>CM061043.1:132207091-132462338 GCA_030762985.1 Adelphocoris suturalis | reverse complement strand
ATTCGGATAGAGATACGTCATGTTACCTTTTAAATCAATAGCTGTCCTATTTTTCGAAATACAGTATCAATATTTTTTCTATGCTAATTATCAATTTATGACTTCAATGAAAAGAGCATTTCGAAATTAGAGGGAGATTGATAAGTGAAACTACATTTTGGTTTATTATTTTCAATAATGAACCATTGCAATCGACCAAGAAAAAACATTTTTTTAACCCCCTCCCCCCCCCCCCCCCCCCCCCCCTTAAAATTTGTTGGTTTACGTTTGAAGATGCGTAGACTACAAAAATCAAATTTAAAAAAATCCGTCCGTCCGCCGTACGCCATCCAGAGCTTTTCTCCAAAACTACTGGAACAAAGTTTATGATATTTGGCTCAAAAATCAAACATCGGCATCAGCTTTAATCAGCCCTAAAGGGTAGTAATCAAGGGCCAATATATTCAAAAATCAAGATCTCGAAAGCTTTCATGGTAACAGTGATGATTTTTTGTTTGTCAATGATAAATGCAATCCCAAAGAATCGATTAAAACTATCCTCAACCCTGTAGGTTGGACCGTTCGTTTTCTATAGAAGGGCTTGTTTAGTCGAAAACTTCCTCGAAAAAACTTTCGGATTTCCTTCCAGGTGTGATAAGATGATGCGCTTTTAAAATTGATATCACAGCTGATTCGGTAGCTCAATATGTAACGTGACGGGCCCGAAAGCTGAAGGCGGCAGCGCCGAAACGGTTCGTATCCCGGCTGCGACAGTAAAATGTTTTCTTCCTGGTCACTTTCAAGATTTTGTTTTTCCATTCGGCCGCTCAGTTTACACTAATATTTATTTATTTTTATTTATTTACTTATTTTTTAATTATTGAGTTTATGGTAACTTTCGTTACCTACAGATGGTCAGTAAATCTTAGGTGTCTTATTTTATCTCATTCAATTCGTTGGCGCCTCGGTCGATGTCGATTTATACCTTTGATCTACTATTGTACTTAGATTTCAGCTCTTGTTACTTTTAAAGAGGCGAATAATAATAATAATAATAATTTTTGATTAATGAAATATGCAGTATTGATTTTTCAATGACTTGCTTGCCAATGGCAAATATAACGAAGAATCGTTTAAAACCACCTACAATGCTGTACGTTGAACGGTTATTTTCTCTAATCAACCTACTGGAATACATTAATTTTAAATAATGTGCGAGGAAGAAGTATAGTTTCAAAATAATATGTAGTGTATGCAACCCTTCTACTTGATGACTTAATCATAGATAGTCCCTCAACTTTATTATAAAGCGTAAAATTATGGGGTCCAAGTGCTGTAATGGTGTGAACCCCATTGGAAGCGCAACGCCCCGAGTTTCGATAGTTAATATAAGCGGGGCTCAATAATTACGGCCAGTGTTCTACGTAGAAGGTCTGTCTAATACAGAAATAATAAACCTTTGTGTAATGATTTGCAGCGTTTTTTAATATTTTCTGAGAAGTGGTTTATTTTAACGGCAGCTTATAAGCTGGTTCTTACGCAACTAGTTCAGCTCCTTTCTTCTCGAGGTCGTGAATAGTGTGGCAAATTTTCTCCGCCGTCTCTGGGTTGTCAGTCGTGAAAAAGGCCAAATGGATGACATCCTCTGCAAACGGCTCGGCCACTTCCAAAACTTCGTGGGCTCTTGAGGCATCGAAAATTATCACGTACTGCAAATAAAATTGCTATCATTAACTACAAAGTTTTCAATAATGCTATTATAGTTTTGAGCTTCTGTGCGATGGCAGAATAGCAATGTGCACAATGGCGTGTTGTACAAACAGACAACATACAAAATCATCTATTTCTGTACAAATTGGATAAATTATGATAATACCCCAACTCCTACTACAGAAAGTCTCATCGTCTCCAAGACATCTCAATGTTTTGTTAAGATAGAGTACCTACCACATATCGTTTATTTGAGATGAATAATCAAACTAGAAAACTAATTCATCAAAACACTGCCACACATGAGTAAGTTAAATCAATGCGTTGGCTGACCACGCGGACTCTACGCACAAGAATCAATCATCAACCATCAATACACCAACCATACTCATCACTCATCTTTGATTACTGAATATTAGAAAAGCAGATTTAGCATGACGTTGAAGAAAATTTCTTGGCGTGTGTTTTAGAGAAGTTCCTTTTAAAAAGTTTGGCTGACTACCTTACTTTTAGGCTATTTTCTTAGAAAATGAAGCTATTGCTTTTGGCTCCAAAACTATTAAAACCAAAATTTGCCTCAATGAAATCCGTTTTGAGCCATTCTGAAACGAATCCTAGAGTAAACGCTTTTTCATATGTATGTAAGTAGAAAGCTTACAATATTATATAAATATTTATTTATATGTGTGTGGCATTCCAGACGATAACTACTCTCTTTAGGATCGAGATAAAAATCCCGTTCTTGCGATAAAAATCAAGGTTTCCAAATGAAAGGATGAGTTCGTTGGCCAGCCGTTTTTCAGCACATTAAATTGGTCATATTTATGAAATGAGCTCAAAAAAGCACTGAAAGCGGCTAAAAACCGTTTTTATTACCAAAAAAACCTAAAGTTTTAAAAACCGTTGAATTTTTAGGCATCATTTTAATCAAAAGTTGTTGCACAAAATTATGCTGAATAATTTACTTGAATTTCAATAATATTTGCTGAAAAATCGTTAAAAAAGCTGAAAATAAATATTTGAATTCCAGAATATTGTTTAGAACGAGTTTTTTTCCCCCATAAAATTGCTAGATACCAAGTTAAGAATAATTGTTAACTAGTTAGGTACCAATTCTATGGCCAACAAAAGTTTTCTTTGCACTCACAGTTCTCAACTTTGAAGACAATTTAACAAATACGATAGGAACGATAATCTACAAAAACTCGCTTATACGATCATGCTGCATGACTGGTAGGTAATATTTTCTTAAGGCTTTTGAAGCTTTGAAGAAGAGTCGTTATTGTGTATGCAAAACAGGGAACTTTTCGTTTTCCTCGTCGTTGAAGGCAGTTAAAATTGAGTGACCCTGGCTTATTATTGTAGTTAAAATCATAAAAATTAATTAAACTCGATCACCAATAAATCAGACCATGATATCTGTTAATAACAAACCTGTAGGATCCCACCAATGCTTCTCATAAAATAGATTGGTGATTTCTACAGTTTGATGGGTTTTGATCTGGAAAATCAAAAAGGTACTTGGTCATTCTTACCTTTTTGTATTTGTAATTTTTAACTTGTAATTTGAAGAATTTCCAAGAGTTACGAAGTAATGGGGCTCTGAACTAACAAGGTCCGCCGATAGGAGCGGTAGGGGGCGAAGGACCTAAAGAATATGGTCGGCTGACTTGACTTTTCCCTTATTCCCCCTTTCACTATACCCATTTTCGCTCTACCTCCACCAATCCTTTTCGTTCCTCGGATCTTTTCCGTTAATTCACTACCACCCCTTTTATTCGTTTCCGTTAATTCACTACCGCTTGATATATATTCTATTGTTCTAAGAACTGTTCCCCAATCATTAAGTCCACGTCCACTGTGGTAAAATAGATCAGGATGCTGTGTATAGTTTAGTGGTCTGGATGCTCGCAAGCTAGCATCTAAAAAATACATTACATCAAGTAGTCAATCCTTTAGTAAAAATTCAGATTATTTGGACGTGTAGGTCAGAATGATGTGTATAGTTTGGTGGTCTGGATGCTCGCAAGCTCGCATCTCAAAATTACATAACATCAAGTAGTCAATCCCTTAGTAAAAATACAGATTAGTTGGACATACAGGTCAGAATGAATGAATGGTAGTGAATTAACGGAAAAGGTCCCGTTCCTCTCACTCTTTCGTTCTCTCATCAGTATTGGTCAACAATGAGGATTATATTATTATTAAATGAATTATTATGATGAAGAAACATACAGACCAACAAAAAACTGACAAAAAAACAAAAACAATATGTCCATCACGACTGCCCTTATTGGCAAGAAAACAATAGCAAATGAGTAAGAGCATTGTTTACGTGCTGCGCTCTACCTCGAGCTTCTCATGCTTGGAGCCCCATTAAGGCCCTCTCGAGAGGACCGAGTGCAACTGAATTGATAAAATCGTTTCACTATACCTGCTTTTCTCAACAGTATAGAGATCATACTCACACTGGGTGGAGGAAGCTGCTCGATGATTACATCCAAGACAACCAGCTTATGAGGAAAGAGTACTTGAAGAGCTGCTGTCTTTGATAAATATTCCACAGGAGTCCAACACGCTGGGACTCGAACACCATCAGCACCGAATTCTTTACCAAATATGTAAGCAACCCTGAGGGCAAGAAGTTCAAACAATATTCAAAGATTAAATAAGTATACTAAATCACAACTCATTAATAAAAGTTCAAGTAAAAGGAAATCAATTGTTTCATTATATTTCTTTGCTTGGAAATCCATTCATTATCTTAGTGGCGATCACTCACACAAATTTCGGGAGAAGAAATTGAATTGCAAACTAAAACTAAACTTATAAACTTAAATACTAACTAAGCCAAGATATAGACATTTAGAATAATAGCATATTCGTGCTTATGCCTAGGTCTACACTCGTACTATTGCTCCTATTGAAACATAACCACTAAAACACTTTCGCATGCCAATAAATTGTTGATCAGACACTTGCAACCATCAAACTTGGGGATGAATCGTAGGTAAGATTTATATAACACTACGATTAGTCAAATCACAATAAAATCATATCATTCTAGTCTCCATTCTTTTTATAGGTATATTACGAAAGTTGGAGTAAAATGGAATGATTATGGATATTACTCGCAATTTACTGGTTCCTTGTCAGTTCGTGCAAGAAAGATACCAACATTTACTATTCAATTTACTCTTCTAAAAAATCGAATAGATCCATTGAAGTACGTGCAGAATTATAAACAATACACGTAAATCAATTTGATATTTTCAAAGAACATGTTCTTGCATATCAAGGATTTGAGGGTGTAAAGGGCTCAGGTTCTTAGCAAGACTAACCGTCAATAAAATTTTGAATCTATAGAATGAATATTTTTAGCACCAAGTGTGTCATAACTCTTCCTGAGTGTGGATTGAGAAGTAAATTATTGAAATTGGAACGAATTCAAGTCTCTACTTCAAGGGTTTTACAATTAAATGAATGACTATTGCTTTCAGATGGGAGTTAGCCGCTTTGTTCCCGGACATAATCGGACCCGAATACTTATCAAAATACTTATTGTAGCAAGAAAATGCAATTGTTGAGAGCCTGGCATTGGATAGTAACACATTTTTCACTTTCCCGACCCACGAATTATTTGATGATTACAATATTGCTCTTAACACTTTTATATTATCGAGTAACGTGTGTCGTTATTGCTTTTAACACATTTATATTATCGAGTAACGTGTGTCGTTATTTATTTGCGTACAGATCTGTGGAAAATCAATATTTTGTCTTCAATATTTATGAAGTTGTTTTATAAGAGCAAAGACAACTTTTTCTGTAAATCAAGTGGCAATTTTTAAACCTCCCCAGTTGAAATACTAATTTCAAAAATCATGCAACGTGGTGTAGGCTGTACGACCTGACAGTTTTATGCGTCGAATAAAAAACGAATCGGTAGACAACTAACGCCGTGTCCTACGTGGACGACCAATGAGCGCGATCGAACGATTTGCGTGTTTGAACGAGCGTCTAGCTGATTTCAAACAAGGTAAACCAAGCGAAGAAACCGCCGACCACTTCCAAAGAACATGCTCTTGCATATCAACGATTTGAGGGCGTGAAGGGCTCAGGTTCTTAGCAAGTGACGATCGCAACTTCGCGATTCGGGCTGAGGTCGCCCGCTCGGGTTTGATTTTCATACCAGTTTGATTTTGGTCGCGCGCTCGCCTGGTCGCTCTGCTGCGAGGTTACAAATTTTTGTGTTGAAGCGTTGTGTTTTTGTGTTGTTGCGGCTATAAATTGTTAAATTCTTTTTTTTTTTTTTTTTCTTTTTTTTTTCAGCAGAATTTCAATCAAAAAAAGTTTATTATCGATGAACGATGATGATGTTTATTTATGCTTACAAGTGCTTATGCCTACAATGATAATGATGATTGTCAACATCAATCTTTCCTCAGCTCCTACGGGCCTTTGAAAATTGTTAACTTGATGATCGAATTCTCCTTCAATATGTTCAACAATATAATCGAACGTGGATATTTTCATCCTGGAGTAAGCAAAAAATGCCGCCCCATCCTTCCTGAGTTGCGGGAACAAATGGTGGAACTCACCGTATTGTTCCCTTCTTGAATAAATTCTCGAAACTGGCTTCCGTCTCGACGAATTCTTTTTCCCCAAGTAATAAAGCATTGCTGCATTATTTGAAAGAGATCAGCTATTCATAATATCGCGAAAAACAGAAAATGCAAAAACAGAAAAAGGTTTTACATTTAGCACGAAGCAAAGGTAACGTAACAAGGATTCTAGGCGTATTATGGACACTATAGCGGCGCGCGCGCGATTGAGGTCGCCCAAACGCACGAGTCGCTCGATCGCGCTCTTTGGTCGTCCGTAGGGCACGGCGTAAGGGTTGAACAGCACTCACAAAAAATGTATCGCACTCAGTCACACACATATATTCACAGACATCCATAGTGTTTTCGTGGTTCAGTTCCAGCAAGTTTTGAAATTGATGTGAATGTGGTTCTTTCGTTTACTTAGTTGACTGTTATCATCAACTGTGTCATGATTTTTGTTATCATCTGAACCTTACCAAAATCTCACAATTGAAGTTCGTCCTAAACAATTATATGTGTATTACTGAGAGTAAAAATTCCTGCTCACGAATCTTCTGATGGGTTGTGTGGGTTTTTGGAATCGCCGAAGACGAACGAGGACATGACATCTTCAATGACATTCAGCTTGCTGGTAGAGTTGAGGGAGTGCTGAGAAGAGTACGATGAAGAAGATGGGCGTCGTTCTGGCGACGAGGGCGGCACGACTTCTTGCAGCAGGCTCACGAGGCATTTCCGCTGTTTCATCTCCTCAATCACTTCTTCAGGGACTTGGAAATCCGAACCGTACATTATCTGCAATGGACAAGCCAAAACAACGGTCAGCGCTAATAGCTATTTCGGCTAACATTTGCTTCACCTACATTTCTTGTCTTGAAGGAGGCTTGATCAGAAACCAACAAAGACACATATAATCTAACAATATCAAAAATATAAAACCCTTTAGTATACGGACCCAATATTATGTCAGCTAGTACATTGTTACATTATAGCCCTAAATCTAAAAGTTATAATTTCATCGGTTCTTTGTCATACATTTATAGTTAAGGCTAAAGGGGACGACACTTGTGTGAGAGAGACGGAAGATACAAATAGATTATCTTGATTAACTCCACACCAGTCAATCAATTTTAAATCTAAATATATATTTGAGTTTGTCTCATCCTAGGCTATCGAGCGAACATAACAAAGTTTCCAAAAAAAATTTTTGTTGTTGAAATGTTGACTTATAATTTCTAATTTAATTTTTTTTTTAAATTAAACAAATCGCTAATATCCCGTGTTTGGAAACAATTCAAGTTTATAATGGCATAGGCATGAAATTTTGATTCTGAAAATTAGTGGCCGCATGTGAGAATTGGGAGCGAAAAACGTGGTTCCAGGAAGCCAGGAAGACGAGTGTATTTGAGGGGCGCGTGCCTTGGCGACGCCAAGCAACTGATCTCATCCGCGCGCGCTTACGAACCCGTTTACCGAGCCGTCTCTCGAATTTTTGTACTTACTGCTTCTTCCACTTTTATCAAAATATACTTTATCAAAGTGATAGGTGGGGTTTTATTTTCATTTGTTATAGGAACGTCCATGGTAATAATTAGTTTGTATAGTTGGAACCTTTGTATTCTTTGTATTCTTTGTATTCGTGTGAAAACAACTGGAGGAGTTAGACGTACTAAACGTATTATTCATTAGGTAGGTATCTACCAACCTCGCACCTACCTACATACAATCAGAGATGAGCAAACACATATCAGAAAATACAAATATTTATTTATCCTTTATTTTTTATTATTTAGAGTTGAATTTCTTTGTAGGTACCTATATGAATAAATTTTTATTCATATTTTGGCTACGAATATTCAAAATGCATACTCGAAACTATGAATATAGGAATTGTATTCAAAGAATATGAATATTTCAGTACTTATAGAAGTGCATATTATTATTCAATTATTTTTGAATATGAAATAATAATATTCACGTATTCAATCAATATTAATATCTCGATAGGTACCTACCTAATCAAATTTATATTCATCATTCAATTTCACAAAACCTAACTTTTTGTCTACTTGCTGCACTATTACAAAGATGAGAGAGGGAGCAAAATTGCATTCTAGTTATTTTTGGTGTTTACCACATAAGTGAAGGGAGTAGATCTCAAAATTCAACGTAGAATACCGAGAAAGAATACAAAGAAATTCAACTCTAAATAATAAAATATAAAGGATAAATACATATTTGTATTTTCGGATATGTGTTTGCTCATCTCTGATTGTAGTTAGGAAGGTGCGAGGTTGGTAGATACTACCTAATGAATATTACGGTTCAGTGCGTCAAACTCTTCCAGTTGTTTTCACATGAATACAAAGGTTCCAACTATACAAACTAATTATTACCATGGACGTTCCTATAACAAATGAAAATAAAACCCCACCTAACACTTTGATAAAGTATATTTTGATAAAAGTGGAAGAAGCAGTTAGTACAAAAAATTCGAGAGACGGCTTATGCGGGTTCGTACGTGCGCGCGGATGAGATCAGTTGCTGGGCGTCACCAACAGTACATATCTGATTTCGTATATCATATATTTATTTAATAGATATCTTATTTGCACTATACCGTTATAACTGCATGCTTGAGTCATCGGCTGTCATAACGTCGCTCATGAAGGTTTTTAACAATTTTCAAAAAAAAATTAAACTTAAATTGAAGAACCTAATCGATATAAATCTCTGTTTGCTTGTATTATAGAGGCGCTACTGATTCAACGGCGATAAAATCCGTAGAAAATTTCACTACAATGTGTCATTAGCGTCATAAGTAGTATTGATGTTCCGCATCTAATAATGAAATTTTGGTTCGCACTTCCTCAGTATCCATTGCTAATTCATTCTCCATTATAATGGCTGGTAACCAGTTTGAGATAATGCTCAAACTAACCTCCGATTTTGAACAAATAGAGCAATTAAATTGAAAGAAATGGGCGTTTAGTGTAATTGGTGATTGTGCTAGCATGTAAACTATGTAGCATTTAACTGTTCATACAAATAATCACTGTTTTTTTTCCATCACATTCTTTATTCAGTAGCCATAGATGATCAAATAGCTTGGGATTTCAAGAGTAATAGATTCGTATACATCCTCCTACCCTTAACTGAAGTTGGTACTTCCCTTAAATTTTGAGTTATTGAAGGATTGCCACAAATATGTGTTTTACTAAGTAACGGCAGAGAACGAGGACAACCTTCTATAGCTTCACAGGAGATGAAATCTAAATAGGATCACTTAGGTGCTTATTCGCAAAATTCCTGAAAAGTTGGTCAAACTAGGACTGTAATTTAGTACCCATAGGTTCGCCCGGGACAAAACTTTATCCCAGACCTGATGATAAACGCCACAGTTGTTCAAAATGGTGAGAAACTTGAAAATCAAATTTTAATATCGTAGGACGAAAAAAAAAAAAAAAAAAAAAAAATTGGGATCTTCAGCACGTAAACTGAGCTTGGAAGCCCAATAGGAAGGGAAAAATATAATAAATCTTGAATGACAAAATGTTGCGGAGACAAGAAAATATTTGGAATGGTAGTTAACAACTGTATGAAGGTTGTCCATAGTAACTTGTTTAATTAATGTTAATGTGTCTGGGCTTTGGCTCTGAACTCTCCGTTCGGTAAAATGACAGCAAAGTAAAGTAATCAACCATCTTAGATTGGGGCGTTTCGTCCACTGCCACGGCGTCCACGGATGTCATCATCTGTCCTCAGATTCCGTTCAGACGATTTGGCTTAAAGCTGCTCATTTCCCCGCCACCTTGAGTTGAGAGGAAATCGCCGTTCAGAATCGTTTGTTTGGGTGGGTGACATATTCCTGTGCAGTCACCCGTCCGAAGTAGGTACACTTCATGCTCAGCGTTGCACAATTTCGCTGATCTTACGAAAAGTATTTCATTCATATTCGTTCGGATTCGACGATAGGATAATGAAGATGCGAGAACTCGTTCCTACTGCAAACCGTCAATATTGTAGTGCTTGAAAACCTTCATTGATTCGACGTAACACTGACTCTCCGTGAGGTCTCAATCAAAAAAGATTCAGGAAATACAAAAATTAAACGTGCGTACCTACCAATTTGAAGTCTTCTTCAGTGATGAAGCGATCCAGCTGATCCGCAATTTGCAGAGAGGCTGTTTCGTACTTGACCATCAGCTGGTAGGCGGCTTGACAGCTCCTCTTTGTGCCGCCATCTTCCTCTGGCTCTGTGATGGCATGAGGAAAGAACACGACTACAGTCTGATTCGTGAGCTGGCGAGCCATTCGCTCCAAGTTTCGTCGCTTCACGTGATCTCTTGCGACATCTTGAACAAGTTAAGTTCCTGATAAAATGACACGTTGTTTCTTTTGCTAATAAACTAATGGATACACTAAATTACCCGGAAGTGAGGTCTTCTTATTGAAATTAGTAGCATTATTATTTAATTTAGATTTCAATTTTTGTTACTACAGAATGATTTATTTCTAACAAGAACCATTTGCATCTCCGGCCCTAAGAATTGGGGAAAACGAACTAAATCACCCTCGACAAAGTTGCGAAAACCATTTTAATGAAGAAAATCAAAATTAAAGAAGAATGATAATAATTAACATAAAAAACAATAAATGCTAATAATTATTACGAAAGTTGATGATGATAAAAGTTAGTGAAGCAAGATAATGATGAAAAGAAAAAAATGGAAGCTGATAAAAAAAAATAAAGATAGGTACACTGAAAACAAGATAATAAAAGATGAAGATCAAAATAAAAATTTACGAAAAATGAGGAGTTACAATGTAAGATACATGTATAATGTTACTAACGCGATTTATAATGACCATGCTCATTCCAGGTAGAAAATATGTGTTCCTCCGAAAGTTAGGTTTAATTATACCAATTGGGTTCTTGCTCACCTTCTTCTGCCTTTATTTTGTCCAGCTCTAATTGACGTTTCGCTTCCAACTCGGCATTTTTCTTTTTCTCTTCTTCTGTGAGGTCGTCCCAAGATACCTACGAAGAATATTATTATTAACACTTTTGAAAAGGGTGACTTTGTGTTTTGTGTTTGAGTAACTTTTTGATTTCATCATCTACAATTATTCAAACGGGACTCCACAATATGATTCACGCTAGAATTAACACGGTCCTGACTTACTTTCTGAAAGTTCATAAGCATTTGGAGGAGTTTTGAAGGTATGTGTTAAGGGTAAATTGAAATTAGTGAAATAAAGAAGAATAGATATTACCTACCTATTACAAGTCGGGACTAGAGTAAATATTGAGACCGAAACAAGAGAGGGAATCGCACTGTTTGGTATCATTCTAATAATATTGTTGTTTTAGTTCATTGTGAAGGTACAATAGGTTGGTAAATCAATCATATTTATTGATCACAAAATGCTCGGATAGATAATGGATGATTCAAGAAATATATTATGGAAGGGCAGAGAGAGTTCATGAACAAAATGGGATGTAATTTGTATTTTCCAAAATATTGTAAATAATATATAAGTATTTCAGGTCAGAGAGACAGCATAAATGATGGTAAATAGTAAAAAAGCCAGTTTTAACCATCAGAATGGTATTTGGAAAAACCTTAGCTTACGAAGGTTTGTCATTGAAAACCAGTCATTATTGAATTATGTTCCAAGGAAAATGCAAGTTTTTACTTACTGCAGCACGCTCTGCTTTTCCTTCCAAGACCTTAATTTCTTTCCCGATTTCCGCGACGATCATTTTCATTAGTGCCGGAGCGTTCGAACCAAAAAACACTCGAAGGAGCTGCCCTCCCTATTAATAGTGCATTACAAGTCAATGTTAGACGAATTCGTAAATTTTCTTTGATTTATTACAAGTTCCATGAAGTATCTTTGTTGAAATTCACTTACTTATACAGAGTGATGCATTTTTAAACGCAACAGTCAAAAACCCAAGTTGCATCGGAAATCGTTATCACACGTATAGTGATGTATTTCAGGAGAAGTTCTTTAAAAAGAACTCAAATTTACTTTGTTTCTTGATCAATTGATAATAAATAGATCGAACAAGTGGTTTCCATAGAACAGTAGACTTCTTGTACGTTGACTCGAGTGTTGTTCGCTATGATACCAATGTACCGATGCTCTTGAAACACGTTAGCGTTATACTTTATATATTTTTGTAGTTTTTCATTTGAAACGAGTACTATTTACACGGAAAATATACTCATTTTAACCACTTCATGAAAAAGAACTTTGAGCCATGTTTTTGGGAGCTGAATTTTTATACTCGTATCCACATTTCAAGGTTTTTCCATAGAATAGAAAAAGTTGGTAAAAAATGTTTCTATGTAAAAAATTGAATATCCCTACTGATAGAAATATCCCTCTATTCATGATTACATAGAAGCAGTTGTAGATTGGACATCAGTGATACTATAATCGTGTGCGCATGATTGTGGTGCGCAATCCAGTTTTCCTTCTATGCTGCGTTTAAAAATGCATACACAGAAGCGAAAATTCGAACAGTATGGTTTTTTTACTGTAGCGTAGAAAAAAACCCATTAAGTACATAGTTTGTATGTGATGATAATGTAATCTAGCAACTTACAGCAACAAAGACCCAAGTCGGCTCACTTTTACCTTTGAAGCGGGATAGTCTGGTTACGTGATCAGCATTCGCCTGAAACATTTCACAATACCAGTGTCTTTGCTATTGGACCAGGTCCCAAAATAAATGTACCTATTCAACCGTCATATACCAAATCCATTTGTATCTTAATTTCCAACTTTTTCTTTCCATCTGATAGTGTTTTGAATTGAGTTCTTAAAGAAAAGTACTTCTTGTTAAATAAGATAAAACATTTAGGCGGCGTTGTGTAACCGAGTCATCTTACCACTGCGAGATGTAAGTTGTCACTTCCGTGCTCAAGTTTTATCTTTTTCAGGTTGCTCATCATTGCAACGCAGGGTCCGCACCATTCCGTAAATACGTCCACCACTGGAAACCAGTTTTTGGTCAATACTTTCAAAACCAGACCTTTGTTACTGACCATGTATCTACTACTCCTACACAAATACTTGGTACTAACTAATTTGCATGTCAACTCTATGAGGAAAGAAAATGAGTGACAGATTACGATGTGATAGATGATACAATTAATTCACTGCTATTTATTCCTAATATAACATATTACTTACATGTGATTTATTTATTATTATTTTATTTTATATTATTTTATGGAAAAAACAATTGATCCGTTTAAATACGCAAGTGTATAAATTTGATTTCAAGTTCAGATCTGGGTTTTATCAAGAATATTGTTTTAGTAAAGATACTCAAGATTTATAGTTTTGATTGCCTCCACCAGCCAAAAACCCGGTACTATATTGAGAAATTTATCAAATTTAAACCGTAATATCCAGTAAAAGTTTCAAAGATGGTATCTGCGGCACAAAAAGCGGTTCAACGCATGGACCATTCACATCAGTGTCAACCGCGGTTATGTCAAAGCGCGTCGAACTTACAAACAATAACAAAACCCGAGAAATAAGTTGTTCTAAAACTTCTGAAACAATAGAGAGTTGTTGTTCTTCCCGTTATTCTCTACCCGTGTACGTGGAAAGACTGAAATACCAGCTGCGCATGCGCGAATCTTCACGTCAACGTGTAGAACTACGCGTGTACGGGAAAAAGGCCTATCTACACGTGCACGGGAAAATGCATTCGTTGGAATTTCGGCCTACGGGTAGTCATCATAGCCTGACGCAAAGGTAACCACAGTTGCCGGTAACCACAGTGTGACCAAGGTAACCGCAGTTACGCAGTTACCAGCAAAGGTAACCACAGTGTGGTTGCCAACAACACGTTGGTTGGTCAACAAATCGAGAGGTTATAGTGAAGTGCTCCGCTACAAAATTCAGCCATTTAAGGTACCTAAGCAATAAATGTATTTATAATTTATGTATTTATAAATAATTATAAAGCAATTAATTATTTAAATAAGGATAGGTTGTACGAAAAGAATACGAAACAGCTTCTGAAACACTTATAGAGACGTTAACGTGACGTTAGCGTTTGGTTTTTCACGTATACGTGTAGAAATACGCGTAAAAATCACGTGAAGAGCTAGCATCTCTAGCTGCTTGCTCTAGACGCTGTTCTACGCGTCAACGGGAGAAAATCTTACGGGAAGAACAAAAACTCTCTAATATCGTGAGCTCTTCGTTGTGTTGGAACCACCAGAAGTTGCTCGACGCCCTCATACGATAGGATGATAGCTAGACCATTTACATGATCATGAAAAAGTGTGAAGTCAGCTTTTCATTCCTAATGTATTCTAATCTAAGTAGAAAAGCATTAGAAAAAAATCCACGTTTGATTCAAAGGGATTGTACTTGGACTCAACATGGAAAGTCAACTTATGGGGTTTTAAAACTATGAGGGTGGTAGCGACCCCTAGAGTGAGTTCAAAATAATTGAAAAAAATTAAGTCTTATTCTACAAATAGAGCAAAAATAACGAGTGCCCCATATTGATTTCTGAAGTAGAAAAGTAAATGCCACCTACATATACCTTCTGCTTCAGACATTTAACCCGCTGTTGACCACACACTTATGTAAGATCGCTCCAGCAAGCACAATGAACTCTAAACATTTTACGTATTTTAGGTAGATTAAGAGAAAATTCAGCCTCAGCGCCACGTCGAAATTAAAATCCAAATCAAATAATGTAATAACATCCACTAGATTTGTTAGATCCTACTGGCAAATAGGCTTAAGATTCGGGCAGAGGCCAAAGAAGCCTAGGCCCAGAAGAATTCCTGAAGAGCAGGCTGGGTTTCGCGAGGGCAGGTCTTGCTCTGATCACGTTTTCACGCTCCATACCATCGCCTGTTACACTCTATTGAAGAAAAAGCATCCTCTACTCACAAAAATTGTCAACCTCATCTGCGCGTTTGACTCTATAGAGCACCAGCTACTCTGGGTCAAACTTGGTCAGCAGGGGGTCAGTTCGCAGTTCATTAGAGTCCTGAAATCATTTTATGGAGGGGCTTGCTTCAAGATTCAGCCTCAGGAAGGCAGGGAGTTCAGGGAGGATATTACTACAGGCGCGCTCTAGGGAGATTCGCTTAGCCCTTTGCTTTTTATTTTGTTCATAGCCGATTGTGTCTCTTTTTTGAGGGATAGGGGGTGCCAGTGGGTGATAGAGAGCTCCTACTGCTGGCCTTCGCAGATGATTTGGGTCTTCTCAAGGATTCACCACCTGACGCCCAACAGAAAATGAATGTGTTCAAGTAATACTGTGATGTGAATTGCCTAACTATTAATCACAAAAAAAGTAATGTTCTTCTGCCGTAGTATAATGCGAAAAATAAAAAAGATAATCTGTGAGGGAATTCCTTTAGAATGTGTGCGACAATTCCAATATCTCGGAGTTACTCTGTCGAGCTCATGTAAATTTAGAGAACACTCTAAAAAGGCTATAAGTAGGGGCAAGACAGCCATGAGATTCACCAGCGAAGTATTCCTGAGGGGAAGAGTTGTGTTCTGGGATTCCTAGGATTGTCTGGACGAATTGATTAGGGCCGAGGCAAACGGTTTTACGGACTTGCAATACAATTGGCTTACCCAGATTAAGATCCCGCTGTCAGAAATTGAGACAACAAATATCCTTGAAAATATTACCTGTTACGGACTGAATAATGAGCAGATAAACAGCCTGATACAACAGTACAATAACCACTGCTGGTGTATTGATATACAAAGAGCATGTAACTCTTCCTTCAACCCAATCTAGCGACAGATTGTGGATTTAAGTGGCAGACAGCACTACTTGGGCAGCCACAGTAACATGTGGAGAGACTCCTAGCACGGCTGTGCCTATCATCAAAGGACAACATTCGCTTCTATAATAAGAAGGTGGCGTACAAAATAGAATGCAAAAAATTATGTACGCACTGCAATATGCGAACAGAGGAGACGATTTCACACTTGATCTTGCTATGTCCGCTATACGAACCATTTCGGCGCCACTATCTATTACCATATAGGTATCTAGCAGCGGACCTCCTAGAGCAGCAAATACCAACGAACTGGAGTCTATTTTGTGCGACATGTTGGATATGAGAAATTAAGACGCAAAAGCATTCGCAATATATATTTCTTATGTTACGTTCTTTTTCTGCTTACGATTGATGTCAGGACGGGTCCAGATACATAAATGAATTCTTGCTTGTTCTCTTCAGTGTTGGACTGATAGGTACCTATCTACCTAAAATTCACATACTAATAATCTGTATACTTGTAACTCAACAATAATAATAATAATAAACTTGATAAAATTGTTTAAATTAAAGTAATGATCTATTTAATTTGTATATATATATGTTTGTATTTTTTTCACTCGTATAGTGAAATTTCTGCAACTAGAGAATGACAATTATTTATTTGGTGTCGGTAAAATCGGATCCCACAGTTAGATTTATTTCACTTTTTTTATATATTGTTTTGATGAACTCTTGTAACGATCTACGACCTAAATAAATTATATATCTATCTATCCTACCTATTAGTCCCTTCCTCTCGAGTAGGGCGTCCCATTCTTCATCGGTAGTGACTTCGATCTGGAGGGTGGCAGTGCCTCCTTTCTTGGCCATTTTTCTCGCGGATGCGAGACCGGAGACCTGTTTGGAATTGAAACACATATGGCATTTACAGATTATATAACTTTTATTTTTATTATATTATTTTTTAATAAACTTTTATGGTTTTCTCTCTAATCTTATAGAAAATGGGCCCCTAATTTTCCTACAAAATAGTGATAATCTTCTTTATTTTAATTCTAAACTGTGGATGCCCTCACAACATTAAAAACGTCTGCCAAGTTGGGTGGGCAGTATAGCTTCCTAACACATTGTAACATGGACGTATATACACTCAGGTGCAAAACATTTGGCCCACTCTCTAAAATGGTAGATTTTATGAAGTTATGACTAACAGCCTCTTGTTTTCGACTGGGTTACAGTCTGAACTCATTCAGTGGCATTGTTTGTTGTTTTTTAGCCAGACGGCTGAAATTTTTTTGATCTCTCAATGATAAGGAATCGTATCGAAACGTGATCATGTTTCATTGCCTCCTACTTTCACGTTATCTTCCAAACTGCGATTATGTTGTTCATCTCTCCCACTCTTCCACAGGTCCTCAGCTGAGAAGCGAGTGTTTTCCTGTATGCTGAGTGCATTAAAAAAAAAAAAAAAAAAAAAAAATTAAGAGAAAAAAGTCTTTTCCACCGGAAATGGTCACGCAAGCTGTAGCTCTCATTAATGATGGAAGGTCACTGAGATAAATATGCCGCTCAAATGCTAGGAATTCCTAATGAAACCGTCTGTGCCATTGTAAGACGTTTTTGAGAGACGGCATCGAACTCTAGAAGGCAGAGTTCTAGGCGCCCATGAAAAACAACAGCCGCTCAAGACAGGTACTTGTACAACTTAGCTTTAAGAAATCGACGATTAACTGCTTCACAAGGTCGCAACTGACTTGAAAATACAACGGGGGTGAATTGAGGTGTTTGAACAGTTTGGAGACGATGGTGGGATCGGTGTTTGTCTGCGAGAACAAGCGAACCCGTCCACGTTCCAAGTTTAACCCGTTAGCAGAGGATGTTGCGCCTTCAGTTCGCTCGAAACCACAGTGCTTGGAAACTTGAAGATTGGAGGGATGTCATTTTCAGCGATGAGTCTAGGTTCAGCCTGCGGGGCTCAGATGGTTGTGAAAGAGAGTGGAGAAGGCCTGGAGAAAGGTTTGTTCCTGCCACAATGACTGGAAGCGAGCCCGCTGTCCAAGCATTCGAGCGGCATATCTCCATTTCCGGTGGGAAAGACTTTTTTTCTCTTAAAGTGATTATTTTGGATGGAATGCACTCAATGTACAGAAAAACACTCGTCCCTCGGCTAAGGACTACCGTGCAAGAGATGAACAACATATTCGCAGTTTGGAAGATAACGTGAAAGTGGGAGACAATGAAACATGATCACGTCTCGACAAGATTCCCTATCGTTGAGAGATCAAACAAAATTTCATCCGCCCGGCTAGAAAACAACAAACAATGCCTCTGAATGAGTTCAGACAGTAACCCAGTCGGAAACAAGAGAATATTAGTCACAACTTCATAAAATCTTCCATTTTGGAGAGTGGGCCAAATTTTTTGCACCTGAGTGTAATTAGTTGAAGAAAAAGACCGAGTCGAAATGATTGAATGCAAAATATAACAGTATCTAATTCATGTGTAAACATGCTAGAATGCAAATTAGGGCTATAATTCACGTTTGCATGTGCGGAAATTGTCTGAAGGTTAACCCACACAATAATTGAAAATTTCATCAAAATCGATTAATTATTCTCGGAGTGTCATCCTATATTGGTTTAGCGCATGCGCAATATTTACCTATTATTCAAGCGAACGCGATAAAATACGAAGGGCATCAACACCCTGGACCTAAACAACCTCTCGAGTTTGAACGAAATCGGACCAACAGATGATAAGGAATCGACGTTATAAGAAATTAACGTTTGCGCATGCGCACAGACTAACATTATTCCAACGGCAATGAAATTTATACGGGACCGTACAGGACCAAAACCGCACGATCTCTGGAAATTTCATAAAAATCGGTCCACTATCACGGAGTTTTGTCTGCGTAGATAAATTTTAGTTTTGCACATGCGCTATTGTTATTACTCCACCAATTGCAATATAATTTGTCAGAAATTTTTCTGGAACACAAAAACCCATCTACTCCCCCATCTACCCCCACCATCTACTCCCCGAGTTTGAAAGAAATCGGTCCAATAGATATAAGAAAGAGATGATAAGAAATCGAGGTTATAAGAAATTAACGTATGCGCATGCGCACAGACCACTATTTATGCGACGGCAATGAAATTTATAGGGGACCGTATAGAAGCTAACCAGCACAATCCCTGAAAATTTCATCAAAACCAATCCATTAGACTATGTGTTTTGCCTGTATCAATCGATATTAGTTGTAAGTGGTAATTACTTCAACAATTGCGATATAATTTATAGGCCATTTTTCCAAAACATATACCCAACTACCTACCGAGTTTCAACGAAATCGGACTAACAGGTGATGAGAGATCGACGTTATAAGATTCACGTTTGCGCATGCACACAGACTACTATTGATTCAATGGCATTGAAAATTATATGGGACCGGGTAGGAGCTAATCCGCAGAATCCCTGAAAATTTCATCGGAATCGGACTGAAAGTTGATATAATTTTGGGCGTGACAAGGATTTACCACACACAGACAGACACGGAACCAAAATTGATCAGCACGTTCTGAAACACAAAAAGCAAATGGAAATATTGATTTTGAAGGACAACAATTTTTTCGACTTTAAACACGAACACAAACCTTTCCCTACCTTCGGTAGTGAGGAAGGAAAATGAGGGAATGAGATAAAAATGCTGCACTAACTGTACTTTTTCATAATGTCGAACCCAAAACCCAAATCAAAATTTTATTTCATAACGTTGATCTTTGTAGACGTAATCAATTAAATCCATAAAATATTAGCCACGGGCGACAAAAAATTAAAATCTAAACTAATTAGTTGAAAGTATAAAGCAGTATAAAGGACCTACCGCAAGACCGTATTCACTTGCTATTCTACTCTTAGAATCCATCAAGAACAAAATGGTAGTCTCTCATCATTTTCCCACAGACACTGACATAGGAGAGGTGCCCCCGTGGTACCGCTAGTTCCTATATAATATCTAGGATACAAGAAGGACCTGTACAATAAATTCTATGTGACGTTGAAATCCAAATGAACGAATGTAGTATGAATAGACAGAGAAGTAGATTTCATTGAGTGTAATAACTTTTGTAGAGTTTCTTCTCTCAAGGCATCCAAAGAACGTCTGCCTTGTTGGATGGGCAGTATAGCTTCCTCATATATTGTATGTAACATACTACTACTATCAGGCGCTACAGCCCTTATAGGGCCCTGCCCTACTCAACAATAGGGAGTTCCTACAGCGATAGGGAGATAGAGATCAGGCACCTTATTAATTGTGAATGGAAAACACTACCTACTGCGGATGTGCGGGCAAATGAGGCGCCTCATCTCCAATAAGACAAATTTATTTCACCTAAACATAAAACGCTTTATCCTAAACCAACCTATGTCATATCTTCTTCCCTATCGCAAAGTAACCTTACATATCGGTAACAGTGATATTAATTTCTTGTTGGTATTCATGATTCATGAAAATTATATTCATTTTCTTGTTCATAAATTTTCAAAATCTGCCATTGCAAAACCTTTTCCTGAATAAGAAAAGAACTAGGAAACTTAGAAATGCTGGAAACTGAACACACGAGATAGGCGGGAAAATCCCCTTGGTGGTTCAGCGTTACTTGAAGATAAGTAGCGTCACTCTAAGATGAAATACTAATTCGACCCTCTTGACTTTATCAGGTTACCATCAGCTGGGGCTCGGCCCAGATGACAAAATCCCCAAGCACCTTATCCCAATTGACTTATCGTTTAGAAACTCCGCCAATCGGCGCGATCCCGAGCTCTGGACCTCCATCTGGCAGCTCTGATTCTTCATAGATTATCGTGGACGTTATCCAGCCAATTTTTCCTTGCCAATCCCTCAGTCGACGGCCACCTGGCTTTCCCTGGAACACCCTATTCGTACGCCTCTGCCTGCCTCGATTCTTTCCAAGTGGCCGATCCTCCAAAAGGTACTAATTGTACGATTAAAAATTTATAGTTCGCCCTACAACTCCGTCATTTGTGCGGATCTTCCAGTAGCCATTTTCACACCGAGCACCAAATATCTTACAAAGAACTTTTCTTTGAAACCTTCTTGAAGAATTTTTATCTACACAGGTTTCCGAACCATAAGGAACCACTAGCCGCACCATGATTTTGTAAATTATACGTTTCATGTTCCTGTTAAGAGCTCAAGCTCCCCCCCAGAAATTCACGTTTGCGCATGCGCACAGACTACTATCGATCCAACGACAATTAAATTTATCAGGAATTTTTCAAAAGCTAACCCGCAAAATACCTGAAAATTTCAAAAAAATCTGTCCATTGATCTCGGAGTTCAGCCAGTGTCAAACAATTTTAGATTTGCGGTTGCTCAATACCAATCACGATACAATTCATTGTCATAGAGCAACTTTCTGGAACATTTACCCAACTACACCCCCCACCCCCCCCCCCCCCCCCCCCCCAATATAGGAGCTAACCCAAACAATCCCTAAAAATTTCATCAAAATTGGACTGAAACTTGGTATAGTTTTCAGTGTGACAAAATTTTACTACAGACAGTCTGACACAGAACCGAAATTGCTCAGGAAGCTCTGAAACACAAAAAGCAAATGGAAATTTTGGTTTATGAAGACAACAATTTTTCAGAAAATTATCGTACGGACACAAAACTTCCCTACCTTCGGTAGTGAAGAAGCAAAATACCCATTTATTTCCATAGTTTTCAAAATCTAAATTTTTTATATTCATCCCTTAAATGTTACTCTTTGGGGTTCAGTGAAAGTAGTCTCAAGATTACTGCACATTCCCAGCTGATGTTTGATTTTTGAGCTGAATTTCATACAATTTGGTCCAGTAGTTTCGGAGAAAAGCTTCAGACGGCGTAAAGCAAACAGGGTTTGGAGAACAGCGGACGGCCGGAGTTAGTTTAATTCGATTATTCGAATCTACATATCTTGAAACCCAAACCAACAAATTTTGAGGAGAGTTAGAATTTGTTTTATCTTGATAGATTACAAAGGTTTATGACTGAAAATAATAAGCCGAAATCAGGTAGAAACCATTCTACCTATGGTTTGTCCTAAGAACTACGTTTAATTTCCAAGTTACGTTAGAAGAACACCGCAGCAGTTGATCACTTTGGATGTTGAAGGAGACATTAATGAGTTTTTGACTTCGGAACTCAAATCATCCCAACAACTTCAAGACACTCGATCAAGTTGCGTGTTATAAGGAATGATTGGATCATCAACCTCTGCAGATACATTGGCAAATCCGTAGTGCGGCTAACGATCGATTCGGAAGTACCTACAGAGTAGCAGATTGAAAGTTTTGAATGTTAAAGTAAAAGTAGGATAAGACTAACAGTACAGTAATACCACAAACTTGCCTACCACAAACTAATTGTCAAATACAATTAGTTACACTAATAGGGATTAGGGTACTTTTCCGTTATCCCCCCCCCCCTCACCCCCCCCCCCCAGTCAATTTGCCTTCAACACGCCCGCCCGATGTTTCTAGGTATTACTTATTCCTTAGATTATGTTATGTATTTTTGAGATGCGAGCTTGCGAGCATCCAGACCACCACAGTATACACAGCATTCTGACCTACATGTCCAACTAATCTGTATTTTTACTAAGGGATTGACTACTTGATGTTATGTAATTTTGAGATGTGAGCTTGCGAGCATCCAGACCACCAACCTATACACAGCATTCTGATCTATTTGTGCGAATTCATGTGCATTCTACTTGTGCGAATTCATGTGGAGGCAATCAAACCACAACCACGCCAATTTGTTTCAACAAATCTTCACCGACATCGGCAACTTCTGAAAACACGGTAATTCTTTTTTTCCTTCTTTTTTTTTAATAATATAATTTCTTCCCACAGCTTGAAATTGTCACCAATTCTACGTAAATATGTAATCTAAGTAAGAAGGAATGCCTAGAAACATCGGGCGGGCGTGTTGAAGACAAATTTACTGGGGTGGGGTGAGGGGGGGGGGGGGGGGGTGGGGGGGTATAACGGAAAAGTACCGGGATTAGTATGAACATATATGTTAGAAACGGAAACTTGGGGGTACAACTTTGTGCCACTTTTTTATATTATTTCTGCACTAAAATGTAAGGCTTTCTCGTTGTATTTTTACAGAAAATGGGTGCTCAGAATCGGAGAAAGGTGGCTGGACGAGTTGAAGATTTGTTGGGATATTTTTGTATGAATTGTTAAGATTTTATAATAAAAACGAACAGAAAGTGCCTTGCATTGATTTTTATATTCACCTTGTTTAAAAAATCGAAAAAACACTAAAAATTCCGAGGGCACATTTTTTTTTTTTTTTTTTTTTTTTTTTTTTTTTTGTATTACATTGCAAAGACAACATGCTGATTAACAAGATTCAGACCGCCACAATGAGCCACATTAGGTTTTTCATTTCATTATAGGCTAAAAAGGATGGTGGCTCAAAGTTGCACCTTCCTGGGGTAATGAATGTGCCACGAATAAATAGGTAGTTCCCCTTCTGTTCGATGAACAGATGGAATTTCGTAGGTTATAAAGACTATTTAAGCGATTTACATACAACAGAAGTTAAATTAATCAAACAATGGAATTCAAATTACCATAATAGTACAGATGTAGGTAAATTTAATAAAATGTAGGTATGAATTAAATTAAAAAACATCAGCTATATTCCGACGTCAGTGAACTTTGTTTGATCTAATCATCAACTCAATATTGTGTTCGAGGTGCCCCAAAAGAGCTCCATCTAAATTTCAGCACCGTAAGTCAATTAGGAAAGAAAATTTAAGAAAAACATTCCGAAGTTGATCAGAGTCCCTCCATATCGAAAATAATAAACCAAAAGCAAGTAGACATTTTCATTTCGGAGAACAACAATTCGGTAAACTTGAATTTACACTGTAGGCTCGGCTCTCATAATAAAATTGACCCATGTGAACGTTGAATAGTGTTTCTTTCAGCTAATGAACCTTCTGCATTCATAACCTGGTTTCCCGTCAGTTCGCTCTGCAAGTTCGTCACGGCATTTCTTCCAAAAAGGGTTTTTCACTGGTTTCCATAGGTAGTAAAAAAGATCATTATTGAAAATAATAAACCAAAAATAATCACAGATTTAACAACATGAGGCAAAGACAACTCAATAATCTGCATAAAACAAATGAGCTTTCTAATCTTCCTAACTTCCTACCACTTTCTGCATGTCACAAAGAAGACATTCAGTATCGCAATGAATGCTCGTATTCCTTCATGATCAAGGTGCACATCCAACACACCCTTTTCTTCTTCATTCGTAGAAGTGGTGGAATGGTTTTAACCAGGGTTGCAGTTCCACCGCAATTCCGGTAGATCTACCGGTATTTCACTTTTTCTACCGGGCTACCGGTTTGAGGCTTGAATTTACCGGAATTTAAAATTCTGGGCAAAAGGAAAAACCTTCCACATGGATCAACGAGTACACATTCTCTGTATTCTTTCTAAAATGCACAGTACGTAGTACATGGAAGATTGGACTTCCCTTCTTCCATGGTATGTAGGTACCTACCTACCAGTTTCGTCCATGTCTATTCTGTGGCCAACTTAGGCTTTTGGTATTACTTCAATATGATGCATTTCAGGTTTTTATAATTTATAATTAGTATTACCTAGGTATATGAATTTCACATGCTCAGTGCTCACATCTTTGTTCGCCTTCACCTCGTTGTTTGCTGTGGTTACTTACTGTGCTTATTCATCTAGTGTTTTATTCTCTGGCATAATGATCAACGTGGTCTCAATTTTCGATCTTCAATTTCAGTTCAACAGTACAGGTAAGCTAGTTTCCCTTTCCCTTTAAATGTACTACCTATATTTTATTTACATATCTGCTGGTTGCAGCTTCTTGTTACCTGTTTACGTATATAACTCTTATTGCTTCCGATTCTTCCAAGGTAGTGGAAAAAATATTAAACTGTGAGTGTAAGAATCTATATCTGCTTACCTACATACAAGAAGTTCCTTTGTTAGAACCTACTTGTGGACACATAAATTCAAATGTTACCTACAAATCATACCTACTGAGTTCGGTTGTTACTGATGTGCTTTGTAAACCCAATATTATCCCCTGTCATTTCATCTATTTGATACTGAAGTGCCCACCTACTACTACTTTTTTATGGTTGATGAAATTAATTATGTTGTAGTAAAAAATCATGGGTACACTGATTTGGTCCATACTAAAAGGAAAAATAATACTGTGGATTCGACCCAGAAGATTTCATAGTCAACCGTACGAGAGTTTTAGCCAAGAATGCAACCCTAGAGTAATATTGTATTCCATTCATAAAGTATTAGTTAAGTCATAGTTCGTTCAAAAATACCGGATTTCCGAAATGTATTACTGGGATCTTCTGGTTTTCTTGACCAGATCTACCGAAATATAGTGTTGGGCTGGCAGCAACACTGGTTTTGACACAGGCTAGGCGATTTCTCATATATCCCTATATTTCACAAGTATCGCATTTTTGCCCTGTTTATAATTAAAATGTTTTATCGGCCCTTCGAAATCAATAAATTGAGCTTTTGCAGTGGTTCCAGACTTTTAATAATTGAGGCATTATGCAATTATTTCAGGACTAAAATTAACATTTGGTAATGAGTGTAAGTCTATGTACTTATAAAACCATTACTTAAAAAACCTGTGATGCATTAACTTTATAACTAGGTAAAGGTAGTTAGTTACATGTAAGTAACCCAAGTTATAATGAAAAGGTTCCTTTGGGGCAGATCCATTGCAACTGGATCAGCAGATTCCGTTGACTTTTTCTGAAAAACTTTCTCGTATAAAACAAATTTTAGGATTTTGAACGATTTTTGCAATCTAAACGCACTACTTTCACATGACTTTTATAAAATTTTCAGGAGGGTCGTGTAATAAATGTCCTATTGCGCTTTTCTCTTAAATAAAAATTAATAAGAAATGAATCCAAAATTCAGGCTGGGAGCTACACATGAGTGTAGGCATCCATTGTAATAGAGCTAACTATAGTTTGTTAACTATAATTCGTTTACTTAAAGATTTGATTGGAATCGAATTTGGAATTGATGAAGTTGAAATCCGACGAAATCAAGTAAATTGTTCTGAATAGACTACTTCAATGATAAATTGTTGCTTTATCATTCATGGCGTTTTTTAATTATGGTACTGCTATTGCTTGTTGCGCAAATGGACGGTCATTCTATTCTAAGTAAAATGGGTAGGTATGTGAATTATAGGGGTGTATTTTCGGTTGCTTATGGAATAATGTAATTATGAGGTTTTGACGATTTTAACGTAGCTTAAGGAAATGGTACTAATCTTCAATTAATGTTTTCATTTTGAAATGATGATCTAACTTGTTCCGGCAACAGACTAAAAACGACCTGGACAAAAGGTTCAAGTTTGAATCATCAATTTTGATCCTTGATAATCACACGCTCGATGGGAAGCATCTTTGATCCATTATAGCTGATAGAAATGATTCCATTTTGATTCCATTACAGTAGCATAATTTTTAGAAACTTCGCTAAATGAAGATTTCGACACATTTGAGTTAATAGTAAGTTTGGGCACCATGCGCTCTACGTGGAAGCTTTGCAATACGATGAACTCTCACAATTATTTTCACCTGACTTTATGAAATTTTCGAAGGACCTTGCGGGTTATGCTCTTACTGCTGTTGTTATTGCTGGCTTGCCCCATTAAAAATAAATAAATAATTAATATTTAGGTGGGTATATCATGCACGAGTAGCTCCGGTAAAATAGGGTGCACAGTTAGTTTCGTTATAGATTTGGTTTGGATTGAATTTGGATTTGATATACCTAGTTATGGTCGAAAGAAAGAGTCCGAAAAGAACAGAGATCCATACAGAGAGGCTATCTAACACTTACACGATGCATTGTAGTGCAATAAGGTTGCGCAAATTTAAGCCCCAAAACAAAAGCATTGGTTCCTCACGTTATGAATAAAAGTCTTGATATTTTTGTGGCAATTTCAAAAGGTACGATTGCAAAAGTAATGGTGGGAGAAGGTTGTGTGCATATTTTTTGTATTTTACGTACAATTGGTATGTAGGTATGTTTATTATGGGGGTAATAGACCTATATTGGGTTTTGTACTGAGGTTTTGACGGCTTTAAAGTAGCAAAGCAAAATGTTGATAATCTGCAATGAATTATTTGATTTTCAAATGATTGCCCAGCATTTGCCAAGAACTGATTGAAAAAGATCTGGACAGTAGGTTTTAGTTTGATTCGTCAATGTTAAAGAATGGTAATCTCACGATTTCGATGGGAAGCATCTCTGATCCTTTGTTGCTGGCAGGAAATGAGATGGGCTCGATATTGCGACTTTGTGTGTATCAGAATTCCACGTGTCGAGTCACTTGTTGTTAAGCTCGGGACAAACAAGACGCCTCTGCGCGGGGCGGAGCGAGCAAAGCCAAAACGGAAATCATTAGGTTGATTGTGCCGAAGAAAAATAGTTTCGACGGAGAAGGGGCGGGTCGTGGTTGTAGAAGGAGGTGAAGAGTAAACCTTAGTGAGGGCGGTGAATTGAGAAGGGAAAGGTGCCACAATGAAGATCAACGGCGGAACCGAATGATGCCGGAAACAGCCGAGTGGGTGGGTGAGAATGAGCGATTAAACTGCTGTTACTCTATTACAATCAACAAAACACGTTTATTCCCAATTGTCCAGAGAATGGGTTTAAAGAAGTTCTGCTTGTATATTATACGTTGCCTGACTTCTGCTGTTATCATTATAAGCAAAATGTGACTCTCACAAATTTAACAGGTAGGTACTACACTTTTGCAATTCTTTTCATTGTTTAAGGCGCAGCGAAATATCCTTATTGCACGCAATAACAGCAAAGCAGTGGAAGATGAACAACATTCAGAAGAAACAGGACTTTTGCCAGTGGACTAAGGATATGTACCAACCGTTTTAATTTATGCGCATATTTTATTAACTTTTTCGATCTGTAAGCTGTGAGCAATTTGTATTTATTAGCTCAGTGATGCATTCGTATACAATGGTTTTTCATTGTTAAAATTAAGTGGCTATCACATCTTCTGAGTGTGAGCAGTGTCAGGTATCTAAATATTTCGTCTTCAAATGTTGGTACATGTAAGTGCATGTAGGTTCGTCAAATCAACATGCTCGTTTGATGTTTCGCCTCGAGGCAAAAAACCAATTTTGGAGGAAACACTTATTGTTTATTTATATAATAATATAATTATAGTGATTCATTTATATAATATTAATGGTATTCGTAATAAATATATTAAGGCATTGGCTTTCATTTTTCAGTTGGTTAATGAATCACGTAGTAAACCAGCCTGGTTACCAACAAGTCACGTTATTATACATCGAGGATTGTTTATAATTCATTAGTTAATGACTTTGAGGTAATGTGATTTTCGCTTTCAGCGGAGTTGTTCCTAGGGAAATGTAACTCCGTCGTTTTCATTCAACTTAAATGATTCACCACTCGAGGGGATGATCTAATTTAAGCTAAAATCCTACGGTGCCTGAAGCCGTTCCGAAAATGAAAGCAGCCGAGCTACTCGCAAACTCATTCATGAGCTTAACCCTCGGATAGGCGCGGTCTAAAAAAAACGGCGATAGGCGCGGTGTATCATTTTGATACAATGGGTGTTAGGAGGGGAAATGGGTTAAGGGAAATAGTATAAAGTTAACCATTGTTCAAATCAATAGTTTTATTGGGCTAGCAAACAACCTGATTGGTAGAGAAACTACTATAACATTATAGAAAAATTCAAGAAATTAAATTATGAGGTTGAAAAATTAGGTAACTAATAATTTGAGCTAGGCATAATTGTTACGTATTTCCTTATTTAGTAAACAATTTTTTGGCAACATTCTTCACCGATGAGTTTAAATCTTTACCTACGTTTACAGCAAACGTTTTATGGAAAAAAGACAAGTCTATAGATAGGAACTATACTCATAAACTCAAAGGAACGAAATAATAAACTAGAAAAAAGAACGAAAATTTTAAGTTAGGCACATAATTTGTGGTAACAAACGTATGTTAGGCGAGATTTTTAGGTACCAATTTTCTTATTGAGCTAAATTTACTTTTTGGTAACAATCTTTACAAATAGGTTTCAAGTGCTCTGAACACAGAAATTTTTCACAAAGTACGCAATTGTCAGTCGTCAATCTACTTTTTTTGAAGTTTTACAGGGGTCGCATCTCTTTCGTTTTTTCCCTGATGTGGGTTGTGGAAAAGCTCTCTCACGCAGTTGCATCGGCTGTTCCTGAGGGTAATCTTCATCACTGCCATTGACATTTTCAATCTCGTAATCTGTAAACTACCTACCTGGATGGGCGCGGTGTATCAATTTGATTAAAAGCAGCCATAACCTATGTAGCTCACTCCTTCGACGCGTGAAGGTCAACTGATTCTGAAGACGGATTGAAGTTAGGAAGGTAGAGGGAAAGGGGCCCCCCTCCGCATGCGATAGCGGTCGTAGCAACTTTTCAAAGCCATGTTCTGTATCAATTTGATACCGCGCCTATCCGAGGGTTAAAACAGAATAACGTGGCATGGTAGTAACCAAGCTAGCTAGGGAGATATACGCATTTAAAAATTAAGGCGAATAGGTACCTTCATATATCCGAGACTGCCTTCATATTAGGTATAACGGTAGAAATTATGGGCTCATTCCTAGTCAGCTAAGTGAGCTAAATTCTCCCCCGTTCACCCTAGGAAGTTGACATTTTACAGAGAGAATCTCTGGAGACGATTGAAGTGACGAGACTAAGAGACGATTTAAATGGTCATTTTGAAATTCGCGACACCGGCATTTCGTATAACGTTTCCAAGGTTACTTCCAAGCCACGTGTTTATACCTCGACTATTGTTTATAACTCATTAATGATTTTGCGTGTTACTCAGCTGCTTACATTTTCGGACCGATTTAAGTAACGCAAGATTTCAGCATACGTTGAGATAGGTATTTCCAACGAGTGGTGATCCATTTGAGTCAGGTGAAAACTGAGGTACCTAACTAGTTACATTTCCCTAGGAACGGCTCCGTTGTAAGCGGAAATCATTAGAAAACTATAAACAATGTCGGTGTAGCGAATTTTAAACTGATCCCCAGCCAAAATCATATTCATGTTAAAATGAAGGCGAATACCTTTATATGTATAACCGAATGCCTTCATATATGTTGGTAGGGACATTAAGATGCCATGGTTAATGGTACCATGGGTACTTTCCTAATCAGCTGAGTAAGTACAATTGCCTCCTGTACGCCCTAGGAAGTTGAAATTTGATAGAAAGACTTCCTGGGACATTTAGAGACAATTGAATTATGGGCTCTTTCCTGATCAGCTGTGTGAGCTACATTCTCTCCTATTCGCCCTAAGAAGTGGATGTTTGATGCAGTGACGATTGAAATGGTGGGTTTCGAGAAACATTCTCGTAAAGTTAGTTCTATATGTCCAACTAATCTGAATCAGATCAACTAATCTGTGTAAAGTCTATCTAAGAGTGGTTTAAGAGAGCTTACACTAGAGTGGTTTTAGGCTAACTTACAGTAGTGCTGACTATTCTCCTTTAGATGGCTTTCACCTTACCAGTTTTCGATTAGTTTCCACAGAAAACTTATCAAAACATCTCGAGTCCACATTTTTAAGAAGTTTCCTTTCAAAGTGTCTGTAGAGACCCATAAGTTTTGGTATTTTCATTTCTACGATTTCATCAATCTTCCTTAATTAGTGTTGAAAAATTAAAGTACCTATGTGAAAAAGAAAAGTCCACTCATATGCTAGATGGCCGCAGGAGCGAATTTTCAAAGAGTTTTCGGAAAGAGTGCGTACGAATCCGCAACCACGCGATACATTTTTCATTACAAATATTCAAATCCGTAGCAACGATTTGGCTGTAAGCGAGAACCATCAGAAAATTTCGTCACCCCTAAAAGGTCAAAAACTATTCAACATTAAAACATAATTTTCCCCCCCTAATTAGCAAAGTAAAAGATAAATCGTCTATACCGCTGGAAAGCTTGGATCCTGGAAAGGTTTTCTTAGAACCTTTCGAAATTTTAGCGAGAAAAATTCTGATCCTCAGGCACTTGAAAAATTAGGTGGTTTAGGATTTATGGATTTTGCTACGTACGTATTACCGAAGGTACGAAGGAAAATAGGTAGAAAAAGCTGACAAAAGCCTTTAAAACAGATTAAAATATGTTTGCCAAGTTGGGGAGGCAGTATACTACAGCTTCATCACATACAACATGGACATGTAGAATTATTAGGTGACAACTAATTTTATTGAATTATAAACAAATAGGTACAATACAAATATTCCCGAATGTTTTAGATGCTAACGTGAACAATTTCTGAAAATTTTATAAAAACTGGTCAAATAGGTTCGCCGTTTTATCTCTGCAACTTATTTTACGTTTTTAACATGCGCAGTGGCCATAGCTGGTCCAATCGCGAATCAATCACTACATTAAATGTCTCTGTAGAGTGATGAAGGTTAGGAGTACAATTACAGCCTTGCCCTGCGTTATTGTGGAAAAACGAGCTTACTTGTTCACACTTCTTATTCCACCACTTGGGTTGGCTTCTACATTCTGGACAATGTTTGTGGACCGTGTATCAGTAAAGAATGAGTCGTATGGCCTCTGACTCGGATTGAGAATCCAGGAGAATTTCAAGTGTGTTACAGAACAACGTTTCACATGCCTGGGTTCAGATTGCTGCCATTGACACATCACTCAGTTTTCAATTCGCGCTATTCTCAAGATTGTCATTCATATATTGTTCGTTTGTACTCTAGTTTCATATCATATTATAATTATTCATGTATTGTGTACAGTATGGTTATGCTCCACCTGCCTATTCCGTTTTTAACTATAATTATTTAGTAAGAAACTGATCTTGCAAATCTGCTTCCCTCATCTCTACAGCTCATCTTCCCTCTTCCCTCATCTCAAATATCCCGGTAACAAATCAATGCAGTCCTCGCCTCAACATATTAACAACTCATTTATAATCATAAACGTTTACCAACTAGATCCGTGATCGGTATCAATGTCACATGGCACCACATTAAATATATATAGATAATAATGAGATTGTTATCTGATTTGAAAAGGGTTTCTTTGGTATCATATTTCCTTTAATAACGTTGGAATAGCTTTTTAATTTGCAAGTTTATGTACGTCCCAGCAGATAATGGTACCTACTTACCGTTTTTGGGATCTCCGGAACTACACTGACGGTGTAATCAGTAATAGTAATCAGGGATTGATAGATAAATCGGGGAGGGGGCTCACGAAATTTTATCATGATCGTTAGAGCTGTTCTGTAAATGATTGCGATATATACAACTCAGTATTTACGTTTATCAGTGTTTTATGACATCCTTTGAATATTGGATAAAAATGTAAGATTCCCTTTCGAGACGACAGTTTTGACAGCCTAGAACGACTCAATCGCTTTGTTTCAATCTAAAAGAGCCTCGAAGAAATGTGCAACAAGTAAGGAAGAGGTACCAAATGAGATAGATGTGGTGACCTACCTTCCCAGCCATTTCTCAGTTTGTTCTTGAAACTCTAAAGGAATACTGCAGCTCGAAGAAAGGCTGGGGATCACGTGGCAGGCACAGACTCGCGTGAGGATGCACAGTTGACGTTCAGATGATGCAGGAGTGAACGAAGGGGTAAGGTAAGTAGGTATTGGTTCGAAGGTAGGTACCTACCCAACAGACATGTTGATCAGAGAGGAGGTGGATGTCGTAAAATAGGGTATTTCGGGGGGTTGGTTCTGGGGGAAAGAAGGGGTACAGCTATTTAGAGAGAATGATAGGCCCTGTCACGCTACCCGCAGTTTACGTAATGGCACCAGACGGGACGAAGATGGCCGGGGGCGGACCTGCAGCTCTGAGGAGTTCCGGATGACACGCATTGGCTCTGGTATTACCTGCTGGCTTTATCTCGTACTTATACAGCTGCCAACTCCATAGTCACCACCTTCTCACTCAGTGGAACTACTTCCTACAGTCCTTCACCATCTCCCCTGAAGTTCGGAGAGGTTTTTTGTGGTAAATCGTCAATTTTCCCAATTATGGGAACTTTTAGAGTTTCTTATACAGGTATTTCATATACTGCTATCTGACTTTGACGCTGGAACCTATAAAAGTTATTGTCAATGCAAGGATTTAAAGGGAATAACATATAATAATTCTATGACCTTCAGTTTTGCACATCAACTCTCAGGTAGGTCCTACCTAAAAGTTTGATTACAATCATCTTCTAGAATGAATTACTCGGGAAATCAAATACATTGCTAATTTGTATCTCCCGATATGTATAGGTATGTATCTATTTTATTGAACAAATTCGTTCCTTTAATATAATTCGTCCCAATGACAGTTTGATTAATGTAATAACATGGGTCTATTACGGCGCTTTGAACATCTGATTCAAAGCTCCACATTGGTTTCCCCGCACAATTATTTGAAAAAAGAGTATACATTTCTTAATTTCTAGAAATTTTAATTTTTGGAATAATTTTTCACCTTTGAATAAAAAAAAATTTTAAATCATTTTCGCATGGAAGATAGGAAATTTAACGCTCTCTCTCTCTCTTGATTACCTCAAATTTTAATAAGTATAATTTATTAATTAAAAATTTAAATTTAGGTATGATCATTTACCTGACGTAAGGTAGAAAACACAAAACAAACGTCTGCGAGTTTAGTGTTGCACATAGCTTCCTCGAATCCGTTACATAAATGTAGGGATAATTGAAATGTTTTAAATTATCAAAGGACTCCACAGGTTCAAAGTTTGGGGGAAATAATGAATTAAGAATTTAATTTAGCGAATGCGTGATAAGACGCAGAATGTTTGATGATTTGGAATTATGGAGTTGACCGCCCTAATGCCGAAAACCATGGAGTCAGACGGCTAACAGGATGTTTTAAGTTGTGATAGAATTTAGAAATTTGAAAAAAAGTTTAAAAAAACTCGTGATAAGAGCATGAAACCAGTGGCTCAAACCACATCCCAGATGAATAATTTGGCGGAATCTGACAATTTTCTGGATGCTTTCTGTGAATCTGACAAATTTAAAAAAAAATTAAAAGTTTCTAAAATTACTTCATAAACGGCAGTGGCATAAATAGCTTCATTCAACTCATACAGCACTTCTGAAGCATAATACAACCAAATCTGACAGTTTTCTGTGAATCTGACAAACCAAATTTAAAATTGTGTCAAATTATTCGTGATAAGAGGCAGGCATGAAATTAGTTTGTTGGAATTGGCTCATACCAAGTCCCAGATTGATTTCTATCTGTAATTCTAACAAATTCTGAAAAAAAATAATTAATTTCAAAAAATTACGTCACAAGGCGCATGAAAAGAAGTAGCTTTATTTCACACAGAGAACTCTTCTGAATCATAATTCAACCGAATCTGTCGGTTTTCTGGATGATTCCCGTTGAGCTGATGGACCACACTCAAATCAGAAATAGGTAGCATGTATTTCCAAATCAACAGTTATACCTAGTAGCATTTAGTTGTATGTAGGGGTAGGGTAGTGTAGATATTACATGCATGTTTTAATAAGTACAATAACATTATTTGTACTCACATGTTTAAAAGGAGATTATCTCTTGCCTGGTTTATATCATGGCATCCCTCTTCGCCATAGGCGAGGCAAGTGCATTCTTTCTAAACCTGGATATCTTCTTCAAGAATATCTTTGTACGACCCCAGTATCGGAAATACATCTATGAAGCGGTCGTTCTTTCTAATTATCTGGGATGGCCTAACTTTTCCTTTGCGCCAAAAGGCTGCCGTGAAATCAGAGCCTGTATATAAATGGAAGAGTGTCAGTGATTTCCAACTTTTCCGCAAAGGTCAGTCAGAATTGAATTCATATTTACAAATATCCGTAAAGCTGAAGTGCCTACAACCAACCCATCAGGATATTTATTAACTGATTCTCCCATCCTCACCATGTTCGCTGAAATATTATCATTAAATAGCTATCGCCTGTGCGTACGACAACATTCTTTGCTTGTGTCCTGCTTGACTCAGTAATGCAATAGGTAATTAGCATAATGATAAAACATTCGCTTATCGGTCTCTTCGTGTGTACACTCCAACTCAGTGTTGACAGTAATAGAGCCATTTTTCAAGGAAAAGCAGCTATCTTCAAATGCCACGACTTTATGCAAGTTGTCCAGGCGATGAGTGTGCTATGGCAGCTTCCGATCGTTTGCTAAGAATCGACTTGATGCAGCCTTAAAGTTGTCGTTTTTAGTACATCTCTGAAGATTGATGGTCTCTTCATGTTCGGGCCCTTAATCGTATAAATGTCAGTGGCAGTACCTTCGAATCCTCGACTTGTTATTTCACAATAATTAACTGATGGCTTTACGTAGAGATCAAAAATAATATCAACACGGGACGAATGTAAAGATCTCAATTCTAGGAGTATATAAGCCGATAGTTCACCATATGTGAAGGGAGGTTGTACGTAAGTGCACTCAGCGAGGTGAAAGTAGAGACGCCGTTTCACCCAAGCACTGCCGTAGTACACTAGAGAAGAATCGGGATGTTGACGCGAGTACACCTGAACAACTAGAAGCGGCTCAGTCCGCTCGATGACCCGATGCGAGTTGTCCAATTCGGGAACAGTCTGAATAAATGCCAGTTGAGACTTCCTCGAATTGAGTTTTCAAGTAACACGATAGCGTGCATAAGTAGATACATAAAATAAAAGTTCATACATAAATAAATAACTAACTTAAATTCCTGACTTTCTAATAATCTAAAATAAAATAGCCAATAACTAATTCCTAATTTTTACGGAGGAACTAATTTATACCAGTGTGACTTGTACGCCCGAATTAATTCCGCGAATGCGCAGCATCGCCCTCAACAAAAGAAACAGTGGTTAGGACAATGTTATAATACGAGTATATCCCGGTTTGAAAGTGGGTCCGTCACCGTGTTCCAGTTTATGCAAACGTTGAACATAAAATTATCCGGAATTTTTGATAAAGATAAAAAGGACTACTACCATTATTTGTCCTTGTGTATCTATTCTATAAATGAGTAATGTCAGCACCTCTACGTCCAAATTCATGGACGGATTTGAACGGGTGTTTTTCGAAAAATTATCAAGAATGCACGGGGAGGGTTTGTGTTAAAGAAAATGTTTAAAAAACGTCCAACCAGATCAGCTGACTTAGCTAAATTCTCTCCAATTCACACTAGAAATTTGACATTTGATGGGGAGCCTCTCTGGGACTTTGAGAAACGAATAAGCACCTTAATGCTCAAACTCGTGGACGGATTTAAACGGTAGGTTTGTGTAAGAGAAATTATTTTTTACACACGTCCAATCAGATCAGCTGTTCTCTCTTATTCACCCTAGGAATTTGAAATTTGATAGGGTGCCTCTCTGGGGGACATCGTGAAACGAATCAATGATGGGCTCCTTCCTGACCAGCTGAGTGAGATAAGTTCGCTTCTTCTCATCCTAGGAAAAGAGAATTGGGGGTCACTAATAAGAAAGGGGAACAGATCAAAAATAAGAAGCATCGCTTACTTTTTGAATTGAAGTACTGCGAATCAAAATATTAATCCCCTATCTGTTAACCCCTATTATAATTATCATCCTTCATACCCCCACTTTATACCCTGTTTCATTTTCATATCCGTTTCCTTGCCAACCAATTTATTTTCTTAAATTGATAAAATGTCTTCTACAACCAATACGGCTGAAAAACCTCCGCTATAAGCGTCACGCATCGATACACACCGATTAATTTCCAGCCCATCGGGTGGGTAAGGCGGTTTGTAGTGTATATTGACGTAGGTGCACGTAGGTGTGCCCATTAAGAAATGTTTTTGACGATTGTTGAGTTTTGACGAAATGTTGTTGGCAAAGAATAAATAATACTCGTATGGGTGATTGAAATTATCGTCCTTTCATGGATGTACTTTTGTACTGAGGGCTTTCTTTCTGGGTGTCCTGAAGTCACGCGGGTGTACTCACGTAGTTTCTGTCTGGGGTGTACTCACGAACTGCTTTTCACCGCTCGGGTGTACTCGTGCATTTTCTGAGTGAAGGACAGATCTTAAGGAAGGGTATGAAGGAAAAACATACCATCTACAACCGTCTAGTCAACTGATGTAGGATTATTGTGGCATCCAATTTTTTCTAGTGGTGCAAAAGTTGGGATTTATCAGTTTTGTTCATACTCCCATCTACTTTGGCAAGTGACGGACTGGATGGTGCTAAAGGGAAAGACAGTGCTCTCCCACGTTGGATGTCCCTTATGAAACAAAGACAGCAAAGTTTAGCGAAAAGAGCTATTGTCATAGTTACCTATTTCTTTCACTTTATCGCCCGCTCCAACCTTGAATGTTATTCCTTAGCAATAAAAAAGTATATAGTTTCTCACGCTTAATAGGTTGTTCAATCATGTCTGGATTGACTATCCATTTCTGAATAAATGATTCCTCAGCTGCTCTCATTTCTCTCTGTATTTAAGAGGTGTTTGGTCTTTGGCAGCTCGTTCAGTTCGGATGTAATATAGATTGAGATCATTCATATCTTCAATGAATGGATTAGCTGAAGCTTGTATTAATGAGTACAGGATTGTCGATGTCATGGTGGTCACGAGCGATTCTGTAGGGGCGAAGTTCTCTTAAGACATCTTCCCTGTGATCCACACCTTTATCTTTTAGCAGGGACAATACCTTTGATCTAGATGTTCTAGTCACTGTACATCTCATTCTAGCCGCAAGAAGACTATTAAAGGCAGCTGTACCAGTTAGACGGCTGGCTGCATCTCTGTTCACAGTTTGCTCAAGTTTTTGATCAAATGGAGCCGCAGAAAATGGTATACTTACTACTGCGTTTAACTGATAAAAATCAACCGTTGGTACGGATGTCTTCTCTAAGTCCAGAGAAATGAGATTCGAGGCTTTCAGAAAATTGTCAGATTCGGTTGAGTTATGCTTCAGAAGAGCTGTCTGAGTGAGATGAAGCTATTTCTGTTCCTGCCTCGTATGATGTAATTTTTACATTATTAAAACTTTTCTGATTCCTCAAATGCATCCATAAAATTGTCAGATTCCGTCAAGTTATTCGACAGGGCTTTAGTATGAGCCAATTCCAACAAGCAACATGCTTGCATCTTATCTCAATTTTTTTTTTTTTTTTTTTTTTTTACACAACTTTAAATTTGGTTTGTCACAATCACTGAAATCTTCCACAAATCTGCCAGATTTGGTTGTATTATGCTTCAGAAGAGCTTTCTGTGTTAAATGAAGCTATTTCTGCCCCTGCCTCTTATGACGTAATTTTTGACATTTTTAAAATTTGATAATTTGACAGATTTACATAAAGCATCTAGAAAATTGTCAGATTCCGCCAAATTATTCATCCGGGATGTGGTTTGAGCCAATACGAACTGGTTTCATGCCTGCCTCTTATAACGAGTTTTTTGACATTTTTTCAAAATTTCTAAATTCCATCACAATTTAAAACATTCTGATTGCCGTCTGAGTGTATGGTTTCCTGCATTAGGACGGTCAATCCCATAATTCCAAATCATCAAATCATCTACTTCTTATCACGCAGTTAATTTTCTGGTAGATCCCGGACTATATGGGTTACATGATCAAATTATCGTTACCCAACTACCCTCCGAAACGGAGCCTCAAGAAAGCTACGCTTGATGGATTCAACGTTTGCGCATGCGCAGTGATAATTACTAATTTTAGAGAGATGAAATTTGTAGGGTACTATTCTCAGCCTAACCCGTATATCTCCAGACAATTTTATAACAAAATTAATGAAAACTAATAAATAATAAAAAATGAAAACTGTAGCGGTGATGCTTTACAACGATTTTATATTCTCACATGCATGGCAGCTAATAGCGAGACCTCATCAATCAACCTCATTGATATGAGATGATTATCTCGTCTTTCCCCGACTAGCCTACGAATTTGAACAAGATCGGACGATTAGACGGGAGAAAATTATGCTTGATGGATTTTACGTTTGCGCATTTGCAGAGTTACCTATGTGGGTAATGAAACTGATAGGGAACCATTTACAACCTAACATGCACATTCCCTGAAAATTTCATCAAAATCGGATGAAAAACTGTGAGAATTAGACTTGTTACAAGGATTTGCTTGCACGGACAGACATACATACACACATATACAGACAAACACGAAACCAAAATTGTTCTGATTTATCTAAAACGTAAAAATCCGAGAAAAAATTTTGATTTAGGAGTCAAGATTTTTTTCCCATCTCCCAAAAGTGAAAGCAATGCATCTCATAACCAAAAAGTTTAAATTGCTGTAATTCCCTGAGGAAGTATTTTCAAGTTAATATGTAAGCTTTTGTCCAAAATTATAAATGAAATCGATCCTGCATGGCCGGTGGCCTGACCTATTTATAAACGTAAATCTCAAACCTTAAAAGTCAACTGTACCTACCGCCTGGTATTGGCTGTACATTTTATTAGCGGGGGCAGTATATTCGCGGGGGGAGTGGTTTCACCACCCCTAACATGCAGTCCATTCTGCAAATGTGGGGTAGAGGTCCGTTGGAGTTGACTCGCGGGGGTGGATCGTCTCCTTCCGCGGATCTCAGCATTTGAAGTTATGTGGATTCCCATAAGTTCGGGCACCAACCTGCTTAGTTGATAATGCGAGCTAGAACGCATGCCTCGACCCATTGGTTAAAACGGGTACTTGGCATCTGTCAAAGACATTGACTGTGTGTACAGTATCCTCTCAGGAGGTTCTTCCCAGCTTGTCAGAGGGGAGACCATAAGGCATGATTGCCTAAGGACTTCGTGTTTATTTTTTATTTATTTATTTATTTTTATTATTATTATTATTTTTGAAGGAAATATTGAATTCTTCTGTACATTTTGTGAGGTTTCGATTTGGAATTTTTGTAAAAAATTAATATTAACAGACTTAGGTGTGCCTTAGTTGGACACACATGTGACAACTAACCGATGAATCAAAACTTACACACAGAACCAAAATTACTAACAGATTTACATTCGAATGCGCCATATGAAATGATGATACTCACTTAACGCCATTTCTCGGAAAATTTCAAAAAAAAAAATTTTTTTGGACAAGCAAAACTTTATTTTAATATAATTTATGCATTACAGTTTTGCTGAATGAAGTTATAAGATTAATCACTTGAAATTAGAGGTGGTAGTAAGTCCAATTACTTTCTATAGCACTATAATTTAGTCACAAGGCACGGTCAATCGTCATTTTGGATGTTGTGGTTAGTCTGTATGCCGTTTGCGTCTCCGACGTCCAAGCATTCAGTCGAAGCGAAGGTTGTCCGGTATGCTGGCAATGATAGGGTTATGGTGGCCAATAAGTCGTTGGTGTGATGACGGTGATAGGTTGCCGTAATGGTCTCTTGCAGTGTATGTTCAGATCGTTGTGTAGGACTGTATTTTGAATATACCATGGTGCGTTGATTGTTTGATTATAGCCTTGTAGATTAGGCGCTTTATGGTTAGTTAAAGTTGTAAAAGGTGTCCAAGTAGGTGGTGCAGGGAGCGCAAATGTCCACGGCCACCGTTGAATTACTTTGGTGATGTGTTCGCGAAAGGTCAGACGATTATCGAGATGATCACTAGGTAACGCACGTGCTCAGATATCATTCAGGGCTAGATGTGGTTTATGGTAGTACAGAAGGTAGGTGAAGATTACAGCTTCCGACTTTTTAGGGTTGAATTTTATCTCCCACCTCTCGGCCCAATCGTTTGATTGGCGGAGATGGTCCTGAAGGTTGCATTCGGCTGCGAATCCGGAGCAACCAGCTCAATATTGCAGTGTCATCAGCGAATTGCGCAAGTGTAACATTAAGAGAGGACGGGATATCACTGCAATATACGAGGTACAGGATTGGACCTAGAACACTGTCCTGTGGTACTCCTGCTTCAATACAACGTGAAACTGAAGAGGTTGAACCATGGCGAACCGTGAATATTCTTCCTGTCAAATAGGAGCGAAGGATGCGGAAATATAAGTCTAGTAGCAGGTACCTGTTTCAATTTGTAGAGACATGTCACATACGATCGAATGCCTTCTCTGTGTCGACAAACACCCCGACGCACAGGTCTTTTTGTTCATAGGAATCCAGAATTCGGTCTGCAACCCGATGGAGCTGTTGCACACAGGAGTGAAAATTTCGGAAGCCACATTGTGTTGGAGGGGTGAGATTTTCCAAATAAGGGAGCAAACTTCGGAGTGGGAGCTTCTCGAAAATCTTGGAGAAGAGAGTTAACAAACTAATAGGTCTATAGCTGTAAGGATCATTGGTGGGTTAGCCAGGTTTCTTTATCATAATGACGTATTTCAAAGCGGACACATCCCTGATGAAATAAATTCTCCCGTTAAAAATGTCCTCTATAACCCCTTTGATTGCTCATTGACTACTGACAACACTAGGAGTCAAGGAGACTAACGAGTACTAGTACTATCATTTCTGAACAATTTTGACAGCTCTGTCAGTCTCTCTGCCCATAGGTGGGCAATCCTTGTTCCGGGCAACAATTATAATCCGATTTATTTTAAACTATAAATATAAAGTAAATATAATATAAACTAATCAAATAATAAAATGAATATACATGTATGTAAATCAAAATAAGTCAGGAGTTCTTATGGTCAGTTCCCCTTCAGAATTCATCACCATCGGATATCAAGAGAAGCGTAGGTAGGTACGAGCTTGCGCAAACCCGATTCTTCTGAAACATTTGAAATTTCTCTCGATCGAATTCTTCTCTCGCTATAAATTTAAGAGTAGTTGAAGTATAAACTATAGACGATCCCATGAATTCCTTTATTATGATTGGATCAAGTATAGCAAATGTGGATGCGCAAATGTAATTTGATCATTTAATAATGATTAACAGGACGTTTCCATTTGTTTTCGTCCGTCACGAGCGTCACGTCACGGTGGGGTTTTGTATTGATTTTCACGTACAACCAATGCGTTACTAGGGAAGTGTAACTCCCTTAGTTCTCATAGCAGGAAAATTGTTAGCCACTTTTTGGAAAGCTCTCATTTTATCACAGCATCTCATAATCCCTAAGCCTCTGTAGTGTCACGGAAAGCTGATTTATTACGCTCATTTATAAACTAATATTGCTAAGTAACCATAATGAACTAATAATGTGTAAAAATTAAATGGTCTGACTTTAGAACCGTAGGTCTACCGTCCGTTTTTTATCATCGGAAACCAAACGTCAAAAATGTCGGCTGAAACTGATAAAACGTTAAGGGATAGTTTGGGATTGCTTGTTGATGGCTACCTACATCCAGGTTTCACCGACGTCGAGCTTTCATCATACTCGTAGCATGTGCGCATGCGCAATTATAATCGGTGACAGAGTTATCTACCTACTGTAGTTATTGACTAAGTAAATTTGATTATAATAAGTACTTCTCTAGATTTGAGCAGTTTAGCCCCCCTAAAGCCCCATATAAATTTCATTGAATAATTTTGTCACATTTTCTCAACATGTCATCAATATGTTAATATCACAATAACTGAAGAAGATAAAGGCCACCAAACTTGGCAGACTTTTTTTATTCAAACTTCTTAGACTTGGTACCTTGTTCCCACTGCATTGTGTATAGAAGTTTATCTGCATCCATTATATGGGATGGAGGAGGTTCAAACCACTAACCTACGGATTCTAGAAAAAACCACAAGTTGGATCAATACTTTCCTTGTAGCTAAGGATACCTACCTACGCCTGAGGCCATTTGTCAAGCATAATGACGGCTATTCCCCTCACCAACGTTGCTTTCTCGTCGCATAAACTGTGGAGCATTCACGTAGGTAGGCCAGTAAGTAAGTAATGCGGTGAATCGAAATGCCCCGTAAAAAAACTCATCACGTCGGTAGGTACCTACCATACATCTGTTACATAGTACGGATGCTTACATCCACATTTTCACATTACCTATTACTAGGTGCATCTATTTCTACATTATTATATAATCCGCAATGAAAATCAAGTAGCTACTTACCCTATTTACTTACAGTCGCACAGAGGAAAACGCGAAGGTAAGGTTTCAGGTTAAGCAAATTATCACGTGAGAGAATCCATGTAGAGCCAGTTTGGGCGGAGTTGGAGGTAAAGCCGCGTTGCCTACGGTTACTACTCAACACATCTATATAAATGAATATACCTAGTAAGTACATACAAGTAGGAACCATGTACATATGTATATGTGTTGGTTGGTTAAGACCACACGGAAGAAAGAGGAATGTCACTGTTCCCTCTTTTCGATATAATCGAAATTTAAAGTTTGGGACTGAATGGTGCTTCATGAGAATCCTGGTATACAACTAAATGATTTTTCATTGTTTACTGTAGTAATATACTAACAACCTATGAATAATTGGACGGGTTATGAGTACCACTAAAATTGAAAATGAAGTTGTATTCTCAAAAAGTAACATCAAATTGTCAAAAAAATTGAAAAATGGGGGAATGTTCCCATTCGCACTTTACAATGCTTCATTAATTTTCTTATGTGTTTCATTCTTCATGTTTTTGCTTCCGAAAATACCTATACGTAGCGCAATCATTGTTTTCATTTTCTTAAGTAGAAATATTTTTTGTCCCCAAAATGAAAATTTCCTCTTGCGTCTTACGTTTTAGACCATTCTGAACAACTTTCGTTCCGTGTCTGTCTGTCTCTCGGGTCTGCCGTGTGTCCGCAAATCCTTGTACCCAACAAGCTTGATTTCCACAGTTTTCATCCGATTTGAAATTATCAAGGAAAGTAAAGGTTAGGGTGTGGATGGTCCCCTATAGCCCATATTCTCGAGACGTCACGCCTGGAGTAGGTTTGAGTTTCTTCCAAGGTCCGCCATGAAGGGTAGATGTTACTAGATCGCAACTCAACCAACCTATTTCTCACTAGAAGTTTGCCAATGTATGTCAACCTAATACGTGGTTATAATGACATTTTTCAACAGTTTTGTTTGCGAAAGTAATATTGTACTAATATAAAGTTTCAATTCAACTAAATGGTCGCAGTAATCATGCCTACCAGTGCGATTATTGGTTGTAGACAAGGATACCGATCTGGTAGTGAACAAGTTTTTATTTGGACTAGGGACTAACTATTATAGGAAATCAGGAAACTAAAGAACTTCTTCGTTTAGACTGAGAATAAATAACCTGAAAAATAATGGAGAAATAATAATTGAAAATTCCTCAGATCTCTGTACTGCGGTGTAAGTACTACATAGCCATTGCCCTGTCAGTTTCATTAGCATATTAGACATGTTTTTAGTACTATAATTGAGGCAGCTTTACTTGTTTTATTGAATGAATGAAAGGATAGATTTGGTAGTTTGTCGAAGTTAACAAGGCAGGTTGGTGCTCCACCAACAAACGAAACTACGTAGGTACGTACAGCCTACCGAATTCGCTGTTGGTTAAAAGTAAACTAAGTGATCATGTTTGAAATCATTGTAGCGAGGGCATTAGTTAACAGTACCATTCAACTCATAAAACGTTAAACTATCACATGAAGTCACAGAATGAGTATTTGAGCTCTTAATTGAGATGAATTTAACTACCAGTATACTCGTTTTGGCATAATTACTTTGAAAAGTATGGAATTCAAAAAGAACAAAAACTCATAGGTATTTTGCGCTTAGAAGAAATGAAGGTATTGTAGATTCTACTCGTAGAAGCAAAGATGATATCACAACTCTTCTGAAAAACAAATTTATCGGTAGGTAGAAATAGAGACTAGAACTCCATAGTAGATTTAAAAAATTTATAGGGCCCGAAATTATTTTCGTATTAGATATCAAGCAAAAATTATTGAATATTCCAAAAGTTTTCGATAGGTATCTCCACTTTTTAATATTTCAACCCTCAAATGGGTCAAGAGTAAGCCGAGATTACAGGTATATCCCCGGCTGGAGTACTTTTATTTTGAGCTGAATATCATAAATGTTGGTCCTATAGTTCCGGAGAAAAGCTACGGGCGGAAGATTTTTTTAAATCGATTTTTCGAATACCTATACATACATCTTAAAACGTAAACCAACTAATTTTAAGGCAACTATTATCTTTTCATCATTCATTACAAAGGTTCATCTTGAAAATAATGAACTAAAAGTTCATAGTGAATCACGGACATCATTTTTCCAGGTTCTTACTGATTCCCTCACTGTAGGTGAAGTAAGGGAATTAGGTGTGAGGGAATTAGGTTTTGGCAGGTTATCAGGGGTGTACCTCTCTGCCTATGTATTAAAGAATAAACACCAACGAAACACATATCTCTCTAAAAACAATACTCAAATTAACGCATAAAGAACAAGATTCTAATACGCCTGAGTCAAGATATAATCGAGTGAGGGAATTAGGCTTTTGACTTGACGAGGACAGTCTTGCTCTGTAAAATGTTCATAACAAACTGAAGAAAGAGAACGATACTGTACAAAACGTTACCCTCAGTTTAGCGGAAACTTTGTCAATTTTGCCAACACTTCAAAACATAAAAAAGATGCTCTGGGAATATGTGGCGCCATGATAAAACAAATGTGAGGGAATTAGAATAAACCTTATCGACATAGGTGTTTAATGTTGCACACAGGTAGGTTTAAACATTTTAGGGCACTAATAATTATACTAATCGTTAGCTTATAACATAAGAAAGCCACAGGAAACTTGCATACGAGTCTGCAACACATTGGGACATTTCATGTCTTTAATTGCAGACTCGTATGCAAGCTCTAAGAGTCACTAAGCTGATCCGGACCCTGGGCAATTACCTATTAAAATGATTTAACCACCTCTTCACAAATCAAACCGTTCTCGTAATATTCGGATCACCTGCTACGAATCAAATCATCGAAACACCAGCTCAATGAAATCATCAGAAATTAACGCTTTTTTCGTTTATGTGCCATAGTAAAGACATAAAATGTCAAAAGAATAAGAACGATACTTGATGTAAAATGGGTTTTATTGACCACCAAAGTTAACAACTCCGGTTGATGGACCGGTGAGGGAATTAGGTTTTGTACTTAAATTTAGGTATGATATCAGGGGGCTATCCATCCAAAATTTAATTGAAAATTGAGGAAAGGTTGACTACTAGTGATTCGGCACCAAAACATAACACATCAATTATAGCGGAAACTGTAGTCGTTCCAAAACATGAATGCTGGTGAAATGGGAGAATCACCAATATGTAGCAGCATTTTCTTGTTTCCTAATTATTGACTGATCTCACTCAAATTTGGAAGACAGTTGGGAAAAGAAAGTTTAATCATTCCATATGAACTTCAACAATATTGTATCATTAATAGCTATTGCGCATGCACGAATGATTAATCCTAACCTGCTTGATTTCCACAGTTATCATCCGATTTTGATGAAATTTTCAGGGACGAATGTGCGGGTTGGGGATGATCCCATTTCAGATTCAATGTTCTCGAATCATTAATTACTTCACTCTGCGCATGCAGAAACGTAAATTACATCAAGCATAATTTTCTCGCTTCCTAATTGACTGACTTTGACGTTTCGCACTACATCTTGATTTACTATTTCCCCCAACCATGGGAACCCAATATGAAATATTTCAAGATTATTTAAATCCATACATTTATGTAACGGATTCGAGGAAGATGTGTGCCACTCGACTCCGCTGACTTTTTTATTGTGGAAGGTTGGAATAGTACCCTCTTGGTTTCATCTTTGTACAGAGTGGCCTAGGTTATACTCCTTCATGTTCGGCATCGAGTACCTACGCTTCTGGGACTACCAAGATAATGAGAGCATCGTGTTTTTATGATCTTTGGTGAAATGTTTTCCTACAGGCTTGAACTTCTCACTCGCATTTTGCGTCATGGACACCCCCAAACCACCACCCTGAAGCAATTTAGGTTTTGTATCTGACTGTACATAGATCCATCTCACTTAACTTCCTCATCCTTCTCCCGAATTTGAGAAATTGTCACGCAAACATCGAATTCGTTAAACGTCAACTCTCATTACCAAATAGACCGATTTCCCTCAAAATTAGACATTATTTTAGGATCGAAGCAACTTGCAACACAGGGAGTATGTTTGTTTGTTTCCTATGAATTGCATAGGTAATTTTTGAGTCAGCAGCAGTTACTGCAAGCGCAAACATAAAATTCCCAACACTATGATCCTGCTTCAAGGATAATTGCTTGTCCTAATCCTGCTTTTCTCATGGATAAAGCATATACTTATTCTAAATCAACATTACCGAGCCAGCCATATTCCAAACAATTCGTGAATACTACTTCCCACTTGAAAAATAAATGTGTACTTCGCTGTTGGTTCAGATTGAACTGCTTTCAATGCCTGCATCCAATATATTTGCCAGCTTAATACTCAGAATCACTAGGTACCAACATACCAATCGACCTCTGGGAACGTATGTCGTCACATGTTAGTTTTGGCCAACGATTTGGTTTTTCCTGCTTAGCCTGGTCCTCCACTGGAAGCGACTTTGCGACTTCCGCGAGGCGACTGGGGAAGCGACTGAGCTCCTCCATTGGAGGCGACTTAGTCGCGCGAAGTCTGTGGTGGTGAGTAGGTCAGTGACTGCATTTATTTTTGGTAAAATGGACGACGTAGATAGTTATTATTAGCTGGATAATGCTGTCGTAAATTTCCTTCGGATGAGAAGGAAACGACGAATGTTCTGGATGAACCCGATATTGACAAAGAGGCAAAATTTGGGTGAATTTAACCACCTCCACGATGAGCTGAGGGGAGATAAAGGGGGTATTCAAAGGGGGTTTTTCTTCAGGAAACTGTTTTTCCCCTCTTTTAAATCTGATTTCTCAATTTTACTTGTTTTTATTTCAACTTTTGACCACATTTTCGGAATCACCGTTAAACTTTCTATAGGCATGGGGTAAATTTTTTGGTTTGATTTGGTCAATTTTACTTTTACGTTGCTATTTGGGGAAGAAAATTATGAGGCGGGGAGAATTTATGGGGCTGTACTGGGTAGTCGAGCCTCTTGGGGCGCTCCGAGGGGGCTCAGATTTACAAAAATAACATCCCAATACGAAGATTCGATTGTTTCATGTAACTGGAGAATCGCAGTGCGGGTTTCGAATAACGAACATAATATAGTATGGTATTTTAATAATACAAGGTGACGTAGAAAAAAAAAATATATATATATATATATATATATATATATATATATATATATATATATAAGGTGTTGAGGTCCTTGAGGGTTGGTCAATAAATCAGGTTTTACTCCTTACGCCGACGTTTCGTCTAATTTAATAGACATCTTCAGGGCTGAGGGATATTATCGTCCTATTTCATTGTATGTTGTAAATCATGTTGTAGCTAATACACTGTAGCTATAAAACGGGCACCAAACAATTTGCTGAGGGCAGGATTCTAAATTCACTATCAGTAAATTCAGTGAATTTAGAATCCTGCCCTCAGCAAATTGTTTGGTGCCCGTTTTATAGCTACAGTGTATTAGCTACAACATGATTTACAACATACAATGAAATAGGACGATATATCCCTCAGCCCTGAAGATGTCTAATAAATTAGACGAAACGTCGGCGTAAGGAGTAAAACCTGATTTATTGACCAACCCTCAAGAACCTCAACACCTTGTTTTAAGAAAAAGTGGTCGAGAACTCAACATATTATATATATATATATATATACCTACATATTTTATGTCAACTGGCTTCACCAACAACACGTATGTTACTTCTCAAAAGTCTTTACATCTGACTTGGAAGATCCAGCACATCAATCATTCACATGAATAGGACCCAGCTCCTGGGTTGAAACGTTGTGATTAAACACCTAAAAAAAAACTCATGACTAGACTGGTCATTCAACCTCCCAAATATAGATATATATCACTAGTCAACCAAATACCAAAATATATACATATGTATGTATGTATATATAAAATGATAATATCAAGATTAATAATAAAATGCACCTTCTTATCCCAATTCGTCCTCAAGATATGATTTTTGGGCTTTTTCTGTATGAAACTGTGTTCTTCCCCCCGAGAAAACATGGGAGGGGGAAGCCTGGTCGCTCGAAGACAAGCGACTGATCCCATCCGGATGGGATCAGTCGCTCGTCGCCTCAAAATACGCGAAGTCGCGTAGCTCAGGTCGCTTGCAGTGGAGGAGCTCTAATACGTTTCAAGCTTATGGGATTAGTCGCTTATATAGTCGCATAGTCGCTTCCAGTGGAGGACCACCCTTATCCTCACTGTTATCCTTACACACCCACCTAGTAACTGAACCCTTTTTGCAGTCCTACTTCTTTTCTGCTTCATTCGCTCCCTTTCAAATGGTCTTGAAAATTATACGGAAAATTGGAACACCAGACCCCTCAGTGGGTTGACATTCTATCCAGACCAGACAAGGTCCGATCCCTGTTGTTATACCTGAGAGCCGCTGAGCTCTGCTACGAACTGTGATATCTGATCTGTGATATATTTATATACATCTAGTCGTAGTATTGTTTCACTTTGCTGATGGTATATAGTAGCATGAATATAGTTGTTAGCTTATTTTACATCTAGTCTTAGTTGTATTACTTTATTTTTGTGTTTTTTTTTTTTTTTTTTTTTTTTTTTTAAATCTACTTTGGGGGCTAAACATTGGTCATCACTGAACCCCTCATTTTTTTTTAGCCCTCCGCGTTGCCAGTGGAGTCCATGATGTTGCTCCTTTTTAGTCAAGGATGGCAACATGGCTCCCCTTCGAATCGTGCCACTTCCAGCGTCCCTTTAGACACCTTGTTCAATGCCGCTAATGACCCTTTTCGTTGAGGTGCGGCTTAAACCTTAAAATAAAAAATAAAATTGTGGTGAAAACCACCCCCTCTTTTCAACAGCCCTTTTCAGGGCTACCAAAAAGAGGTAGACACAACACAAAAATATTTATAAGACGTCGAGTTACAACTCCGTCAAACAAAATATTTCACCAGAGATAAAATACGAATTTCTCTCTCAAAAGTGAAATATTAACTAATAACATACAAGGCGACCTCCCTAGACACTTACTGGGCGAGAGAGATGCGACAAGTATCTCGAACCAAGTCGCCTTGAACGAGAAAACTCAAACAGAAAATCAAACGTCCTCTAAAACTAGCAAGGACAATTCAAACAAGCCTACTCGCCAATCAGAAACACTGATTACACGAGAGACAATAGGCGAACCAACCAAGAGGCGGCAAGCAACCACCTCTGGTCCAGCAGCCACCCCGGGGACCCCGTCTGAACAACGGACGCAGAGAAAGCACCCGAGGTCCCCGTCTAAACTCAAGGTCGTCGGCTCCGCGACGGACGCTCGTAAGCCACCCCCGGGGACCCCGTCGCAGCGACGGACGTGGGGAAACCACCCCGGAGGACCAGCTCAGCTATCATACTCGCAGATACTGAGAAAACAATGTGCGAGCCAATGAGATTACACAGTCGAATTAACGAAATTAAGCGGACCAATCAGGAGGCGGCAGGAGGCGGCCACCTCCCTATAATTACCCCGCTCGGAGCCCTCCGAATTCATTCTACTCTCCGCTCTCGACGACTACACCTCGAAGTACGAAGATTTCTACACGCTCTACGCTGACGAACCTTCTGCTCCCGAGTTCATCTCAAGAACGGCTTCCTACTGCTTTCTACAAGGCCTACCTTCTCTCCACACAGATCTCGCATTGGCATCTACGAGTCCAGTGATTATTAATCCTGCTCATTAGTTCATCTGTCCGCCATTGATATTCTCATTAGATCGTACGCCCGCTGGGACGTTCCTAGTCGTGTCGCCCGGGTTTCGTAGCACTAGGCTCGTCACCGACCGCTGTGGGCACGCCGGTAAATTACTCAGCTCATACGCTCTAATTTACCGTCCAAGGAAGTCTTTTTCAAGACTACAAGGTAGGACCCTGACATCCGAGCAAAGGAAAGAAGCTCTGTCAAGCGAGTCCACCTTCTAAACCCTCTATTTCTATACATAGAGGCATCGAAAACGAGCTAATAACTCGGATATTTCGATGGAACGTCGGCCGTCCTATTTCCTCATGCAAGGGGAGGTAGAACACGGCGCGGCCGGGCCTCTTAGCCCACGCAGCGCTACCTACCCGCTGCCCGGCCAGTCCGCTGTTCCTAGCGACGGCTCAAGGCTCGATCCTCGCGACGAGATCGCCTTCTCACCTAACGTATTCACGAAGGAAACGTTAGATCAAGCCTCACCTATACAAAAGTTCGAGGATACCTTTCAGACCCGCTCTGAAGTCAATCATTATGATTCGACAAAGCTTTCCGAATATCCACGATATTCGACACAAGGCTACCCGGCCGATCCGAGTGTCAAATACACTCCAAATGTACAAAAAACAAAGGATACTTTTCAGTACCTCAACCAAGCTCAACATATTCCTCCTACAGATATAAATCTTAGGCCGGAATATTACAAAACGGCTCAGTACCAAACTGATCGAACCCAGCACCCACTATGCGAGCCCAGTGCTCCACGCGGCTGCGACACGAACTATCTCTCAGTTCATCCCGCCAAGCAAGCTGACCTTGACGGTTTTGCTCACATTCCTCACAGGAATAACCCAGGGACTAACCCGCATAATCAGAATATAAATGTCCCACTTGGTCTACCTACACCAAGTAAAACATATTTAAATCCACTACAAAAATATACGGAAAATTGAATAGTTAACTGAATATGTGACCCGTCCTAGGAAAAGGGACATTATCTTACTCTGGAAAAATTCTCAGGGGAGCGTTTTTCGATAAAATGGTCAAAAATATCGATTTCTAAGTTTTTATCGATTCTGAAGAGTTATAATTATCCCTTTACGCAGTATAATTGTAGTAGAGAAGTAGTTGCGATTACACAAAAGGGATACTCCCTACCCCCTCCCTCATGTCAAATGAATCGTAAAAAATAAGACCGTATAGCACTGATGCAACTAAAGACAGAGTTTTTGTACTTCTTGTATACGAAAATAGCCTCTCCGAAACGAGAAGAGGTTTTCGTTACGTGAAAACGCTTTTCAGAACGAGAAGAGTCAGCTTTTCTCGTGCTCAGCTTTTTCGGAATCGTAATTACGAGACGACATGACTTTACTCCAGGATAACCCTTACTTAGTAGGTTTGGTGTTTTGAGGGTTTTGTGGTTTATTCATGGGCTGAGCGCTTTCGCCGTCATTTGGCCTCTTCAGAGCTTATTATTGATTGGATCATGTTTAAATATAAGTTTTTTGGGCCCCTTCAACATCTCAGTGATAACCAGTTATATTTGGAGATGTTGTTTGCGTCAATTATGTTAAAATCGAAGTAGATGTGAAAATTTGTGTGGAGAGACACATTGTCTGCTAGTTGAACCTCTTAGTTCTGACCTTGTAATTATGGTTTTATTTGCTGGGTTCAATTTGTTGTTAAATTGAGAAATATTCAAAATTTTTCTGGAGATGTGCACAAGCTGAAGTGATAAAACTTAGCAACCACAACGCAGCTGGCATGGACACACCCTACAAAATTTTACCTCTTTCGTACTGTCTTTTGTTGTTATTTTAACCTTTGCATTTGTCCGAGTTTTTTCCTCGCACCTCAACCAGAAGGGTCATTAGCGTCATTTCGTTTAACGATATGAGCTTTCAACATTTATTTTACGTGTTTTAAAGATTATTAGTGTTCTTCATTGCTGAATCTTTTTTGTATGATGTAGAGGTAAGTGGTCGTTCTTTCTTATTTCACGTTACACTTTGAAAATATAAATTGTCTACTTCCAGTTTTAAGCAGTGACTCACTACAAGAGTCACGTTAACTTCACTATAAGAGTTCTCTTTATCTCGGGTTTACGAAAACGCTACGAGAAATCAATGCGATTAAGGTTAGCATTCATCGTTAACACTCTCCATTGTGTGCCCCAACCCTGCGGGAGAAAACGATGGTGATGGAGAAGTTTTGGTGTACCAAGTGGACTCTGAAGGTGAAGTTTCTGAATAACACTCCATTCCTCAGCTACCGAAACGACGCAGTACTCGTAAAAAAACAGTTTTCTTTTAAATGTGAATAATCGTAGTTATTAATGTTATAACACGACTGGAATTATGTATTGTTCTCTTAAGAATAGTTATGAGTTGCATTTTTTTTTTTTTTTTTCCCCAAATTTACTGTTTGGCAAATGTTTGATTCTGTGTGATTTCCCTTCAATAAGTAAACACATTTTTTTAAACTTTTGTTCTTCAAAATTGAATTTTTTTTATCACACCCAAAATTATCTGCAATGATGGAGAAATGAACCATACATGTGCACGAATCTTTGCAAAAAAAAAAAATCAGGTCGATATAGCCAGTAGAATGGCCACAATTCACCTCTGAATGTTGCTCAAACTTTGAAGGCGTTTTTCTCCAAATGAGGTTTCCAGGAGACCAGATTTTGATAAAATCGTATCTTTGAAACTAATGAAGATAGAATTTTTTGAAAATACCAGCGTTTTCAGCAAGATCTCAAGAATCCAGAAACGGCAATTACTCATTTTCGACACCCGGTAAGATAAGTTTCCTTTTCCTAGGACGGGTCACGTATTTTCCATTCAAAGTTCCTCAATTTTCATTAGTTTTCTTTTCCTTCTTTTTGTAAGTTTAATTTGAAAAATTCAACTGTTTGCAATTCATAACTGTACCAAAGCACAACTAAATCCATTGTTGTTAGTAGCAAAAGGTTGTCAAAATAGGTACGAACGAGCACATTTCCTTTCAATCGTCACCAGGAACAGGAAAATAACAAGAACTGCATAGCCTAAACTTTTTTTTTATTCGTAAGAAAAGAAAGAAAAAACACAGCGCCAAAATTATACGGTTATCAACTTTTTTCGTTTTTTATTTTTTCATCTTTTTTTATCATTTTATTTTTATAAATACAAGCTATACATAGTTGACTCGCAGATGCAGTGAAAGATAATACAACTTATTCAGAACAAATCTCTACCAATATAACACCTTTGAATCGACAACGACAAATTTGAATGAAGATCAGCAAACAATGCAGTGTGAATCAACTCATGGAACGTACATAATAAAAAAAATGAATTTGATAATGAATTGATACTGGTAAAAAAAACCGCTGATCAAAATAAATTCAAATCCATCATGTTTTAGATCATGACACAGAGTGAGTAAAAGAAGGATTTCACAACAAATGGTATGTACCTACGGAAATCCTGTAAAGCCTAAACTGAGCCGATAAAACGAGAGAAAATCGAGGAAGAGAATACTTGTTTTACTTTTTGTAAGATAAATCGTTAATTCCACTATTAATGAAATTTCGTTTCAACTATAATTTATACACAATCAAATATCTTAATATGACTGATTGCAAAGAAAACGACTACAACGATATATTAAAGTAGGCAGCTTTGTTTCATTGCTTGGTTTAGGGTTCCGAATACACCTAATGCACACGGGAAAGAATCAAATTCAAAGTTATCATTACTTCGCAGTGGAGCTTTTTACGATTACTCCCTGCAACTTAGCAACTTTTTTTAAGCCCCAGGGTCAAATTTATCCACCGAGCTTCGCCACAAAACACTCAGTGATAACAAAATTAATTTTCTTTGCGATTATTTCAACTTCAACCATCACGTGGTCACTTTCGGATAAAATTTATTAGTACCTACAACATTATCATAACCATTGTCAATAAATATACATATATGTATAGTATTTACACGCAAATAAAGGGAGGGGGGATTTGACAAAAAAGGGGGGGTGAGGACGTGTGTGACGTGTAGGAAGGGGGTTTCTTACGCTTTGGGATCATCGACTCAAAATGAAGCACGGATGCTTGTCATACGAGTTCGCCACTACAGGCTCTGTCATCGCCAAAAGCGGCCACATTCCCGAACTGTAGGGCTGGACAACACCCCTCCACTACACTAAAGAAAGTTACCACCTTCCATTTTATAAATCTCACTCTCTCTCACATAAAAATAAGAAAAAACAAAACAACAATTACAAGACAGCCATTCAAAGCATTCATTCCGTCGTTAAATAACTCTTTTTTTTTTTCTTTAATCCAACTATGGTACACAAGAAAGCGTGTTGTTTTGCCTAGGGGTAATAACGACAATCAGGTTTTTTTTAAACACTGTATAACGCTTTTATCAATCATGCGGAGTTCAACAGGGTGAAAACATTTTTTCACCCCTGGGACAAACCGTACATATAAAATATAACTACTCTCATACTCACACCCGGGAGTGGCAAACATATGCATGATTGTATTACATAAATATATTCTTTTTTTTCTTCTTCAAACAGTTCTGTACACTTACACTATCGGTAGGTATTTTTTAAAAATTTAATTCTAGGTGTGTAACGTTCACACTAGTATCACACGTTTGTCTTTTTCTTTTATTCTAGTCACTATTCAGTGTAGTCCCACCAGTCCTTCTCGTAACCTTCGTGGACATGTTCAAGGAGAACTTTTCGTCGGCTTTCACAATACCTGAAATGCAAGAATTCAAATTAACAGGTGGACGACTGAAAAGAGCAGGGATCCTCCAACATATTTCTTAAAATATACAATTCATCATAAAAACATATGTCTGTGTTTCTTTTCCCACAAATACAAACATACAATACGGTGGAACAATATATTGGGCTACGGAAACCCCATAGATTTCACTTTGGTACAAGATATTCGAGGAAATAAACGTCCAGTATTACACCAGAAATTATGATTTGTGAAACCTTTTCGAAATGTCATCATTCAATCATTCCGTGGAAGTATTTTCAATTGATTATCAGAACGATTCATTCACTTGCATCCAGCTTCAAATTGCTCACGGATATTTTAATATTCATAGTTCGACATCACAGTATAGATGCTAAAATATATGGTATTTTGTCTCTGTTAAATGATTAACCAATCCTACTTCCACGATTAGAACATGGATCATGTAATGCCCCTAGTTTACAGCCAAAGAACAAAACCCTCAACACACATCTCCCATTTACCCGAAAACTCATAAGTCCATGATGAATCCAACACTTCCTCACTCCTCTTATCATTAGTCGCTACTGCTTAGTTCCGATCGGTTTTGTACTTTCTTTTGGTTGCTCTCCAAATAGCTTCTTCTGCGTCCCCAGAGCTGCTGGTAAGAAATGGGAATTCACTTCAAGAGTCATGCCATGGCTAAATAGTACCATAATTTTACCAAAACTGCTATTTGGATAGGTATGGTGGGCTGGGATTTGGAAGGGGATTGTATACTGGGCAGGTAGGACAGAGGAATCCACCTAATTGCAATGGATGCTCTCAAGACCGACCACATGCTACAACATTCGATGCTTATGCAACTCGATGTTACATTCGATGCTTGCTACTATCAGACTCATGAGAACTGGAGAGAGGAAGCTATCCACCACTCTCCAATACATAAAAGACGGCTGAGTCGAATCCTGATTGCACCATCTATACTTGGATGAATCTCAGAAATGCTACACGATGAGCCTAAAAAACATACATATGGAAAGATAAAACGGCCTATCTTATAGGCAACATAGAAAATTGGGACAAAATTGTCCCACATACATAACGAAATACTGGCATACTATTGGGCGGCTCCATGGTAGAAGTTGGCAGCACAGCCATATACATCTCAGACTTGGATGTAGCTGAGTGTTGCACTCTATGTGAACACCACTGTCAGATGCCAATGTTAAATGTGTGGATAGCCTATCAGAAAACAACACTAGAAATGGTCAATTGGTTATATACAAAGATAGTCAGACTACCATCAAAGGACTTCAACAAACTCGTAAACTCGTTAAAACTGTTGAATATAAACTGAACAAACTATGCATATCCCGATACAGCAAAAAAATAAATAAAAATAAGGAAATAGATCGAGTCGCTAAGCTCGCTAAGGAGTGAACAGATGTATTCTGGGGACCGACCCCAGCTCTGGGCATTACAAGTTATGCTTGTAAGGCGAAACACCACCAGTGCCAAAAGAGGTCTAAAGGGAAGGAAAGAGGCCTCAAGATGTAGAAAGACTAGGATGTCATATCTGAACATATCAAACCCAGTCAGACTGGATAATTGGCCCAACCGAGAGCACAAATCAGAAAAGTTGAGGGAGCACGGGACAAGAAACTAATCGTACCTCCAACCGACAGATAGCGCTGAATATCACGGTGGCAATAGTAGCGGAGTTTCCCGTGGAGCGCTAGGCATTGAAGGGGGATGTGACCCGCGCAGTTTTTAGGTTATTTTTACAGTCCCTCACCACTTACCATGTCCAGCTCCTACATACCAGTCTTTTACCCCGTTTACATTCACGCCCACTGACATGGAGACGACCACACCCGTAACCATGGTTGCCCCCCCCCCCCCCCTACCCGCCCATCCACAGCATTCATATCCTACCCGCCTATCATATCAGACTATGGAGATATTGCTTCACCGGTTTGATCCTTATCAAGTTACTTCCCATACATAACCTCTCTTAACCTTAAAATGAAAGTGAGGACAATCAGTAGCTAAATAGCCATTGTGATTCCTAAATTCGGTGGCCACCCAAAAGTGCTGGTGTATTGTTCAAATACTTCCCGAAAGCGCTAACTAATCCTTGCCAAAAGACCTAGGTGGTTTGTCTGTACTAAAGAATGACAAAAACTACCAAAAGATCCATTGATTATGATGGTAGACGTTGACAAATGATGGAATGCAAAACAAGTATGAGGAAAAATAGATCAGAATGATGTGTATAGTTTGGTGGTCTAGATGCTCGCAAGCTCGCATCTCAACACTAAAAAAATGTCCTGAGTCAATCCTTTTAGATTAGAAGGACAAATAGATCAGAATGATGTGCATAGTTCGGTGACCTAGATGCTTGCTATAAACACCGGCGCTCTCATCACACGCATTGGTGCTTTTGGGAAGAAGCACCAGCACTTCGGTCCCAAGCACTGGCTCATTCATTTGACCCTCTTCAGCTGTAAAACCAGGGCATCAGTCCGGCACCATTCAACTCACAACAAAGACCAATAAATTGATATCGGTAGCCGAGTGGTTTAGGCAGTGACCCGGGCGTCCCTCATGAGAAAGTATCAGTTCAAATTCTGTTGAGATATAACTTTTGGGCCTGCACGGTGGGTTACAACTGGAAGTTGACTAAAATTTTAAGAAAAATTATAATACTGAAATAAATAAAATAAAATAAGTATCATAAAATATAAATTTATTGTAGGCATAGCGTGGTGTAAGGAGAAAAATATATTGGGATCTCATTACACCCATAAATCATTTGAATGACATATTGCAACAGAACCCTCATTTCAGCTTTGAAATTTTCACAGCTGTACCTAGGACAACAACATTTGATTACATAATTTAAAAAGTATTTTCCTGGATTGGTGTCAATAGAAGAGTTAGTGACTTACCTATATTTATCCTGAACCTTTTGCTTTATATCGGCCAAATTTTCAGAGGTAATGTCCCTTTCCAAGTACTCCGAAAGAGTTTCTGTGGCAGTTTCAAGATCTCGCTGATTGTCCTAAAGAAGGTAGATGAAATACATGAGACATACGTAGATATGGAAGACATACGTGTCATGTCAGATTAGAAGAAAACAAAATAAAATGAATGAATAACAATAACAGGGTATCTTATAGCAATTCAACAATAATTTAATAAAAACGTCATTGCAACGAATCGTAATAAAAACAAACAATACCAACTTGCGAAACGGGGGAAAAAAAAAAAAAAATGTCGTCACAATGGCGGGTGTCGTAATGTAGATTAGATGGAAGTTAATAAAATTGTGAGCAAAGCCAGCCGAGCAAGATCAGTAGACCCACTAGTGGTTGAGATCGAGTGTCAACGTGCGTTAATCAGCCTCAGTATCTTCACATCTTTCTAGGTTATGCAATTTTCCAGTAATTATTTATATTGATATTGATAGTACTAACCAAACTGTCAACAAAGGCAGAATCCTGGACAGATGGTTGGCCCGCTATGCAAAAACGTTAACTTTTTATCGCTTATCACGTTCAAATCATGTATAAAGGCGACGCTTTGGTAAAGAATGGGTTTCCAACATCGTTTAACAACGTTCTGAGAAACCAACTCACTGTGCACCGATCAATTACCTATCTAGATTTCTACCAAGGGCAATGCAAGTATCTGCATTCCTTCAAAAGTTCCACGAATTTCATTTTTATAAAGCTCTCAAAACCATTTTTCACGTGCACCACCAGTTTCTATGAATCAAACAACACTGGTATTTTGCGTGGTTGCTTTCAATTTCTATTATTGAATAAAACTGGCTTGCATGTGCAACAATTTTTTCTAGAAATTCAAAGATTCTCGTGAGATCTTCAGGGAAGGCCCTGTAAATTTGAGGTCGTGTTTGGTTTTAGTTGTTCAATGACGTGTCTTCTACGCTGTGAGTTCATTCTAGTGCAGTCCCTTCTTAGCTACAAGACGTCCTAGAAAATGTCTAGTACTTCAATTTTCCATGTATTAAAAAAAAAATATTATGTGCCTCCATAATAGGTTACTTCTTGAAAGTTCAGTTTCCCCTTCAAAACCAATCAGACGTCATAGCTACTGCAAGTAACCTACTGCACAGGAAAAAGCCGGATTCTTGGCAGTCGACATAAACGATTTCTACTGTATTAGTATACTAATAACGTCATTATTAGCTCTTACTAATTTAACATACTTGAAACAATAATTGTCACAACAGCATTGTCCTTTCACTGAGAACTACGGATGCAATGTTTATGCGATGCATTAGGTGATCATGTTTGTCGATCATTTGACCTATTAACGTAACAAGTCTAATAGGTGCTGAATATTCTTCGATGTTTAGTCATTCATTTACACTTATCAGTATGTAAATACAAAAGTATGTATCGAGGGAAAATTGAAAAATCCGCACATTTTTCGACGAATTAAGCAACCAAAATACACGATCCATAATCACACCTTAGCCATATTATATCCCTTGGATCAAGTTTTTTCTCGGGTACCTACCTCAAAAATCGTAGACTGGTTGTTTTTCTTTAAGTAGTAGGCGAACACGTAGGTGTACATCAGGGTTTGTCGGCATTGGCAGAGAATGTCGACTGCCCGTTTCAAAAACTGCACCTGGAATTTAGGTACAACCTTACAAACGCTGAACATCAATACAAAATATCAATGGAATAGTTGTACCTACATATTTGAAACGGATCGTGAAAAAATGGTTATACAGAATGTAATCATGTATTCAGCTGTATACTACAGTCTAGTGCGAACCTTTAACCAGTGAGGATCTACTCAGCTTATCGGATCTATCTCTAATCTCCTGTCCCAGATAAGCCTCTATATATTTCAGTTTTCAGAGACCATTCACACAAGTTTCTAACAACATACTCGTATTTTCCTCTTAAAGGCATGAGTTCGGATAGTGGGAACACCCATGGATGTTGACATGACGCCTGCTAATGTTACCTCCATGCAGCCACCTCCATGCCGGCCACTAGTCATGGAGGAAGGGAAGGAGTTAGAAGAAGCCAAAGACAAGATAAGGTTTCACTCCTTGGAGGGTGACGTCACTGATAGTGGTTCACTGACACTTGACGGACTCCCTTTCCGACGATGTGATACCTTATCTTGTCTTTGGCTTCTTCTAACTCCTTCCCTTCCTCCATGACTAGTGGCCGGCATGGAGGTGGCTGCATGGAGGTAACACTAGCAAATCTTCTTCCTCTAAAACACCTCAGAAACCCGTCCAACTATACTGACTATCCGATATTGGGCCATATTTTGTTGTGCTTGAAAGTACACATGAGGAAAAAAATGATGTGGGACATATACATCCTATTGGAGATGGGCGAATACATCATTCCCTAACAACTGCAGTTAATGAAGGGATAACTGGCATTATTAAATGTGGAAGAAATAAGCATCAAATCGGCAAACATTTTGATTGAGCATAAAGAACTGGCGGACAGACAATATCGAGCATACATTCCACCGTATTTATCATCTTGGAAAGGTGTTATCTACGGTATAGACAGACACCACCATACCTGAGGATGAGATTATCAAAAGTAAAGTGTAGTTCAATGGCGAGAAGTTAGAGATTCTATCGGTTGGACACATGCCTCGACGTCATCACGTAGAAGACGATCTATTAGCGATTACGTTGTCTACCCGGCAGAGGGCAACAATGAAACAAGTGTTCTCACGACCTTTTTATGATTTGCCGCCAGGGTCATAAGAACCATGGGTCAACCGAGACTTTAAAGCACCACACCCCAACATTTATCGTCTTATGGGAGAACTGCTGGATTTCAGGCTGCCCAGCAACAGGAAACAGTCCTAAGTCTACTAAAATGGGAAGGGAAATTTAGGTGTGCAATAGCAACACCACCCAGCGTAACTTAGGTGCCCACGGTAAAGAACAACTTCTACCCCACCCGGGAGCTCACCGTAACTTGAGTGTACTCAGTAAAACTCGATTTCAAGCGAGCCGGGCACCTAGGATAACGCTTTTTAGCGAATTTTTGAAGAAAATTAAGCTATTGCTCTCGCCTCAAAATTTGTAGAATGTGAATTTTTGAAAAATTTTTATGCAGAAATCCGTTTTAGGGTATTCTGAATCATATTCTGAAGTTTAACGCATTTTTTTATGTATGTATGTATGTATGTATATATGTATGTATGTATGTATGTATGTATGTATGTATGTATGTATGTATGTATATATGTGTCATTCCAGACGATAACTGTCCGTAGAATTGTGCTAGAAACTTCAAACAAATTTTAAAATGTTAAGGACACAAAACGAAAGTTCAAGTTCGTTGGCCAGCATGATCGGATTACATCTTCGGGTTGAAATTTTCAAAAATGTAGTCAAAAATGTCAAAATAGCCTGTTTTTTGCGATTTGTTGTGCGAAATAATTTTTTCAGCATACTAACATGTGGTATATTCGGAATCAGCGTAAAATTTCCTATAAGAATATGTATCAAGTTTTCAAAAATTTCAAAGTTGAAAAATCAGTCAAAAATCGAAATAATGCCGTTCGCTAGTTGTAAAAATCGGTAATATTTGCATGAAACATTATCCAAATTCAGATTGAACTACTCTTATGGAAGTATACCTGTATAACCAATCCTAGAACCATGCTGTTTAAGGCTAGAACCATGCTGTAGATAGAATTTGATTCCATGTTTGTCTATCGAAATCATAAACTAAAATTTCTCTACACGATCAATAGCGACTGAAACGTCGAAGATTTCTTCAAAAATTCGCTCATGGGGTCATGCTGCATGACTGGACTTTTTTTGGGTCCGGGTGCCCAACGTGAGTCCCCTCAACCACCATCGTAATACATACTCCCAGAACTTTATTTTTCATCAATTACTGGAAAAAAACTACGCAGGTTTAATTTCAGAAAATCCTCATCGACCCCAATCTGGTATCTTTCCAAGACACCAGAACACACACATCTCACACACACACACACACTGGCACACTTCCTGCACGCTTTCTGGTACATCTCGACTACACCACCTTCATTTTAAATTTGATGGTGTGTGTAAGATAGCTACAGCAGTGGCGATGATTTTGAAGAACTCAGAAGATTGTGATTTTAGTGACACAAGAATAAGAGATTTAGCTCGTGAGAAAGAGGAGTCAGGAAACCACTCAGTTAGGATCATTATCCCATTGTTTTTGATTCAGAGTCGTTGGATGTTCCTGATCATGTGTGCTATCCTATTAGGAAATTGAAAACTGAGAACGCAGATTGGGAAGTGTTTCGGGAATGTTTGAATGAAACTCTTAACGCCGATCTCCCAATAACTTACACCAGTTTGATGGCCAATATTGAGACGGCTTGTGAAAGATCAATCCCAAAATTGAAACCTTATTCTTCAGGAGTTGACCTGTTTGAAGCGTGAAAAATATTCAAACTTCTCGAACAATGATCTGGAGAATCTTAAGACTCAAGAAATTGAAGCAGAAGAGACTTACTTCGATCCAAGACATGTTGTGTTGTTGCATTTCTTCCATTTTCTCTTTGACGGACGCGTATAGCTTGTGTTCGAATTTTAGGGACTGCATGTGATTCATGTAGCGGTTGCAATAGAAGAGGTAACGCTGAAGAGCCGCTCTAGATTTCTCCTGGGCGTCCCGTGCCGCACGAGCCTCGTCTTCATCATAGCGATTGCAATTATACCTACATAAAACAAAGGAATCATTACACACACCTAATACCATCTACCTCCAATTTCAATTAGTATGATATTTATTTCATTGTGATTTAAATAATACAAGAGACAGACTAAAGCTGAGTCTGCACTTGTACCAAGCAGCCGCTCTGATCTCCGAACCCTAACTCCGTTTCGAACACTTTGATTCAGGCACTCCAAACATCGCAATGTTGCGAATTTGGTTCGGGAGAGCCATCCGGAGAATACATATTTCGTAGGATGGAAACTTCTCGCATTTATCAAAACTTCTTGCATCCATGGGCAACGCTCATTGTGAAGGCTGAGGTGAGACAGCAGACCTCAACCACGTTCTAAACTGCAAGAAAGAAGGCTGTTTAAGCTGCTCTTTTATTTTTGACTTAACTAAGTACTTAAAAATCTGGTTCACAAATACCCTGTACAATAGCCCTGTTCAATACCCTGTACCAATAGCACTTTATCAATATACCAAGGAAGTTTGATTGCTCGATGCTCCCCCAAAACGCGGTCTTCTTTTTGCCCAACAATCTCATTATGAATTTCGTTCTCTTCTTTTCAACTCATACCTTCTTATTTTCTGTTCTCCAAACTATCTGGCGAATCTTTGCCTACACATTTTCACTTCTTTTCCGTCATAACTCTATACAAAAAATTTCAGCACAACAACGTCGTGGAACAAGGATTCAATTCAATTCAACTGTGGGAGTCCTATTCGGTCAGGAAGACCAATGGCTTTCGTCTTTGCCTGATAAGGTCCAAGGCATTTTTCCTCAAGGATCAAGGATAACAGCACGAAAAGCAAAACCACAAAGAAAAGAGTACCCTTTCAGAACTGTTATTGACCAGTGTGGGATGCGAGATATCTTCCCCTCCCTTTCCTCTCAAACCAGGGAAACGTCCCCTACAACATGGAGTCAGAGTCGAACTAGCGTAATCTGAGTGCGCCCCTAACTGCTGATTAAACCACCGCAATCAACTATGATTTCGTAAGGGTGGTGGAGGGTGACCACCCAATTAGGTAAGTGTGCGTGAACATGCAAAATTAGGCTTTGTCTATGGATTCTGCCCTAAATCTTATTTGTATCCAGAGTATCTGTTTTCCATGGTAACAGGTGCAACAAAGATTCTATAGGCTCTACCGATAGTCACTACCGATCCGTGATTGTTCATTAGTAATTACCCATTGGCAGTAATAACATATTTATAAAATCTCCGATTGTAACAAAAATTTTCTTATTATCACTAAGCAAATTAATTTCAAGGGAGTTACTATGTTTAGTGCTTTACTGTGCTCCACGTCCAGATGCGACCAAGAATCAATCATATAATTGCATTATTTAAGAGACTTCAGTTTACATTTTAAGCCATTCAAAACATGGGAAACCAAGATCATAGCTGGTCCAAAAACGCCTTTTCCGAAATTCTTTTCGAAAAATTCTTGGTTTCCAGCTTTGTTGCCTCCAATCACTTCTACAACAAGCCCACTTTTAAAGAACTGGAGACCCTTCAGCAACGCTATTTTTTTAATGGGGTTAAGTAACGGGGCGAACCTCCGGTTTGATTAATACCTCGCTCACATGGGAACTAGATACTCCTTTTTTTTAATCAAGAGTAGGCATCGCAAAAATATAAATAATAATATTATTAAAACAACTAAACAAGGTTAATTGTTAGGTTGTTTATTTTCAAGGATCGCAACGACATTCATTACATACAATTAGAAGGATTTAAGGCCAGAAAACGGAGTGGAAATCTAAAATAACAGATACTGTCCATATCTTGCAACTAGAGTTCAGAGCATCGAACCCGCACAATACCATCTCAAGGCTGCTACAGTAAAGGCCCAAAAATATTTGATACCTCGACAGTGTTCGAACTCGTGCTTTACCTTCGTCCCATACGAACAAACTTTGTGTATTGCAGCATTGTAGCTTATGTTTCACAGTTAGAGTTTATATATTTTTTGCTGTGTTGTCATAATGGCATTTGTCAACTTAATCAGGCAAAGCATTAGTTTTGGCTGTAGTTCAAACAGTAATTTTTACAGTGATTTATTTATCAAATCACCACTATGATTTGAATGTTGGAAATTGACATAAAACGCCTTGACTGAAAAGTTCAGTTGGATGTTGAACTAATTTATAAAATTCAAAAATTTGTTTGGAGTTACCAGCTTTTTAGGGCGTGGATGACTAGCACCATTTGCTACTGAAGCAATTATGATGCATATCATACCAAGCACACACCCAACATTATGATGCATTACTTACCAAGATGAGCCGTGGGGCTCCCACGGTCCCAGGCACACCCAACAGAAATCAGCCTTACAGTTCTGATTCTTGCAGACCATATGATTACATCCACCGTCCTTCTCAATCGTAACGTTGCATTTGGGACACTCCTGAGAAAAAAACAAGAAGAGAAAACATTAGAATAGCAAATAATACATTTTCAACAATTCGCTTTAACGATCCCATATGTCCGTACAACTATTTCATTCTTTGACCATAAAGTTGTGGTGGAAAATAACAAAAGTTAGAAGCCCCTTGAGGCAGGTTGTTTAATTTGCAGCAGGCACTAATTGTTTAATTTGCTCCAGGTTGTTCAATTTGCATCTCTAGGAACTACGATCAATCATTGTTTTTGGGTACAAGAGTTCACCCATGAGAGGTTCATCAGTACGTTGTATATATTTTCAGCATCTATGTACTATTCTAGATCTACACACAGAGTAGGGAGAGAAAATATATATTATGGAGCTAGAAAGGACAAGTGTGTGATGATGATTGAGGGAGTTGATGCATACCTTGGTGTTAGCAGCAATCCAGTTAGACGTTTCTGAATCGTCGTCACATTTTTTAATCCAACGTTTGAGAAGGTGACATTTGACAGGGTCATGCCAGTGCTCTCCACAGGCGAAACAGAACGTGTGCTGACACTTACAGGTTACCGGGCGCGCTTCCACGTAAGAGACCTTAACAGCGTTGTTGCAGTCCGGAGATGGACACCATCGGAGGAGCCTGTTACACTATCAACGCAACCGATAATGTTAAGAAAAAAAACTTGAGGTAGGTGTTAAATTCATCAATATGTAGGTATATACAGTAAATCCAAAAGTTTAGTTGAATCATCCTACCTAGCCATCTCAATAATGTACGATACCTCTGTTACTAATGTGCTAACGAACTAATACCAATTGCAAAAACTATAAATAACAAAAACGCCAAATCCCCATGTTGACTGGCCAGTCAAGTAGACAGCAACCAGCCACGCTTAACAGGAACCTGGTCAAATATTGTGAATCTTTAGCTTCCGATATTTACTTCCACCAGTTATTAATGACTTTGCAGCAGTTCAACATTAAAATTCAACAGCATTAAATGAAGAAGAACTTGAAAGGTACAAAACTTTCTTTGGTTAGGCAATCATTTCTTGCTACCATATGTGAGAATTTTATCAAAAGAGTAGAGAACTTCTTAAATAGTTTCCGAAAAGCACAGATATTGGTAGGCGTATCGAGGAACCAACTTACTTTGATTGAACAAAGATTAGTTACCTCAACAAAGCTGTTGGTTATGAGATGCTGATATTTCAGCCTGACTTTGGAGTCCTTCACCAGTCTCATGACGGTTGCGTCATCGACCAGTATGTCACAGGCGTGAGCTGCGCAGGCAATTGTCTGTCCCACGCCTTCCTCCATGATTTTGGTGGTGAGGTATTCTCCCCAGCACTGGGTACAGAATCTGTGTCCACATTCCAGCCCGGTCATCATCTGAGCAAACATAAACAAGGTGAAATATTGGTAGGAACTCAACAGCAAAGCTCACACTAAAATATATATAATATAACTGGATGCAGTTATTTATGTTGATTTTTATGGTTGGGATCCAGCCAAAAGATAAAGAGAGAAAAAAAACTGTAAGGTTTGTATTCCAGATCATAAATTTGCTGAAAAAAAGGATTATAAAGAATGCCAATGCTACCCCATTACCTAGGAAGGCCCTTAATCCTCGTTAACGTTTCCAAAAAAATGTATTGACTACTGTTACCTCCATGCAGGCCACTAGACATGGAGGAAGGAAGGAGGTTGAACCAGAAGAAGACAAAGGGGGTAGAATATAGATCTCACCAGTTGAACTTGTTTTTGGTCTGTTGTGAAAACCCTACTACTCCCAACCTGAAGTTTTGGTCTAGGCTGTTGACTTCTTCCAGCATAGCCCACTGCACTACTAATGGGTGTGCAGGGTAGTATGGTTTCGAGAAATAATGAATGTTAAAGAATAGTAGTCAATAAATTTTTCAAAGCTTTAGCTTCGTTACATACTAATGGTGCTTCGGAGCTGGTTGATAGGTATCATCCTATAGCTCTCAATCTACAGCTATAGAAGAAACAGTACCTCACACTCATCAAATACAAGAAAAATTTAACAAAATCTCGAAATCCTGATGAGATCGCGGGTTCGAGTTCAGTACATTCAAAAACACCTAGAGATTTGACATTGAGATCTCCGACACAAAACATGACTTTTTTTGTGAACCGGGGTAATGGAAAGAAAATTATATTTTTTCGTAAATCTATCAATAACGTTGAATAGTCAGACTTTACTCACTGGAGATGGAAGAAGCATGTAGCATATCTCACACTCCTCCGTGCCGGAAATTGTCTGAGACGGTACCTGAAACAGTGAAGGAAACTGGATTCAAAAAGAAAACAACAAACTACATCAAAACAACCATAATAAATTTGGTCCAGGAGTGAGTTCAAATATTCAAGGCAGATAACTTCCATATTATTTGATCGATTGGAAATGGAATTGCAGACTTGGTGTGTAGCAATAGAATCTGAGCGTGGTTGCGTATTACACCCCCCAAATAGCAAATGTCCACGACAGCACTCCAATAACGTGCAATATGTGGGTATTCGATAGGTCGGAGAAAGCTTTATAATTAATAATAATAACGTCATTGATATTCTCCCTCCACCTGTCTGGGAGGGTCAATCTTTTCAGCTACATTCTGACTGAGTCAATCGGAGTTTCAAACTGTAAATAAAAACATGTGTCATCTTGTTTTTTAGCGAATTTTTGAAGAAAATTAAGCTATTGCTCTCGCCTCAAAATTTGTAGAATGTGAATTTTTGAAAACATTTTATGCAGAAATCCGTTTCAGGCTATTCTGAATCATATTCTGAAGTTTAAAGAATTTTTTTAATGTATGTATGTATGTATGTATAATATGTATGTATGTATGCGTCATTCCAGACGATAACTGTCCGTAGAATTGTGCTAGAAACTTCAAACAAATTTTAAAATGTTAAGGACACAAAACGAAAGTTCAAGTTCGTTGGCCAGCATGATCGGATTACATCTTCGGGTTGAAATTTTCAAAAATGTAGTCAAAAATGTCATAATAGCCTGTTTTTTGCGAAATTATTTTTTCAGCATAGTAACATGTGGTATATTCGGAATCAGCGTAAAATTTCCTATAAGAATATGTATCAAGTTTTCAAAAATTTCAAAGTTGAAAAATCAGTCAAAAATCGAAATAATGCCGTTCGCTAGTTGAAAAAATTTCTCAACACGATCAATGGCGACTGAAATGTCGAAGATTTCTTCAAAAATTCGATCATGGGGTCATGCTGTATGACTGGAATTTTTGAGTTTCATAGCTTTTTGATCAACTTGACTGAATAAATGAAAACATGTTTTTATTTTACATGAATGATCAACTTTTTATTATACACATAATTATATATTTATGATGTGATTATTGCTTCTTTATTGCTTAGATTTCGATGAATTTTTCTGGAATTGAGCGGGTTATTATGCTCCGAGTGACCTTCTATAAATTTCAACACTTAGAAATTGATAGTTTCCTCAGCGCATGTGCAATCGTAAAATCCATCAAGCGTCATTTTTTCAAGAGTCCTAGATAAAACAATATTGAATTACCCATTCAGCAAAAATTCGGAGAGTCCTAATTTTCGTAATCCTCTGAGAAATTGCTATCAGTTTCCAACCTACAAGGCCGTGTGCACACCTAGTTCTTACAATTTAATAACAAAACGACGCACCGAATTGCAAAGTAGATGGGGCATGATTTCAATATTAGTTCTTACGGATTTCACTCCAAGTCACTGAATCACCAATAGCAACTGCTCATGCGCACAAATCAAATTGGTTGCTAGAAATAAAACGCCAAATTGTTTCACAACCTTTCATATCTCCTAGGGCATGGAACATAAGGAGTTAATGAAGTCGTATGATAAGTCCAACACTCTCCAAACTTTGATGTGCAAATTGTAATAAAAAATTGAGTTAGTAACGTCAAAAATGTTGGTAAATAAGGTTGTTACAATTTCAGTATGTATGCGAATAAAATATCAATCGCTCGCTAGGCAATGATTTTCGCAATATACATACGATTATACTGCCGTACTAAGAATAGATCCCGTATCTGCATTTATGGCCATATTGGGTTAATGGTCCCCCCTCCCCCTCACCGTTTCGGGGGGTGGTTTCTTTCAATTTTTCTAGTCTCCAAGTCGGATCTCAACGGGATATGCCTCAAAAACGGTTTGAAATTATAGCATTAACTACGTTTTGGTTCGATTTACTAATGAAAATCCCGTAACTGGCCTTTTCTAGAGGAAAAACCCGCATCTGGATGTTAGATACGATTATTTTAGGTAAATAGGAATTGCGACACTCTTGAAAATCCAGATAAGAATTTATTTCTTAGTATTTTAGAACTCGTGACGTCTGATACGATTTCGGAATCAGTGGCAGATATGATTTTCTTCCCAGAATTTTGATCATACGAATGTAATCCTGCATATACGAGAATATATATATATATATATATATATATATATATATATATATATATATATATATATATATATATAGGGTGATTCCCTCGCAGATGCAAAAAAAATTTGGGTGAAATTACACCAAAACTGGAGTAAAATGCCGCCAACTGCATATTTTTATCTCAATCCGTTCTCGAGATATGATTTTTTAAAGGTTTTTTCAGGAAAACCGTATTTTTTTCCTTTTAAACTCAAATTTCTCCACTTTACTTCATTCAATTTTAACGTTTGACCACAATTTCGGAATCAACATTAAATTTACTATAAGAATAGTGTACTTGAGTTCTTAAAAAGTATCATTCAAAGGCCCTCACATCAGCTCAAACATTGACGATTTTGAAAAAATAATATTTCTGAAAATCTTTAAACCTTTACTACTCTTCCAAAACGAATCCTGGAAACTGGCAAATCTCATGAAAACTGCTTCATCTAATACTCTTTCCAACGGTATAATCAAGTTTACTTTTATTTTGTTATTTAGTGGAGAAAATTATGTTTTAATGTTAAAAAATGTGGGTTTTTCAATGAAATTGTTGGTTTTCTCGAAAGATGACCCTTCATGAACCTACGAGTATGGGGTCGGTTTCTATGTATTTTTTCAGGCTGTATCGAATGGCAACATTTATAGATCCCTCCGACTCCGTTATAACCGAGTTTTACACTTAAAATCGCAAATGTTTAGATTGTTTGTTACGATTAAATGTATGTGTGTTATGGGGTAAAACTAGTTAATTAAAGTGTAAAACTCGATTATAACGAAGTTGAGAGATCTGCAAGAGTTTCCATTCGATCCAGCGAGAAAAAATACATAGAAACCGACCCCATACTCGTTGGTTCATGGAGGGTCATCTTTCGAGAAAACCAACAATTTCATTGAAAAACCCACATTTTTTAACATTAAAACATTATTTTCTCCCCTAAATAACAAAATAAAAAGTAAAATTGAAAATACCGTTGGAAAGCATATTAGATGAAGCAGTTTTCATGAGATTTTCCAGTTTCCAGGATTCTTTTTAAAAGAGTAGTAAAGTTTTAAAGATTTTCAGAAATATTATTTTTTCAAAATCGTCAATGTTTGAGCTGATGTGAGGGTCTTCGGATGGTACTTTTTAAGAACCCAAGTACCCTATTCTTATAGGAAATTTAATGCTGATACCGAAAATGAGGTTGAAAGTTGAAATTAAATGAGGCAAAGTGGAGAAATCCGAGTTTAAAATGAAAAAACACGGTATTCCTGAAAAAACATTTAAAAAAATCATATCTCGAGTAGGTACGTATTGAGATAAAAATATGCGGTTGGCGGCATTTTACTCCATTTTTGATGTAGTTTTACCCAAATTTTTTTTTGCATCTGCGAGGGAATCACCCTGTATATATATAAATATATAAATATATAAATATATATATATATATATATATATATATATATATATATATATATATATATATATATATATATATATACAGGGTGTCTCAACTTAAGTAGGCAAGACTTTAGGGATCAATTCTACAAGTAATTTCCAACAAAAAGTGTCTCCTAAAGTGTTATTTTTTAGAGGCTTCGTTTTCGAGTTATTGGCGATCTAAGATTTTTTTCGTGTTTTCAACCTCATCTCCTAAAAATGGCTGTGCCCCCATCATTCTTTGAGTATTCTCAAACCTGAGGATACCGTTGGAAAGAACGTTAAATTTCCTATCTTTTTGATGCCAAATCATAATTATTCAAGAGAGTTAAGATACCTAAAAAAGAGGTCAGAGTACAAACTTTGTAAAATTCTAAAAATTTGGGTTTTTTCAATCTGATTCCTCCCTCCATAAAAAAAAATGAACAGTCGTTTGCAAGTACAGTAAAAACTTCAAAATCTTATCAGCTTTCTAACGGTATAGCCGAAAAATTGATAAAAGTAACAACAAGGAGAAAAAACGGCTTTTGGATGCGAAAAAACGTGGTATTTTTAACGAAGATCGATGGATTTCAGGAAAAAACGATCTCCCACAACTTTATGATTTAAATGTCGAATTCTACGTAATTTTTCACGCTGAATCGAATGGTGACACTTGTAGATCTCTACGACTAATGAATAAGGGCGAAAGTGCTCTTCTCTGAATTTCGAGGGTCAAAGGGCACTTTGGCTATACCGTTAGAAAGCTGATAAGATTTTGAAGTTTTTACTGTACTTGCAAACGACTGTTCATTTTTTTTATGGAGGGAGGAACCAGATTGAAAAAACCCAAATTCTTAGAATTTTACAAAGTTTGTACTTTGACCTCTTTTTTTGGTATCTTAACTCTCTTGAATAATTATGATTTGGCATCAAAAAGATAGGAAATTTAACGTTCTTTCCAACGGTATCCTCAGGTTTGAGAATACTCAAAGAATGATGGGGGCACAGCCATTTTTAGGAGATGAGGTTGAAAACACGAAAAAAATCTTAGATCGCCAATAACTCGAAAACGAAGCCTCTAAAAAATAACACTTTAGGAGACACTTTTTGTTGCAAATTACTTGTAAAATTGATCCCTGAAGCCTTGCCTACTTAAGTTGAGACACCCTGTATATATATATATATATATATATATATATATATATATATATATATTTTTTTTTTTTTTTTTTGACACGTAGAGCGGTACCTACTAATTTTGTATTAGAAACCAGGCATCAGACTTATTGCTAAACAAAAACTCGTATGCACACCTTGTACATAATATGCTCTATACTTTTTTTTGCAATTTTCTGACCAAAACAATGTTTTTCCAGCCACACAACGCGATTCAGTTAGGAATTTCCTTTGGAATGTGTGCTTTTGGACCTCGATACAACGTAATATAGAGCTAATATTAGGAAATTTCAAGTCAAAACCTAGAGACGTATTTTCCCTAAAGTAGGGTTAGGTCAGACACGGGATCTATTCTTAAAAGGGCAAATATAGTACTCTGAAACAGTTTTTTGTTAATTCCTATTCATGAATCAAATATCAACTGTGGTACCCCAATGGACATGAAGAAATTGCGAAAGAAAACAGTCAAAAGAATCAACGTTCAAGAAGTTGTGAGCATACTTTGTGATGCATTCACTCATCGACAACTCTTCACAGCTCGATCAATCAATCAACGCTAAAGCCAGAATTCTCGCCGAAAAATAATAATTTGTAGAAACGCAGCAACTCAGCAGATCCGCTTGACCCGAATACCGAAGTGAGGTGATTAAATAAAATCAATTTTGGGTGAAGTAATTGGTTTTTATCGGAGTTACTCAGCCTGAAATAATCCAGAGGGGAAAAAACTCTCCTGGTAAATTACCTGCCACCGCTCCATCAGATTCACAAGTCTGAAATCTTCTGTACCAAGAGCTAACATTGGAGCCAAAGATCAATGTTGAACCTGGTTACACCGCGGCGAAAGTGTTGACTATCCGTTCTAAACGATCCGAGCAGTAACCTTGTATTATATTGGATTGTTCGGTTAATACATTACAGGTTCTTTAAATTACATCGCATCATCAGGATCAATGAGCAAACAACATATATATATATATATATATATATATATATATATATATATATATATATATATATATATATATATATATATATATATATACTCTTCATTGAGAGATAAAACAAGAGGTTCAAAGATGGACTTACGTCAGACGTTTCGCGAGGATGCTTTATCAGTGACTCATAAGTTATGGGGTTCATTGGGGACCATCTAGGTACGGTCTAAGCCGTTCAATTCTTTAAGTGTCGGATGATATCTGTTGATTTCATAAATCCTTTTTTGTAGGAAGAATTTGAGGTTTGCGCATGCGCAGCAGTTCCAATGATACGATCGTGATGAAACTCATGTAAGGTATTAAAATCGTCGTTTTTGAACAACCTTCCGACTTTGAGCGAGACCGGACAAACATGCCATAAGAAAATGAAGCTTGATGGATTTCATGTTTGCGCATGCAGTGATGTATTGATTCCTATGCAATGAAACTGATAGGGGACCATCTACAGCCTTAACCCGCACATTCCCTGATATCGGATGAAAACTGTGAAGTTATGCGTGTTGCAAGGATTTGGCGGACACACGGATAGACACACACACAGACTGACACTGGATGGTCTAAAACGAAAAATGCGGGAAAATCTGATTTCGGCAAGAAAAAAAATGTCATCCCCCGAAAGAGAAAACAATGTTTCCGCTGCCTAAAGGTAGACTCGAAGGCAAAATTATAAGCCCGTTTATTAGATCGTACACATTTTTGTGAAATACCACTGAAAAGGGAACGGCAAGGATTCCTCTTTGGCCCGTTCCCTGGAATTCAGCACCTACCTCCTTGAATCATTTCCTCTATTGTCCCTACAGTCTCGATGAGCAAGCATGTAGTTCGTATTGAGCTTTAAAGAGAAAGTAGCGAAGTAAATAAGAGTAAGTACTTCTGTGGTGTAACTAATAGTGAATAGTAAGTACTTCTATGCCTCCACTTGCTCCAGCATTGCCTTGACTGTATCTTGGACTGGTGTTCGTTCAGCCATCTCGAGTTAAATCCTGCCAAATGCATCATGGCAACTTACTAACGCACACAACATCCTATAATTTCCTCATGCTTCATAGACGGTATAGATTTGAAGCGTTTGGAGTGCACTCGTGACCTTGGCGTGCTCCTAGACTCTAAGCTTTCCTTCAATGACCATGCGAATGCTATAGCATCAAGAGCTCTGAAGTCTTTAGGATTCCTCAAAAGGTAAGCGCGTGACTTTAAATCACCTGAGGCAATCGTTACGCTTTATAAATCTCTAGTTTGCCCCGTCATAAAGTATGCGAGTCCCATATGGTCTCCGTTTTATGAGAAATACAAAGATCGTTTGGAGCGTGTACAGTGCAAGTTTTTCGGGTTCCTCTGCTACAAGATGAGAGTTTCGGCTGGCCAGGATCAGTTTGCCACTCTAGCTGCAAGGTACAATCTACCTGAGTTGAGGGACAGGCGTGTCATGGCGAATGTCCTATTTTTCCATAAACTTCTTAATGATGGGATTCAGTGCCCATCCCTTCTCTTCAAGAGTGAATATCCACCTAGCTACACCACCCGTCGACCATTCCCAACTCATTGTTTTATGTACCATTCATTTCCTGCCTACGATTACCAACTGCAAAGACCTATGTATCGAATACCACGAGAAACTAATGCCCTCCTCCAGACTGTGGATTTTGACTTTTTCTTTTATGGTCTTCCGCATCTCAAGAGGAGCCTAGACTCTTACCTCCATTCGCAGTGACGTGTGTTGTCAGCAGCTTTGTGAATTACTCATGAATTACATTTGATGCATGCAAATGATGCATTTATTTCTATTTTTCCCATTCTGTATTTTTTCATTTCATTCCAAGTTTGAAGTTTTTTTTTTTTTTCCTTACGTAATTTGTACTTTACTTCCTATATGATTGGCGAAAGCCGTGCTTATTAATAAATAAATAAGTAACAAACACCATTAGATATTGTGAAAGGAACGTACTCTGCTCTACAGAGTGGGTTTCTCCGAAGAGTGGGTTTCTCCGAATCCTGTGCTTTACCTCAGAACCCCCAATAACTAACGTTAAACCAAGAGTATTCTAAATTCAATATTCAAGCTCCTCTCAATGCTCAGGCGATGGCCCTAAGATCTTGCACAACATCCACAACTAGCCTCGTTCGAAATGAGCCTATTTCGAAGTCGTAAAATGCAAGGAGTTCCTCCCTTAAACCGAGACGTTTTCATTAAGCCCTGTCACTAATACTTATACTGCCTTACCTTACAAATACTAACATATGCCATGCATATGTCTTAGCGCTAGGGGCCAGCCAAATTTTCCGTCACGCTATTCATGAAACGCCAAACATACTCATGTTAACAAACTTCACGTACAACCGCTTCGTTGCTAGGGAAATATAACTCCGTTAGTTTTCATTTCAAGAAATTTCAAATTCATCTCAAAACATCACGCCGTTAAATTCCCCCTCCACTTCTCCGCATTCCAAAAAATGGCAAATCATCTACATATGTTTTAAACAATGGAGAGAAGACGTTAACGGGATTAGGAGGCGTATTTCTCTTTTCTCGGACTAGGTATTACCTACTTCGTAAATTTCGTCATAACTATAAATCTATCAACAGGTTTACGATTTAACAGTTACGTTACAGTTCACTTTTAAATATAATTTAAATTAAATGAAAACAACGAAACCTCTAAATCAACGTTTTTTCAATTATACTTCCTTAAAATGATTTTTCACCATCGTAGAAGAAAGAATCATTTATTATAGGTAAGTTGGTACATTTTTGAAGAACAAGAATGTACAGTAATTTCCCACCATGTGGTAAATAATCCAGTAAGGAACGAAAAATTCAAACTTACAATTTGTTGTCTAGCAAGTAGGAAAGGTGTTTTCTATAAATTTCATCAGAGTTTTTGTGCACGAAAGTAATCGAATTCCTGAACACTCACGAAAACTCGCTCATCATGTCGTATGTTTTCATTCAATAATGCGACTATTGATGAAAATGAGGTCGACGACCCATGAGGAATTCGGGTCAATCGGACAGCTGTATTTGCTCAAGACATTAAGCCCGCACTATACAAACTTACAAAACTTTGTTCGCGTTTTAACAAGGGCTCCATCAATAAATCATACGTGAAAAACAACTCGGGCTTGAATGTAACGCGTTTTGTAACCGATTTGCGCAACACAATTTCGAGATGGTCGGGCGATGACTCTGTTATCCAATACTAAACAACCAAAATATATATTTACAACAAAATGGGGATATCTACCTATTTTCAAAATATTCAGTAAGATACCAACTTATTTAGAAGTAAGGTACTTCCAGCTAACCAGTCAAGCAAAATTTCCCTAAATTTCCACCTAACCAGTCAAGCAAAATTTCCATAAATAATGAGTAAAACCAGTTTTAATGCTAATAAGATACAAGAAGACACAAACTAAAATGCCAATAATATTGCCGAGCTAAAAAGAAAAAAAGGAGTTTTTCCCACTTGAGAAAAACGCAATTTCAACTGACTACAAGAAAAGGTTCATTATTTTCCTAGTATATAGCTCTTTGCGCATATCACTAGTTAGTAATCAACAATTCACTGCTGAGTCTAGTTCAGCAGTGTTGAAGTAGAACCACACGGGATGCTAATTCAATGAAATCAACTGAATACCTGCGTACCTGCGTACCGATCAAGCTATAATGAACTCGATTTCTTGCCAAGGATATTTCTTGGTAATTACATCAGCGTCGTAATTTATAAGGGGATTTTAGTTCATTATTTTCACGTAATTGACCAAGAAAACGTAATTCAACGCAGTAGGGGGAAACGCCGACCGTAAAAAAAATACATACAGCACCTTCATACTATTCGTGATCAACATAACAGCTTAAACATCGTTATTGATGATGAGGCAAAGACAAAAATTCATTTTTTCTACGTAAGTTGTGGAAAGCGTGTGGAAGAATACGTGCGATATTGGGAGGAGACATAAAAAGTGGCTGGAAATGCCAAGTTAAATTTTCGCTCCATAGATCACTACTTCTTCCAAACGAATTCTTCAAAAGGGGTGAAGTTTATGACGGATCCCTAACCCTTAATTTTGGATTTCTCTTGTTTTTGAAACATAAGTATGGACTCGAAAGGTGTGCCCGTTTCTGAATTCTCTTTCAATTTCGTTATTGTTCGAATTTGTTTAATGTTCCTTGAACAAAACGTGTTCAAAAACTTATTTCGATCCCAAATGTGGATTCTGCGGATCATGGCACCTCATTTTCTGGCGTCGTAATTCAATAACATGATATTATAATAAGCATTTTTATAACAATCGGACTTTATTAAATAGGTAACGTCTCCATAATGAATCGTACTAATAAACAAATTGTTTAGTTATAATATGAAAGTAATGAACTTGTTTGAAAAATTATCTATGAGGAAGGTTCATAAGTATGTGTGATCTGCGACGATTTTGATTCATACGGTATGTATGAATTGTACCTATGTCCTCCCAAACGATATCCGGACGTTAGAAACTGTGGAGTTGAATTTTTTGAATGTGTGAGAATTGAAAATAATAAACCGAAAAATCGCTCTCCATGAGAAAAACTTGTTAAGTACATAAAATTCGCATAACGGTGCTAACGTATAATTGAAAACTGAAATATTGAAGTGCAGAGTATGTTAGTCTAGTCATTTTATGAAGAACCAACGGTAGCTATCTATCAAGCCACGACAATTTTCAATAAAGTTTTGACAGGGCCTAAAGTTATTATTCAATCAAATCAACTTTAAAACAATCGCGAAGGTATAGTAAAAAGGGATGTTCACTTCTGACCTTCCATGTAAATATCGAACCTATTTGAATTCATTCCCCTCGGTAAAGATTCTCGGAATAGGTGCGCAACAATGGAGAAATTACCGACGGCCCACCGTATCGGGTGTTCATGGATCTGAAATGATTCCTGGGAATCACTGATAATTTATTCGCCGAAACTGAGCGAGATGGGGAGAGTCAAACGGTAACATCCCCAGAGCTCCTTCCCAGAACTACGTAACTGTACAGTTTCAAAACCATAATAGACACTGAAAAAACTGGGAGAAAACTCTCAGAATCAAACTGGTAACTTGAATTCAGCTCACTTTTTAAATCCAAACTACAGTTTTTATTAAAATCAAATCCAAGTTCTACAGTTTTATTAAGATTGGAGGCTATCAAGTTAAAGCCCCCCTTGTGTGAAACACATAACTTCATTCATCAATTTCGCAAACGGGAGAATTTCCAATTCAGATTTTCCAGCACTCAGAATTCGAGCTTCAAGTTAAGCACACAACTAAAAGCTTGACGTGATTTTCATGTCAAAATCCTCACTAGATTGGACATAATCATAAGACAGGTACAAAAGTCTCTGTTTGAGAGGATAATTTCTGAAATGCCTAGATGGTATAGGCCTCGCCCATAGGCCTCAAATGAGAGCGGTCTATCGGCAAAACACTGCATTACGCCACCTCTCCGTACAAGCAGTCCTATTTTCCTCCGTGCTTAACGGAAGGTTTTCTTTCAGTTTTGCAGATACTAAGAATGTGTCCTGATGTCGTCCCAGTCATCACACATGAAAGTGGAAAGAAGAATCAGGCAACAAAGCTGTTTACTTAAGTTGTGACTAAGCTTAAACAGTTAACAATGATGAATAGCTCACTGAATGAGGCTCCAAGCAAACAAGGTCCGCCGCTAGAGGCGCTATGGGGCGAAGGACCTAAGGAACATGGTGGTTGACATGATTTTCCCCGTGTTGATACCTTGCGTCACCCCATTTCACTCTACAACTCGTTCCCCGCACCACCACTCTCATCAATACTGGTAAAAAATAAGAATATATTATTAATAAATAAATTATTATAACAAAGATACACACAAACAAACAAAAAACCTACTAACGACAAGTGTCCGTCACAACTACCCTTATAGGCAACATAAGAAGAGCAAATCGGTAAGGGTACCACGCTCTACCTCGAGCTTCACAGGTTGCGATCCCTACTAAAAATGAGCTGGCCGATTGTTACTAGCAAAAGGTTTTCCGATCACACTAGGTTCCTACAGTTTGTTCTGACAAAAGAAAGATAAACGTTAAGAATTTATTAGATGCAGGGCATGTATTTAAGGGAGAGGTTGGTAAAGAAAGTGCCTAACATACTACTGAAATACCTTACATACACAGGAAACCTCTTTAATAAACTAGTTGAAGAAATGCTTATCAAAAAGATAAAGTCTTGGATCTACATAAAAATTTATGCTCGTTTATGTAGTACTTAGCCACCAAGAATGGTAGGGAACCATTCTTATTATGCATTATTATGTTGGGTGTAAATTACGTACCACTTACTTTTATCGATTAATAGCAATAAATCCATTTCTGCCTCCAATCAATTTCGTATGACTTCAGAGACAGAGAGTACGGCATTATATAGGTTGGGTCATCCGATTGACCATTATAAAAAAAATACCGCTCATTTTTCTTAGTAAATTTTTCAAAAATAAAGATATTTTATGATGATAAATTAATGAAATACAATCCGATATAAACCTAAAAACTTTGTAGGTGCTGACGTACCAAAACAAAAAGAAACTATTAACTATGTCAGATTCTTGTTGAATGTTTTACCTATCCAAAGTTCCTCGGGGGACACAAAGTTCCTTTTCAATAAATAGTATCCATGCAGTTTCGTAGAACGGATGAATATTATTTCCTAGTTTTTGGAAGATGTCTGTGCACTGAAAATAGGAAGAGTTCAGAACCACCCCTAGCTAAGACTGGCCCAGCTAGTATCAAAACGTATGCCATCCACCTCCAAGAGTGCTACCCCGAGGCCTATCTTATACCTGCTAGAAAGGTACATACCTATACCTAATCTACATATATTTCGAGTTATTGTAGAGAGTTTGCAAAAAGAACTTTGTTTTTGTAGTCTCAAAAATTTTAGCTAACCATTTTTTCTCTTTTCAGCACATTTTCTTTTATAAAAGGAAAAAAGGGCTATTGTGTTCACTTTTCCCGTTGGTGTATATGTATACATGCATGTCCTCTTGAAATCAATTCCCGACGTCCGATTTTTATGAAACTTGGTATCGGATGTAATCTGTAACATGGCGAGGATAAAGATGTATCAGGGGCCTCTAACGGCTGAGAGGTCATTGATCAGTGGAGTGAACTCCAAAGCCATGTTGTTTCCTATTCGACACGGGAAGCTGAAATTTGAGAGGGAGGCTGAATGGAAAATGCTGAAGGGAAAATGCTGAAGACGATTGAGAGGTCATTGATCAGCTGATTGAGCTCCAAAGCCATTTTGTCTCCTATTCGATGCATGAAGCTGAAATTTGAGAGGGAGGCTCAAGGGAGAATACTGAAGACGCGTGGGAGGTCATCGATCAGCTGAGTGAGCTCCAACGCCATTTTGTCTCCTATTCAACGCCGGAAGCCTCTATTTCACGCGGATCTCCTTATAAGAAAATGCGTCACTTCGTCAGCACTGATCTACTCGGTGTATGGACTCCAAGGGATTGATCATGATAATGTTGAGCTCGTGGGCTGTAATTCCCATTGTATTCAAAAAGCCATTTACGAAAATACGAAAAATTGCATGTTTGATAAATGTACAGATCACAAACAAAACGATTTGACAATTTGTGAAATCATTCGCAAATCATTCGTGACTATCCCAAAAATACGGATTCATGTATAATAATTGAATCAAAATTTTAATCTCCCTAACTACAATTTCAAAAGCGAATTTCTTCAAATGTCTGCCTCCCTAGGTATAATTTCCAAAGTCTTGTAGAAATAAGATCCTGCTCAGAATTACATATGATTTAGATTTCAATCAAAAATATATTTATACGTCGTATAAACACGGATTTTAGGACGTACCTTTGGTTTGGATACAACAGATGTTTTGGTGAATGGGTTGACCACTCGGGCTTCGGCGAATAGCTGCTCCTGGTTCCCGTCGTAGAAGCGCTCCATCAACTTCTCTTTGTCCCACTTGAAGTGGTTCAGAAGAATCCGGGTAGTAGTAGCAGGAATCTGTTTGAATAAAATAACAATGAAACGAACTAAATCACACGACCGTCAAAGTAGAAACCAACTCATCTCTCTTAAAAATACGCGAGCGGCGATTGTTACTCAATGAAAGTGCAGCAAACTAACACATCTACCGGAATAGACTTCCCCTTTGTTGTACTCACATAATAGTTCCCACTTTAAAGCTCAGCAATGATTAAAATTAGATGGAATGTAAGCAATACAAGACCGCCTACAAAAGATTATGGACCTGGACCTAACCTCTTATTACAGACAAAGCTTATTTATTTTATATTTTCTCTAATTAAATTCAGCATGGGCAAGGCCTTATTTTGTGTCTCAACGAGGGATTGATACGAACTAAAACTAAATCACTCGCGACGAAGTTATGGAAACCCACTTCAAAATGGAAATTAGTGAAAAAACGTCTGTTTCCACGAAAAATAGGGAGTTACAATGTTAAATATATTTTTACGTTTAGGTCACAATCAGTTAAAATATTTTACTGTTTATTATCTTTGTTTTTCGTGGAAATGGAAAAACTTTTCAACACTAATTACAATGAACACGACGTTTGTACTAACACATAAATGGCTTGGTGAGCGAGCGGCTTCTCACTGCTTTGCCATCATAATGTGACAAGAATGGAGAGGGGAGGGGGTGTTTTTGTTTTTTAAAGGTTTAAGTCGCACCTCAACCAGAAGGGTCATTAGCAGCATTGAACAAGTTGTCTAAAGGGACACTGTAAGTGGCACGATTCTAAGGAGAGCCATGTAGCCATCCTTGACTAAAGAGGAGCGCCATCATGGACTCCACTGGCGACTTGGAGGGGAAAACGCTGCAAATTATTTCACAAAGGTTTATTATTTTTTCAATTGAGTATGATCGTAGTTTTAGTTGGCTTGCGTACGTCATAAGGCCCGTCCAGACTCCTCGGCGTGTCCTATTTCGAGTTGCCACAACCTATACTTCCATAATTATATACGCATGTTTATATTTCTCGATTTGAGCTCCTATCTATTCAAATAGTTATTGCCTTAATAATATCATTATCTAAGTACGTACGAAAAGTCGAGAGGATATGTTATTAAATATGCGTAGGAAAAGCATTGGTATTAACAAACAAATATGACCTAGAAAAAAACATATATTCATGCCTCGAAGGAACGCTGTACCCACCTCATGGTGCCGCGGTGTATTATATGGTTATAACACGTAAAAGTAATAAATATCCATTCTCCTAAACCCCTCTGCTACGTCCCTGGTCACTCCAGCCACCACAAGGTGCCGCGGCGCCTCCTCTCACTCCACCCCCCGCTCACCCCCCTCACCACCCACCGTCACCCCCTGCCAAGCGTGCCAGGCGTGCATCTAACACGTCTAACACTCAAAGTCTCGAAAAAGACACTTTTTCTCCCGTTTTTGGCCCATAGTATCTATGCGAGTAAAGCGATCGGGATGGTTAAACGTTAGGACCAACTAGACCCCAAATAGAGTCTATGTGCGAAAGAACGGGTTTTTTAAGTGAATTCTTAGGGCTTTTATGGCCCGGACGGCCGACGGACATGTCAAATTTGGATTCTACGCACCTTGAAACGTAAAGTGACAAAGTTTGATGGGGGGGGGGGGGGGGGGGGTTATAAATTTTTTTTGCTACACGATCACATAGGCTTATTATTGGAAATAATAAACCAAAAATGAGGGATACAGTGATGAGCACTGTTTAGCACCCAAAGTGGATTTAAAAAAAAAAAACCCGAAAATAAAATAATACAACTAAGACTAGATGTAACACATGGCTAATAACTATATACATGTTACTATATACTTCATCAAAATTAAATAAAACTACGGCTAGATTTATATAAACATATCACAGATCAGATATCACAGTTCGTAGTAGAGCTCAGTGTCTCTCAGGTACAACAACAGGGATCAGACCTTGTTTGGTCCGGATAAAATGTCAACCCACTGAGGGGGCTGATGCTGGACTCGGAGGTCCACAAGGGCTGGGTAGTCCTCCAGAAAGTGGCGGATGGACAGATGACCCCCACACCTCCCACAAACAACATCTCGAGCTTCTACACTAAGCAGGTGTCTGTAAGACGGGTATGGCCTATACCCGGTTGATCACTGTTCGATCCCTCCTTGGAAGTAGGGTAACGAAAGGGCTCACCGGGCTCAAGTCCTGAAGGACACCAAGCAGACCAGTGACCTCACCATTGCTCATGCCAGATGGAATTCGCTGGAATGGCATTGGGGTGGTAATTTGATGAGTGATATTATGAAAATGCATTTCAGACTATGTTTTAGTGCTCTCTAAGCTTCTAAATTTCCATTGTATGTATACGTGACTGTAGACCCACAGTCTGTAGTTGGTGGAGAACGTTCCAATCAATAGGAACGACATGAAAAAACTCATGTTTCTGGATTGGCTTTTCCCATTCCACGTGCTAAGTGCTCACAAAAGTTCCAGTCATGCAATATAATCGTATGAGCAAATTTTCGAGAATTATCGTATTTTTAAAAGATGAATTGTTTTGAAATTAGAGAACTTGGAGAGCAAAGAAATGGTTAACTACACATTTTATGGGTAGTTTTTATAACTTTATTTATGGGTAGAGCTTTAAAACTTTATTAAAAAGGCCTGTCTGTCCTTAATTTGTTGGAACGTCCCTCTTATAGGCAAGGCTTCGCTAACAAGAGGGGCACCTAATAGAATTGATCCAGGGGGTGAGTGACAACACAAGCATGAGAAAAAAGTTCCAGTCATGCAGCATGATCGTGTGAAAGAATTTTCTTAAATTACCGTACTAAATTATGTTATATTGTTTTGAAAATTCAGCACTTAAGAGTAAAAAGGAATTGTGCAAACGTAAATTTCTTATAACGCCGATTTCTCGTGATCTATTAGTCAGATTTCGTTCAAACTGGGAGGGTTGTTGGGTATGTGTCCAGGATGATGCCCTATGTATTTTATTGCGATCGATTGCAATAACTATTGCAACTACTGCAAGTGCAAAACTAATATTGGTAGACAGTCCAAGAACAATTGACTGATTTTGAAGAAATTCTCATGGATTGTACGGGTTAACCTCTAGACAATATCCTACCAATTCCATCGCTTTGGATGGAAGAATGCCGCTGGATTTACTGTATAGGACACGCATCGCCCCCTTCCAAGTAAAAAAACATTCTTGCCATAAACCCAATAAATATCTAGGTACTGTAAAAATACTGGCACATCACCGGCCAATGTAAGATTTTTTAGACAAATTTAATGAAATCCGATCCAGTAGTTTCAAAAAAGGCTTCGGACGGCATACCGGACAGCGCACAGTGGGGTAAAGCAGAAAACCCCCAAAATCGATCATCTCCAAAAATGTGTTTTTATTTTCTATTCTCAAAGACCTAAACATTCGCAAAGTATCTATTTTTCTCCGAATTTAAAATGAAATTTGGTACACCTAAAACCTACTCAAACTTAGTTTTTTTTTTAAATGTCGCTGTATCCTACTGTTTTCCTATTTTTTCGGCCCCCCGTACTGATTTGAAATTTGAGATATTTTTTGTGTTCAAAGGACAAATTTATAAAGGTCTTCAAACATATTTTTATGATTTGGGAGAAAAATGGTAAAATAATTTCTTCGTGCTTTTATCTAAAATGATACTAATGAATCACGTATCTTCGCATATCCTGGGTCGGAAAATAAACCGTTACGAAGAGTTGGTATGCAGATGTATTTAGGTTATTGTATAATATACGAACCTGCAGTGAACATTTCAGCTGCCAATGCCAGCCTATTTGGTCGTTATATCATCATTTAAGTGGAAGATTGAAGGGGATTTTAGTACAGTTGAATGTAAACAAAAAATCGCTATAAATTGCATAAAATGACAAAAAATACCAATGTTATCATAAATTGGCATTTAGTACCAAGAATAAAATATTTAATACCATAAATTACATCATCAAACTAGTTTACAAAATGATGAACATTTTTGTGCATAATTTACACATTTTTGCAAATAAGTTATACTGATCCATTTTTAGGTCTGAATGTTTTATTGTGTGTTAGGTTCTAGTTTTCCTAACATTAAATTATTCCCTCTATAGGGTACTTATTTTTATTAGTCATAAAATTTTGGTTCTACTGTTTATTCATATATGGCCCCGAAACTTAGTGTCCCATCCAATACATAAACGACAATAGAACAAGAAGGGAGCTTGTATTGATAATTCGCGTAAAGCGAATTATATAGATTTTTATTTACTAAGTTCGTAAAATGGCCCCGGGTTGATACCCATCCAATTTTACGAGTTAGTAGGAGAATCGGGCGCTCAGAATTCTGTGCGTGAGTTTTTGATAACTTATAAAAATGGCCCCGGGTCGAGTGACCTATCCAATTTTTATAAGTTAATGGGAGCTAACCAAATTTTGTATTTTATCACGTAATGGCCCAGGGTAGGTTTACCCATCCAATTACGTAGATAAAGATGTGTAGAGTGATTTTAGTTTGCTGTTGGACGTGATGAAATGGCCCCGAGCGTTAGCCCATCCAATTTCATCAGTTTGAAAGTTTTGAGTTTTTAAGTAAAACGAAAAGGTTTTAGTTTGCTGTTGGACGTGATGAAATGGCCCCGAGCGTTAGCCCATCCAATTTCATCAGTTTGAAAGTTTTGAGTTTTTAAGTAAAACGAAAAGGTTGTTGAATTGAATACACGGAGGTTTAAGGAAGTTTACCAAGAGCGATACCCAGGACGAGTGAGTCTTAGTGTTGTGGGCATAGCCCTTATAAAGCCCTCCTTCCCTGTCCCTCGCCCATCGGGGCAGGTAGGAAGGTAGTGGCACCATTAACTTGGGTTTTCCCCGTCCTTTGTATTTCTCTTCCTGGTTTCTTTATTCTCTTCACATTCTACTTGTTTACATATGGTGTTGATTTCTGGGAGGTCATAACATTGTGCAATTGTGAATATTTGCAATTATTTTAATTTTATAATTATTGAAAACAATAACTTATGTTGTTCTATATAATTTCGAAATAGATTTGTGGAAATAGACAACGTTTATGAAAATGAATTCCACAACTTCGTCGCGAGTGATTTATTTCGTACAAGTTACTGTAACTAAGGTTATTTAAAGTATGTAGTAGGTTACAGAATCATTTAACTGACTCCGGTGTTATTGCACCCCGAGATTGTTTATAGTTTATTGATAACTTTGCGTGCAGCTCAGCTGTTGTTGGAGCCCTTTCGGCAGCATAAGACTTTTGCACAAATTGCGAGATTTCCAACGAGTGGAGAAGCATTTCTGTGGGATGAAAACTGACGGGGTTACATTATCCCAAGGAACGACTCAGCAATAAGCGAAAATCGGGCCACTCGTAAAATAGACGCTAACGCTTTTCGTACCGCACAAATTTTTTAATGACCCCAGCCACGAGAAACGTCCACGTCAAAACTGCATTCAAATCGGTCCACAGTGGTTCAGAACCTTTTTCCTGACCAAAAATAAAAATTCGAAAGTGTTTGGAAGTACTAGTTTGATATCCAGAGCTGTTTAGAGGTTGTTGGAGAGTCACTAACTCTGGTTCCAATTGGTATAAAATGTTTTCTCGTTCAGCTACGCTAAGTGAATCTTGAGATTGTGCGATAATGGGATATTTAGTTTGTTTACACAAGTGGTCATTAAAGCATAAAAGCCTAGCCAGGCTAGCATTTTCTTTATTTTTTTCTTGAAGTCGACATCATGGCCAACGTTTCGCAAGGTTGGTTGAATTGTTGTGGGTTTTAATAAATAAACTAGAAATATTATAATTTTACTATGCTCGTTTTTTGATTTCGAAAAGCAATACTAGCGGGGACAGCTGGGGATCGCGACGAATCTGGTGCCTAATGTTCTCAAATATGTGTAGAATGAAATTTAATAGCAATTGGCTACTACTAATGGCTACCCAGAGGTTCAGATCATTAAATATCTCGGGATTTGTAAGGCAAAATTTCAAGAAAATCTCGGCCCTTCGGGCCTCGCAAGGGGCTCCGCCCCTTGAACCCGCCAGGGGGGCTTCGCCCCCCTGGACCCCCCCGGATGTTATTACTTTGAGCCTGACTGCTCAAATGTAAAAAACATGGAATCATGTTTTAGCTCCTCCCTCTCACTGTATTATAGAAATGATCACGACGATTGAGCTCTTGTGAGATGATGATCTCCTAATAGAAACTCGCGAGTAAACATTCACTTTTATAGAAATGATCACGACGATTGAGCTCTTGTGAGATGATGATCTCCTAATAGAAACTCGCGAGTAAACATTCACTTTATTATAGAAAGAGGCTAAAAAGGCTACATACGAAATTAAAGCTTCCTATAGTGTAAAGTATAGAAATTACCTATTAGAATTATTTAACCACCGCTCCACCGCTTAAAATTATTTAACCACCGCTCAAACCGTTCTCGCAATATTCGGATCACCTGCTATGAATCACATAATCGAAACACCAGCTCAATGAAATCATCAGAAATTAACAAGCCGTTGCAATCATGTTCACAATATCAATAGTTGAGAATGATCACCTGTGTGTAAACAATTATTCATATAACCATGCTCATAACTCAGCTTGTCGGCCACGCACTTCGCAGTAGTTAATATAGTATGGTTGGATAAATCGAGAGCTTTCGAACGAATGGTCAACGAATTTTGTGGGATGAAAAACGACGAAGTATCATATCCCTAGCAACGACTCGGTTGTAAGCGGAAATCATCACAATTATTGGCGCTACTTTCATGTCACTTTATAGTCTCACTTTTTGGCGGGGGATCCATCGCTAAAACATGATTCCATGTTAATTCTATTTCTAAGTGGACAAAATTATTTTGTAGAAGTTGAAAGAATTCTGAAAAGTTGTAGAAGTAGATATTTTGCATCGAATGAGACCACCGCCAGATCTCTAACTGTTTTCCTCGATTTTCGGAGTTTTTTCGAAGTTCTCGTGACCTACCCCACTCACTACCCACTTCTATGGAAATCCTCAAAAAGTGAGTGGTAGATCACGAAAACTTCGAAAAATAGCCAAAATTCGAAGAAACGAGTTGGAGAGCTGGCGGTGGTCTCATTCGATGCAAAATTTCTTCCTCTCCAATTTTTTTTCCCCAGTTCAAAAAACTTAGGTCTGTTCCAAAGGTCAAAAAGTGAGAAAAATTATAAAAAATCAATTTTTTTCGAAGAAGCTATTTTAGGTATAGGGACATGGAGTATATTCGCAATCAGCAAAATTTTCTATAATAGCTAATTAAATAATTTTGTCCACCAAGAATCGGTTTCTGGCCCAACGTGAGGCCAGAGATTTGAGGGTGTATGTGTCATCCTTGCACACGCATACACCGATGATGTGTATCAATTACTATTCGTCACGCATTGGAACGACTGACCACCGTGATACGTCATTGTGGTTGGTAATAGAGAGTTCCTAGTCGATCCGCAAACATAAACACGTCGTGCGGCGGTATTGACAATCCGGCGCCGTAACTCTGACGAAATGAGTTACAGTGACGCATCCTTCCGTACAGATACGTTAACGGATCGCAATGCGGAAAAAACGTAATGGTCTAAAATAACCTCCCTTCCATGGACTCAAATAACGTCCTAGGGATAATTTCCTCCTTCCATGGATTTAGCGTTACAACTAGATCCGTTGAAGGCTTGACGTGACTTTAAGGTGCAGCAAATGTTTCTCGTTACCGCACGCCGTATTGAGACCGACGAATCTCTAGGAACTCTCTAATAGGTGATTCATAATTCAGATACAATTCGCCGAATTCAACGATCATTTCATTGATCGTAATGTTTCATGAATAAACGAAAATAAATATTCAAATTCCTAACTCCCGAAAACGTTACAAACAAGAGGTTAGAATAAAAATTTGACACTGAAATTAGCGGAAAACTAGCTGAGGGAGCTAAATTCCTTCTTCTCGGTTCATCCTAATAATAATTTGTTTTTTTACAATATTCGAATTTCTAGAACAACTATAGTTTCGTACGCGCGTGCGCCGTACGTGTGTCTGTCTATAGTGTTCGCAAATCCTTCCAACAAATTTAATTTCCAGTTTTCATCCAATTTTAATGAAATTTTCAGAGAATGAGAGGGTTAGAGATGGTCCAATGTTCATTACTTCAGTCTGCGCTTGCGCAAACGTTAATTGCATCAAGCATCATTTTTTTCACGCCCTAGTCAAATGTGGCACCGAAATTACAAGGCATGCCCGCTAGGAGCGGGAGGGGGCGAAGACCTAGGGAACATGTTAATTGACACGACACCGACGTTCCCCTTGTCGACACCTTGCGTCACCACATTTTCCTCTACAATTCGTTCCCCGTACCATCAATCTCATCAAAACTGGTCAAAATGAGAATTATATTAATAATGAATAAATTATTATAATGAAGAAACAACAAACAAAAAACCGACAAAACAAAAATAACTTGTGCCCGTCAAGACTGCCCTTATAAGCAACAAAAGAATAGCAAATCGGTAAGGTCATTGTTTACGTGCTGCGCTCTATCTCGAGTTTCTCCATGTTCGGCGCCCCATTTGGAGGATAGTTGGGATAAGACCATTTAAATCATCCTCTACGAATTTCAACACATTGTATCACTAGTAGCTGCTGCGCAAGCGCTAATTTTAAATCTTTGTAAAAAGCTTAATTTCTACAGTTTTTATCCGATTTTGATAATATTTTCAGGAAATGTACGGGATAGGCTTTAGATTGTCCTTATTCAGCTTCATTGATCACAAATCAATAGTTCATTTGCGCAGGCGCAAATTCCAGCAAGCAGCATTTTCTCGTTCTCTGTTCGTTTGATTTCGCTCAAATTTGGAAGATAGTTGGAAGAACAAATACGAGTTTTATTAGGATCTAACATATTATTAGTAGCAGCTAATATGAAATCCTTTGATGACATTTACAGGGAATGTACGGGTTAGGCCCCCAATCAGTTTCATTGTTCACACATCATTACTTCAGTCTGCGCAGGCGCGAATTTAACCACATGTCATTTTCTCATGACCTATTCGTCCGATCTCGCTCAATTCGGAGGGTACACTTGAAAAATTACGATTTCGTAGCCCAAAATGAGTTTTGACACGACCGTATCATTAGTAGTAGCTGCACATGTGCGAACAAGCTTGGTTACAACATTTTTCATCCAACTCAGATGACATTTTCAGATATAATACGGTTTAGCCTGTAGATAGCCCCAATGAACTTCATCACTCCTGACCACGCTTTTCTGCATGCGAATGCGTAACATCTATCAAGCATAATTTTCCCTTGCCTAAATGACAGATCTTCATTTAAGATTTTTCCGAAGCCGCTATATAATCTTTTAAGATCATGCCGAACAGTTCGACGATCTATACAATTTATGTTATGGATACGAAGAAGCTATGTGTGTTACATCAAATTTGACAGAAGTTTTTTACTTTATGTTTGGATGAGACATTTTGCTGACCATTTTCCAAAAAACTGCGTTTAAACCGGTCCAGCAGTCTGAGCGTGTATACGTCATTCACACACAAACACCAATCAATATTAGTATAAATGGAAGAGATAAGAATAGAAAAGCTAACAAAATGACTCATTTTTCCCATGGTGAATCAATCAGGTTTTATTGAGAATGACTCATTTTTTCAAGGTGAATCTATCAGGTTTTATTGCGAATAGCTGTTAAAATAATACCTAAATTCACACCCGGATAGCTTCATTAGGTGAAAAACCGAATTTACTAGTTGTTTGCTACTTTTCATTATTTTCAGGGTTTCATACAGAAATTTATATGAATATAAAGTATACAAACTTCTATGTTATTCATGCTTGCCCTTCAAATTTTCTTTCAAAATATGATTTGGGAATATGTTAGGATTATAATTCAGCAAAAACTGAAATCAAACATTGAGCCGTTTTTTTTTTTTTTTTTTTTTTTTTTTTTTTTTTTTTTTTAAATTCAGTTTTTGAATTTGTAATTGATACTTTAATCATGAAAATACGCTATAATCGCCAAAATTCAGAAAAAAATATTATTTATGTGTCATTATACAATAGAATCTTCATCTAGTTTCATAGTTCTGACCTATTTCGTGATCAAATATAGTTAGAAAAACAAAAATAACAAAATTTTATTGAACAAAATAATGATTATATTTGCATGAAGCTCTTAATAAATGCCTGTGAGTATGCGAGTAGTATGTGCCTGTGTGTCTATGTGTACGCTTGTGTGTGAGTTTATTATATATATTGATTAATTATATAAATTTCAACATAAAATATATATCTAAATTGAATAGAAAATAAAAATAATTGCATTTTAACATTTTACACATGCAGCGAATTATATTCGCATTCAGCTCTTAATAAACTCAGAATTGTTCGCGATACATTATATTTGGCCCACATCGCAGAAAAATCATGATGCAGGGCCTCCATAGCCTGTTCACTGTAAAAGCCGAGGCCATTTCCGTGTTTGGTACACAATTCTTCCACATGAAAGAAAACCGTGTGAACTTTTGGTGTCACTGGATTATCCAAAGATAAATATGATGCTTTGAATTCATTGATGTAGGTATTCAATGAATTTTGGATCCAGCCTGACTGAGAAAGATGCTTTGACAACTTCATTGAACTTCTGGAAAGCATCAACGTATTTTAAACAACCCATGCTACAGTTTGAACGCAACAAATCAAGTTTTTGTAGCAAAATGCGGCAAATTTTTCCTTTGAACGAATTTGTTGATGCTTTTCAGAAGTTCAATGAAGTTGTCAAAGCATCTTTCTCAGTCATGCTGGATCCAAAATTCATTGAATACATCAATGAATTCAAAGCATCATATTTTTCTTTGGATATTCCAGTCTCTCCAAAAGTTCCCACGGTTTTCTTTCATGTGGAAGAATTGTGTACCAAACACGGAAATGGCCTCCGCTTTTACAGTGAACAGGCTATGGAGGCCGTGCATCATGATGTTTCTGCGACGTGGGCCAAATATAAAGTATCGCGAATCAATTCTGAGTATGGCCAACGTTTATTAAGAGCTGTATGCGAATATAATTCTCTGCATGTGTAAAAAGTTAAAATGCCATTATTTTTATTTGCTATTCAATTTAGATATATATTTTATGTTACAATTTATATAATTAATCATTACAAACTCACGCACAAGCGTACACATAGACACACAGGCACATACTACACGCATACTCACAGGCATTTATTAAGAGCTTCATGCAAATATAATCATTATTTTGTTCAATCAAATTTTGTTATTTTTGTTTTTCTAATTATATTTTATCACAAAATAGGTCAGAACTATGAAACTAGATGAAGATTCTATTGTATAATGACACATAAATAATATTTTTTTCTGAATTTTGGCGATTATAGCGTATTTTCATGATTAAAGTATCAATTAAAAATTCAAAAACTGAATTTTAAAAAAACGGCTCAATGTTTGATTTCAGTTTTTGCTGAATTATAATCCCAACATATTCCCAAATCATATTTCGAAAGAAAATACTTTGAGGTCAAATCCGATCGAGGACCACCGTGAGTATATTTGGTGTAAGCGTGAATACCTCAACATCGATCAATCCATCAAAAACGGACTTTCGTCTGAATTTCGTTTACTTTTCAAACCATTGAGAGTTAGTAGTGATAAAACAGAAACTGTATGAGGAAACAGTTTTGAAAAATCACAAGAGAATAGTTCGTAATAAGCAAATTTTAGATCTCCGAGCAATACGGAAGCAAGGATTAACTCTCAAGGATGTGCATTTCATCAGCGTGCCCAGTTTTTCGACATCCGCTCCTGATGTCCTCGGGGCACGTGTACCGCCACGCCTGAGAACTTCTACGGATTTCTCACATCCGACCGAGTAATGCACATTGCGTTAGGGTGCCCGCTATTTGGTTTAAAATGCAAAAAAAATTACCCCTGAATTTTTTCAGATTTTTTGCATAACAAAAACCTACGCCGGTTGCTCAATTTTGGTTTTAGCGAATTTTTGAAGAAAATTAAGCTATTGCTCTCGCCTCAAAATTTGTAGAATGTGAATTTTTGAAAAACTTTTATGCAGAAATCCGTTTCAGGCTATTCTGAATCATATTCTGAAGTTTAACGCATTTTTTTATGTATTCATGTATATATGTATGTATGTATGTATGTATATGTATGTATATATGTATGTATGTATGTGTCATTCCAGACGCTAACTGTCCGTAGAATTGTGCTAGAAACTTCAAACAAATTTTAAAATGTTAAGGACACAAAACGATAGTTCAAGTTCGTTGGCCAGCATGATCGAATTACATCTTCGGGTTGAAATTTTCAAAAATGTAGTCAAAAATTTCAAAATAGCCTGTTTTTTGCGATTTGTTGTGCGAAATAATTTTTTCAGCATTCTAACATGTGGTATATTCGGAATCAGCGTAAAATTTCCTATAAGAATATGTATCGTTTTCAAAAATTTCAAAGTTAAAAATCAGTAAAAAATCGAAATAATGCCGTTCGCTAGTTGTAAAAATTGGTAATATTTGCATGAAACATTGTCCAATCCTCCTAATTATTTTTAATAATTTGATTCCATGTTTGTCTATCAAAATCATAAACTAAAATTTCTCTACACGATCAATAGCGACTGAAATGTCGAAGATTTCTTCAAAAATTCGCTCATGGGGTCATGCTGCATGACTGGACTTTTTGAAGTACACTTTTTTTTGCCAATATCAGACTTTTGTACTTTTTTTGAAGTACACTTTTTTTTGCCAATATCAGACTTTTGAATATAACTTTTACAAACTTCTTTGTAACGTAGTAAAACTTCGTATACTTACGTTTTTGGGGTCGCTGAACTCGAATATGCAGTCAAAACAAGTCGACAGCAACAACTTTTGACAGTTTAGAATCTCAAAATCGTCAAAAAATGACAATTTTTCAAAATTCATTGTAAATTTATAAAAAATCGTATTCTTATGTTTTTTTGAGTCGATAAACTCGAATTTGCTGCCAAAAAATCAAAATTTTAACAGAAATACGTAAAAATACGAATTTTTATAAATTTACAATGACTTCTGAAAAATTGTCATTTTTTGACATAATTTTGACGATTTTGAAACTATCAAAAGTTGTTGCTGTCGACTTGTTTTGATTGCATATTCGAGTTCAGCGACCCCAAAAACGTAAGTATACGAAGTTTTACAATTATACAAAGAAGTTCTTAAAATTTATATACAAAAGTCTGATATTGGCAAAAAAAGTGTATTTCAAAAACCAAAATCGAGCTACCGGCGTAGGTTTTTGTTATGCAAAAAATCTGAAAAAAAAACAGGGGGCATTTTTTTGACATTTTAAACCAAATTTCGGGTGGAGGTCATCAAAATTCCACCTTTCTCAAAATAGCGGGCACCCTAATGCACATATTTTTTTGTAACTGGGGAAACTCATACCTACCAACTGAACAGTGGTTTAGGAGGAAAACATACCAGCTACAGAAAGAATCCAATTTTTCTCGTTAAAGGGGAACAAGCAATTGATGGATGTTAACTTTGCCTACCCTTTATACAAGATGTGAACTATGTTTTTTTTTTTTTTTTTTTGGCTTTTTCAACAAATTCTAATGGAATAATCGGAGAACCGAGACTTGTTAGCTAAGTCCTGAATAAACTACCCATGAATCTCATTCTCAAGGTAATCCCTTGCTCATGCTCTGCCATGAGATTAGTGCTACATTTATACCTCCCTTACCAGAAATTTGATCACGTGGCGTATTCTGATGATCCTGAATGAATTCCAATCCTACGTTGCTTCCTTGTACCTTTGTAACAACCAATTTTTACATTTTCGCTAATTTTTCGGCTGATTTTAGCATATTTTTATGGAAAGATGGGGACGGATGAAAGGAGCGGATAGTCTGTTTTTTGTAAATATTGTGGAATTGTATTAAAGCATCCAATAGTAAAAGCAATTAATTAGGCAGGATTTAGCATAGTTATGGAGACTAGACAGTAGACTCCTGTTAACCCACCATCTCCCATCGGATTAACCAGCTAGTTCTAGCATGGAACTTGATAAATCCTGACCAGCTGATTGAGCTAAATTATCTTCTGTTTCTTCTAGGAAGTTGAAATTCGATAAGGAGCCTCTCTGGGATATCAAGAAACGAATGAAATCTCAGGCTTGATCCTGGTAAAAAACGGATTGATTCTCTCCTATTTATCCTCGGAAGTTTCAATTTGATAGGAAGCTCTATGGGACAACAAACAAGAAAAAAATGATGTAATGGACTTCGTCCTAATCAGCTGAGCGAACTGAATTCTCTCCTGTGTACGGTGAAATTTAAATGTCTCTCTATGACAAGAAAAAAATGAAATGACGGTGAGTGATCCAAATGATTAGCTGTGTGCGCTAAATTTCTCTTGTTTACTCTATAGGAAGAGCAAATAATTTGCTCACAGTCTTCATAAGCAGTTTTTGTCGTAAAACTATCAAGTATAAATTGCTTACATTTTTTGACTTCGTCTACATCTTGCGCCTTCCAAAATTCACCATAACCAAGTTCCCACAAGATAGTCCTAAGTTGAGTGGCCCAATTATATTTTTCAACATCAACCCCTCTGTCAATAGTAAATATTAGCTAATCGTAACACATAAGAGGGTACTACTTACTGGCATTCTTAGGACAGCTTCCCACCAACCCCCTAAAACCAAAACTCCCAATTTCGCATATAACTGTCTCAGCTCGAAGCATGTAGCGAGGGGTACTGAAAGGTAAGGTTAAGGTTTTTAATAATTTTAGACTGTACAACCTCTAAATCCTCAATATAACGCAACCCCTAGATCTCAGAACAGTACAGTAAAACCGAACATACCATCGAATCAATCAGTCGACAGGTAGTTTCCCAACTTACACACTTACTCTTTACTAAAATTTCCTGAACGCTACCCCAGGCTCGTAAGCTTTTAGCTTTGAACTGATCCTTAGCTTTACAATATACTCCCGATGAAGAGAAATTCACTCCCAGGTAGGTTTATTCCTTAACAAATTCAATTTTTCCACTTCCTAAGTTTTAATATTACCCTGCTTCCTACTTTTACCTTTTTGATAACACCTTTTACCTTTTACTTTTTGCCTTATCCGAATTTACAACTAGGCTCAGTGACCTTAAATATTCCTCTAGTGCCTGCATTTTATTTTCAGTATCCCCTTTGTTATCGCCAAAAATAACTACATCGTCTGCGAACTTAAGCAGTAATATGTTACTCCGTCCATCTAAGTTTAAGCTCTCTTAATTCTCTTTCTCTTATATAGCTTTCTAGGCCACTAGAATGGAGGGAATAACAGCGGGCTAACGGAATCGCCTAGCAGTACCCCTTCCGAAAACTCATGGAAATTGGCGAATTCATTATTTACTTTTATAGCAATTTTCGTTTTGCTGAACGGATCTCTCAGAACATTAAGAAGCTGCCCTCTAACTAAGGTTGACGATTTTTCCCGCCGTAAAGTGCTCCTGGTAGTCTCATTTGATTCATTGATGGAAATTATAATCAAAACATAACGAGAAACTACCAGAATATCTTCGGGCCAAATTTCTTCCGTTAGTTTTTGGAAATTTGCTTAAACATTTTTGAATATAAGGATTTTCAATATTTTAAATAAGTTTTCAAATTTCAAAACATGTGGTGCATAGTTCTCTAAAATTGACGAACAACGGCAGCAAATCCTTTCACATTTTGGTTTATTATTTTCAATAATATAAACCTTTGTAATCGACCAAGAAAAATATATGCTGTTGTCGACAGACTACGATAAGCGAGGTTACACGTACTAAGGTATCACAAAAGCTGCGGTATTTAGGTTCTACTGTACATAAACATGAGGTGTAAAAAGTATAAATATGCCCCAATAATGCGTTTCGATTTGTTTGTCGATTTTCCACGTCACTCGCGCAGAATTCAAGTCTTTTTTTTCACAAACTATCATTTACAAAAAGTATAGGTTTTAAAAGTGAGGTAAACTTGGGAGAGAATTTAGCTCAATGAGCTGATCAGGATGGAGCCCATCATTTCATTCGACTCATGAATAATGTCCTAGAGGGGGGCCCCTATCAAATTTCACATTCCTAGGGAGAAAATGAGAGAATTTAGCCAACTCAGCTGTCCCAAAGAGGCTCCCTACAAAATTTCAACATCCTAGGGTGAAAAGGGGACAATTGAGTTTACCTAACTGATCAGGATGGGGTCCGTCATACGATTAGACTTTTCTTGTCCTTGTTGACTTTCAATTCGACTTTTGCTGTCCTTGAGAGGCTCCCTATCAAATTTAAATTTCCAAGGGTGAACCGGAGAGAATTCAACTCACCCAGCTGATCAAGAAAACGTCCATTGTTTTATTCGTCCCATGATGTCCCACAGAGGCTCTGTATCTAATTTCGAATTCCTACAGTGAACAAGAGAGAACCAGGAGCTCACAAAGCTGACCAGGATGCCCCTCATTGCATTCGTCTCTTAATGACCAAGAGCGGTTCCCTATCAAATTGCACACTTATAGCATGATAAGGAGAGCATTTAGGGGAATCAGGTAATCAGTATAGAGCCCGTCATTTCAATCGTCTCAGTGTTCCAGAGAGTCTCCCTTTCGAAGTTCACTCTTGAAGAGTGGACAGTAGAGAATTCAACTATCTCAGAAGATCAGGTGAATCGCGGTAACCAAGTCAAAAACAACTTGATGGTACGTAGAAAAATAAGTCAGATTCTACCTGCATCATCTTGCCGTACAAGAATTCAGAGTCCGAGAATTGTGAAATTCGACTAATACTAAATCCCATTTTTCAAGTGTTCTCGTCATAATAAAACCTGATTATTGTTTACATTGCAAATTAATTATGAAATAGGGTGTGAGGGAAGGTGGAATTTGACAGCGCGATGTTATGAGGTAAATTGTGAGCTTTCAACGAGGGGTGAACGATTTTTGTCTAGTTCAAAACTAACGAAGTTACCGTTCCCTATGAACGGAGCGGTTGTACCTACGTAAAGATCTGTGGTTTTTTTTTTGTTTTTTTTTTAGAATTTAGCCGCATCTCAACCTGAAGCAGCATGCATGAGGTCAAGTGAGGCACTAAAACTGGCACGATTCTAAACTATAACTAAGACTAGATAAATAGGCTTACATTAAATCTAAGTGAAATAAAGCTATGACTAGGTGGAAATAAATATATCTCAGATTAAAAATATCACAGTTCGTAGTAGAGCTCTGCGGCTCTCAGGTACGTTAAGGGTCATTCCATGTCAATTCAACACACCCAATTTACCTCACCATATTAGATTTTACTCAAATTTGGTACACTCATAGTAGGTGTTGAGACTAAGAAAAATACCAAATTTTAAATTTTTATCTCAAACCGTTTCTTAAATATGGCTATGTAAAACTTACAAAATCTCGCCAAAAAACCATGAACGGATTTTATACTATTCGCTCTAGGAACTGTCCTAATGGAGCTAGAGAGCTGGGAGAGGTGTCATTTTGCAGCTTTTTTTATGCTCTTTCCAGTGACATACAACAGGACATAGGTTCTAATAAAAAAATGCTTGTCAAAATACAAAAACAAATTTTGATTTAATTTTTTTCCAAAAAGTACATAATTTAAAAATTTCAAAATATTCCTATAAATACTTAGTACTGTTGTAAACAATGTGACAAAATGTAAAAATTTGATGATGATGGGTTCATTGTTTTAATAAATATTCCTGACACTAGTTTTCCACTAATAGCCCGGTTTTGACTAAATAATAAACATACGTACTTTTACCAAAGAGGTAAGCTATTTAATTAAATATATAAAGGTATGATATGTATAAAGGTAAAAAAATATCAGAAATGTCAATTCAAAATACTATCTTGTTAAAACAAAACCAATAAGCATATACTCTAATATAAATTAAGTTGATAGTTACTTTTGTATACAATTTAAACTAATATTAATGGGTAAAACAAAAACATTGAAGGTTCCGGTAACTACCAATTTTAAAAAACTAAGAAAATAGTGTAATATATATTCAATATTCTCATCTTAACATATTAATCAAAATGAACAATCCGTTCAAAATAACTTTTCTTCATCCGTGTGGGCCAGCTACAACATTCTCCTATCCTACACACAACTGTGGGTGTCAGTTGTGGATGTTCTAACAAAAGTAAATCCAATTACACCGACTGAGAGAACATACACTCTAGCGGAAAGCGATCTTAGCCAAACCCAACTACTGGCTTTTACAAAATGTAATTCCGTAAACTGAGATAATGTTTAGGGAAACTGCTGTCAACTCAAAACTTAATTTTTCCTCCGGTTATTGTTAATCTAGATAGTTGTTTAAACATTATCGTTAGTACTGCACCAATTGAGTTACATTTACTTGTACCTAATCGTATACTTACTCATCATCATAAATCATAATATTATGTAAATTTTGATTGATCTGGTTGTACCAGAATTATTTCATAACTATTTATACTATTTTCATACCTTTTTCAAATTTATTGTAATAGAAATGTTCAAGATTTTTGTTTATCTAATTAATAGGCGATTAACTTACTTTAAATTGTATAAAATTAAAGTAAGCAACCTAATTAACTTAATTTTCATTAGAATATATCTGTGTTTATTGGTTTTGTTTCAACAAGATAGTATTTTGAATTAATATTTCTGATATTTTTTTACCTTTGTACATAGTATACCTTTATATATTTAATTAAATAGCTTACCTCTTTGGTAAAAGTACGTATGTTTATTATTTAGTCAAAACCGGGCTATTAGTGGAAAACTAGTGTCAGGAATATTTTTTTTAAACAATGAACCCATCATCATCCCATATTTATATTTTATCACATTGTTTACAACAGTACTAAGTATTTATAGGAATATTTTGAAATTTTTAAATTATGTACTTTTTGGACAAAAATTAAATCAAAATTTGTTTTTGTATTTTGACAAAAATTTTTTTATTAGAACCTATGTCCTGTTGTATATCACTGGAAAGAGCATTAAAAAAGCTGCAAAATGATACCTCTCCCAGCTCTCTAGCTCAATTAGGACAGTTCCTAGAGCGAATAGTATAAAATCCGTTCATGGTTTTTTTGGCGAGATTTTGTAAGTTTTACATAGCCATATTTAAGAAACGGTTTGATATAAAAATTGGTATTTTTCTTAGTCTCAACACCTAGTATGAATATACTAAATTTGAGCAAAATCTAAAATGGTGAGGTAAAATTTATATTTAAAGTGTGTTGATTTGGCATTGAATGACCCTTAACAGGGAGTGGACCTTGTCTGGCCCAGATTGGACATCAACCTACTGAGGGGGTCTATGCAGAACTCTGAGGTCCATAAGAGCTGGGCAATCCTCTAAAAAGTGGCGGATGGACAGATCACCCCCACATCTTCCATACACCACATCACGAGCACCTGCACTAAGCAGATGTCCATGGGTAAGACGTGTATGGCCAGTAGCAACCCGATTGACCACAATGCGGTCCCTCCTTGAAAGTTGGGTCACAACGGGGCAAAGGTCCTGAAGGACACCACGCAGACAGACCAGTGACCTCACCCTGCCATTGCTCAAGCCAGATGGAATTGGCTTTAAATTGAATGTAGGATAATTGATCCTCAATACGCCTAGGCTAAATCTCAATGGCGCTATCACCAATGGCTCTGCTTGCAAGAGCATCAGCAGACTCATCATAGGAATAAGAGTCCCTGATAGCCTCAATGGTACTTAGTGAGTCACTGCAGATCATATAGTTCCCAATTCCCAACAGCTGGCAGTACTCAACCGCCAGTGCACCGCCCACAGCTCTGCTTGAACAGTTGTTTGAAGTTTCCGAGTGAAAAAATGCGACGCAATTTACTGGTTGAAACCCATCGTAAAAGACTTATCTAATTATGTAGAAAAAAAAGAAGTAGAATAGAATAGAATACGGATCTAGTTGTAACGCAAAATACATGGAAGGAGGAAATTATCCCTAGGAGGTTATTTTAGACAATTACGGTTTTTCCGGATCGTGATCCGGTAACGTATCTGTACGGAAGGATGCGTCACCGTAACTCATTGCGTCAGAGTTACGGTGCCGGATTGTCAATACCGCACGACGTATTGTTTTACGGATCTACTAGGAACTCTCTAATGTTTCTCGTTACCGAACTCTCTACTAATTAATTTAAAAAAACGGATAGAGCAGTAAAGGAAAAATAATTTACATAAAAATTAGTTTGTTTACGTTTCTATAAATTTAAAAGTACAAAAAATCGAATTAAGAAATGAGTAATAGGTACCTAGTTCAAAAATCCCTACGTTGTGGTCTCTGAAACCAAGCGGTCACTTTCAATCAATCCCGAAGCGTGATAGCAAGGATGCACTTAGTTACTTAGTAGTCTACATTTCCAAAATGGCTTGGTTTCCCTTTATCAACTTCTAACAAAACTGTTTTGTCCTCGTGTAGATATGAACGAACATAACTCAAAGCCTTTGGTATGTTGGTTTTTATATTCATTGAACATTACACTTTGCAAGTAGGCTACCTTACTGGGTGTATAAAATAAGACAAACAAAGTAGCGTTCTAGTAAACACCGCGTATCAGCTGTTCGTTGTTAAGCCTCCAGGACATAAATTAATGTTGATCATTGATTTCTCAGCTTTTTGTTTACTTCAGATCACCAAACTATTTTCCTCAGAATCTCGACAACGAAATTAGGTACCTACTTACATGAAAGTTTTTGAATGTAAGGAGGAAAGCCACGGTAGACCAGAGAAATGAGAATGGGTTATGTATAATAGGTATCTAATTACCACTGAAATTATAAACCATTGTGCAATAACTTGTAATGGATTCCAATTTCAAAAAGCGTTTTGAGACATTCAAACAGGTCATACAGGACATCAGGGCAGGACAGGTCGTATACAGGACATTTAAACGACCATCATCAGAGCGTGGATAACAGTAAAAACTGTGCTTTACAAAATGAGCGCAGTTAACAGTAAAAACTGTGATTCACAAAATCTTCCAATTCCTTAACATTCGACAATCTTCGAGTGAATTTACCTACGTCTTACTTGTCTGTAAATTTTCTAGCATGTGAAATTTAATGAAATACCCTGACCAATACATAAACGTTAGGTCATTAGTTTCAAACACCTAAAAACGATCTCACATAATATACGTAAACGACTATAGGAAGCAGAGAAGCCAACGATATCTTAGATCTACCTAAAATGAAAACAAGCTAGGTAGGTCAATGTGTATAGGTAGGTAGCAACAAAAATAAATGAAATAGAATAACGAGGAAATAGTAGTACGGTCCATTTTCTGTATAAAGTAGGTTGCTACTGTAAAGCCAATGAAAAAGTAACATCTATACGCAAGTTCACGGCAAATTTTGATTATCTCTCAGATTGTGAACAAAGAAAGTTATACCTGAAGCTCTTTCCGAAAAGTGACCGAGTTCGCAGAACAATGGATGCAACTCGGAAACCTTCAACGGGAAAAATGTAAAATGCAAATCGATTCGAAGCTTTTTCAGCGAAGTGCTTCATTGAGAGGGATTTGCTATTTAGAGTGAAATTTAATGTTGATAAATAGCTGACGCGTTCAAAATCTCATCCGATGGTAAAAATAGTCACTAGCGAAAAAAGTAATGAGTAGGTATAGCATAACCTCCGGACATTTTTGATGGGGTGGAAGTGGGTTGATGGAAAAAAAATTCTTACCTCGACAACGGTGTTGACGTCTTTTATGGAGTCTATCATGTGCTGAACGATTTCTTCAGTCGAGAGAACTTCGTACGGGTAATCGTCTATTTCTGGTTGACGTTCTATGGCGTTATTGCTATCGACTTCCATCACGAAATCAACGTCGTCTCCGCTGGATTCGTTGCCAGAGTCAACATCATCGTAGAAGGTCTCCTCTTCCGAATCCATGTCTGGAAATGGGCCCAATTAAATGCGACGGATTTGAGGGCGAACGCGATTTTCAACACGAGAGAAATGACGGGACCCTAAGGGTTTTTTCCTGCTTCAACCTCCGAAATGCGAACGTCCTTCAAACTTGTGTATTGGGTGCCCAAATAACATAAAGATTTTACGAAGAGGCACCTGTGCACTGTCAGAGAAACTACTAAACTACTGACCGATGCAATGTTGCCAATCAAATCATGTACAACAACTTTCAAGCAATTTGTGACTTTTGGCATCGCTTTCCATTGACCTAAACATGTATATTTGAAATCAGAAATGATTCATCGGTGTTGGGAATGGGAAGTAATAAAGAAATTTGGTTGCTCTCAATTATCTCAAATATTATTAGTCTTATATCAAAATTATTAACACTATTTCTATCTAGAAGAAAAATACAGATTCCTAAGTTGAGTAACACAATTAAATATCGATTATAAACTATCCAAAGCACTTGATAAATATAAAAATTATGAAATTTAAAAATCAGCAGTTGGTTCACTGGTGCTGATCCTCCTACGGGTACCAAAATTCTACCGTATAGCATCCATGCTACTAACATGGTATCCACATGATTCATAAAGAAACAAAACCTAATTTACGTCGCTAATAATACACAAAACAAGAATTCCTTCTCCTCAAAAAGCTATCCGGCAAACTGGAGCTATTTTAATAAATATTATAAGGAAACACTAGCAGGTTGAATTATTTAATTCTTCCTCCATGACAAATAAACCAGAAATAATATTCTCTGTCAGCATCACGAACCTAGGGGATTTTCCTTCCTTGGTTCGGCATGGAACAGAATCAAGAAGAAACAAACAACAACAACAATCTTTATCAATTATCATTCAAATTTAGGTACATCTCCAATCTACAATGGATTGATAGCTTTTCTCAAGTTCCTTGATTTTAATTGCTTTGATAACATTATGACATAACGAATTATATGATAAAATAGTATTACTAATATATTAACCATAATCATCAGTGCCTAACTATTCAGTCCCAAGTAGTGTTTTCGTGGTAATAGTTTAGATGTGAATGAGTTTCGAGATGAAATGCTGTTTACACCTGGATTTCCTAGGTAATGACTAGTTCAGATGATTTATAGACATAACTTGTCATAATTTCTATTTTTTGTTAATAACTCACTTGATTTACTAGTCCCAGGATTCCTGCATTTTCTCTTCGAGTTCATTTTAGGGGTCTTCTTCCTTTTCTGTCCGGTTTTCATTTGATCATTTTCTTTGTCGCCCATTGCGCATTATGTTGGAAATGGTCGATATGCTTTGCAACGTCTCCGCTTTCCTGTCAACATGAAAATTTTACATTTTTCCTATTGAAATGTTGTTTTGTGTGTATGTGTAAGCGTTGTTAGTGTCGACACTGGCTGTATGCAAATAATAATTTATCTGTTGCAAATCACGGTTGTCAAAAGATTGTGAGGTGATGAAGTTTACCTGTTTATACGTGTTACATAGCGGGGATTAATTAACGTACTTACTTATTATGAATATGGTTTCTTCGGCATGATGATTCCATTTGCCATCTCATTGCGTAAAAGTGGAAGAAATTGGGAGGAAGATTCACTTGCTAAATCACACTTTCGATGAGAGCTACCTACTTCGCACATCCAATTTGCTATAACTACAAGTCCATCGTACTTCTTCAGACCTTCGTTATGCAAAGTGGGAGCTAGGATGATTTGATTTTACTCGATCTAGAGCCGCAAGAACCACGTCAGAAAGAATGACGAGACGTTCGTGAACAATCAAGTTTAGACAAGAAGAATTTAGATTAGTTTGTCAGGGTCTAGAGTCTCGTGTCTCAAATTGATTGTTCGCGAATGTCTCGTGAATGAATGAGCGTGGCCCACGTTTTCATTTTATATTTTTAAATGTAAATAGATTCCAATCTAAGAAATTTGATACCATCCGTACTTTCGTAAGTTGAGTAGTTTTCTTTCTACGGTTTTTATCATTTAATAATGATTATTCCATTCAAAATCCATATTTTTTGCTATTATTCTTTATTCCATGACAATGTTTATTTAACATTTCTTACAGACATCAAATTACGAATATATATAGCATTCGCACTTTGAATTAAACCTTTCGCGAATTGAATTGAACTTTTCGCGAGTTGAATTAAACCTTGGGGAAATCTTTTGTTTTAGTCAACACAAAAAGTGCAAGTTCAACAAAATATTGTAACAAAAATCATGCAGGTGATGGAACGGTGATTAATAACCAAACTAAACTTACAACTAGAAGAGATGCTGAGCAAGCTATGAGAAGAAATTTGGTACCTACCAAGCAACAGGGATGGATCAGAGTTCCTGTCTTAAAATTCCTTTTTTTTTTTTTTTCTAGAATTTAGTGACCGACCGTCACTAAACGGATTACCAACACGGACTCCACCGGCAGATTGTGGAATCTGGCTGTAGTGGATTTATATAGGTTTGACTTGGCGTAGGTAGGCCAAGTCGGACATTTATATCCCGGTTATGCGGGTTAGTCTCCAGGCCACCCCCGCGAGGAATGCGGGAGGAACCGCCAAGGTCAACTGGTTTCGCGGACTGAAAGGGATGATAGTCCGTGTCGCAGCCGCGTGGAGCGCTAGGCTCGCGCCGTAAGTGCTGGGTTCGATCAGTTTGGTACTGAGCCGTTTTGTAATATTCCGGCCTTAGATTTATATCTGAAAGGGGAATATGTTGAGCTTGGTTGAGGTACTGAAAAGTATCCTTCGCTTTTTGTGCATTTGGAGTGTATTTGACACTCGGATCGGCCGAGTAAGCCTGCGTCGAATATCGTGGGTATTCGGACAGCTTGGTCGAATCGTAATGATCGGCTTCAGAGCGAGTCTGAAAAGTTTCCTCGATCTTTTGTATAGGCGAGGCTTGTTCGAAAGTTTCTCGAACGAATACGTCGGGCGAGAAGGCGATTCGGACGTGAGGGCCGTGCCTTGCACTGTCGCTGGGTTCAGCGGGCTCGCCGTGTGGCCGGTAGGGCACACTGCGTGGGCTACTCGGCCCAGCTTCGCCGTCGCCCTCCTCCCCTTGCAAGGGGAAGTAGGAAGGCCGGCGTTCCATCGAATTGATCGAGTTTTAGCTCGTTTCGATGCCTCTATGTGTGAAAAATAGAGGGTTTTGGAGGTGGACTCGCTTGCCAGAGCGTCTTTCCAATGCTCAGATGGCAGGGTCCTACCTCGTAGCTTTGAAAAAAGCTTCCTTAGACGGTAAATTAGAGCGGAGGAGCTGAGTAATTTACCGGCGTGCCCACAGCGGTCGATTACGAGCTTAAGGCTATGTAATCCGGGCGACACGGCTCGGAACGTCCCTCGGGCGTGCGAGCTAAAGAGAATATCGATAGCTGCACCGGGTGGCGTCCTAACAGATGAACTACGTTGGGCAATGAGCAGGATGAATAATCACTGGACTCGTAGATGCCAATGCGAGATCTGCGTGGAGAGAAGGACTGGCTTGTAGAAAGCAGTAAAAAATCGTTCTTGAGATGACTTCGTGTAGCAGAAGGTTCGTCAGCTTGGTGCGTGTAGAAATCTTCGTACTTCAGAGTGTGTCGTCGTCGAGAGCGGAGAGTGGAATGAAATGCCAGGCTCTGAACGAGGTATTTATAACAAAAAGTGGTGTCCACTTTATGGTTAGTATGCAAATTAGTTTCGTCAACTAATTTGGTACGATCAAACTAGCTTCGGATTGGCTCGCTCAATTTCGTAAATTCGACAGTGTTTTCCCAGTATCTGTGCATATGATAGCTGAGTTGGTCTTCCGAGGTGGTTTCCCTGCGTCCGTTGCTTTGACGGGGTCCCCGGGGGTGGCTGAACGACCTTGAGTTTTCCTGTTTGAGGTTTCTCATTCAAGGCGACTTGTTTCGAGATTTTTGTCGCATCTCTCTCGCCCAGTAAATGTTTGGGGAGGTCGCCTTGCGTGTTCTCATTCAAGGTGACTTGTTTCGAGATGTTTGTCGCATCTCTCTCGCCCAGTAAATGTTTGGGGAGGTCGCCTTACGTGTTCTCATTCAAGGCGACTTGTTTCGAGATGTTTGTCGCATCTCTCTCGCCCAGTAAATGTTTGGGGAGGTCGCCTTGCGTGTTATTCTTTAATATTTCACTTTTGGGAGAGAATTTAGTATTTTCTCTCTGGTGAAATATTTTGTTTGACGGAGTTGTAACTCGACGTCTTATAAATATTTTTGTGGTGTGCCTACCTCTTTTTGGTAGCCCTGAAAAGGGCTGTTGAAAAGAGGTGGTGGATTTCACCACAGGGGCCTCCCCAAGACGTCGCGTTATCAACGACGACGCCGATGGGGGAGAACTGGGAGGTCTACTCGGAACTCTCCGTAGGAGAACCTCGCCAGTTGGGGCGGAGGCGGAGGTGCAGGCCTCGCGTCCCGTCCCTGTGGTGCGCCCCGGCCTCGTCGGTTTCGACGAGCGCCGCGGGGCGGCCGTGGCTGGCCCGAGCTCTGCCGACGGGAACCAAACCCGCGAGGGTTTGGCCCGCGGCCGCGGCTGGGCTGTTGCGGAGGAGCCCGGGAGGTGCTTGGCTCTGACCACCCCGCAGTGCTCATCTCCTCCCAGCGAGGAACCGGCACGTCGCCCGAGGATATCCACTGTCTGGGTACCGCTGGTAGCTGGTGAGCGGGCGGAGGCGTAGGCAGCGGCTGGGCGGGTGGAGCTGGTGGCTGGAAGGGCCGGGGCCTCGTCCAAACCACCTCTGTGGGAGCATTCGCCGTCTTCTCCTCTTTCCTCGGCGAAGGCGGGAGCGGTTCGAGCGGTGCAGGGAGGTTTTCCTCTGCGAGGAGGAATTCCTCTACTTCTTCTGTCATCATAGGAGAGCTGGAGGCTGCCATGGTTGAGATTGGTATGGTCTCTGGCTGTGGGGTGCTCCATATTTATACCTCCCACTGTTCCTACCCGAGAAAAATGGGCGTGGCCTGTTTTGAGCGCAGTCACCCACTTTTCGTCAAATTTGGTAGAAGGAACGCGCCCTCTGGCGGATTTCCGGGGAGTTTTCTCCTGCCATGGGTCTTGCTCGGAAGTGTACTGGAGTTCCTTCCGTGGTTATACGGTGGTAAACCCCGTTGTTCTTCCATTTACCATGAATTTTGCTCATTTTATCATTGTATTTGTTAATGATAGAGCGAATGTTTTCGTCCTCCGTGATTTGCACGTCCTCTGGTTGAGGTGTATTGTCACGGTGAGGGATAGTAGCTGCAATTTGTTCGTCAGTGAACTTTTCGTTCATGACTGCAGCTATTTTTTGATCGGCATAGCACTTCATTTTATCTTTATAAATGTACTTGTGTTTGACCCGTATTCCGATATCCCAAGATTCGAGGAATGGGATACCTAGGATCGCTAGATCAACTTTCGTGATCATAAACTCGGTGGTCATGTCCCCGAGGCCGATGTTAATTGTTGTGTCAGCTCGCCCTAGTGTATCTATAGGGGCTCCGTTAGCTGCTGTGAGCTTAACGTTGGACTTGAGAATTTTTAAGCCCAATTTTTTTGTGACATTGTGGGGCAGAATGTTCACTTCTGCTCCCGTGTCAATGAGAAATTCAGTGCCATTCAGTTTGCACTTGAAAAAAAGCCTTTTATACTCAGTAGACTGCCGGCGTATAGGCTCAGATACACTGGCAGTTATTCGTTTTCCGAATTCTCTGTGTCGGAAGTCGGAACGGTACTTTCTTGTACCGATTGCTGAGTATTTTCGGTAGAAACCCGTGTTTTAGGCTGGCTTATAGTCGCAGCCTTCCTGTTAGTTTTGGAAGCAGTGTTCGTCTTCCAAGTGCAGTGTTCTGGGTCTGCACATTTGCGAGTTTCGTTACCGAAACGTGCGTGGTTTCGACAGACATAGGCCGTCGGTTTGTGAGGCTTACTCTCCACTGGTTGAGGTTTGAACTCAGCTTGTTTCGGGAGGGCCTTTTTGAAACCAGTATTTATGGGTTTCGGAGTAGATTCAACTCCTCGTATGTTCAGAGAAGTATTCTCTGCTCTGTACGCGTGTAGCGTATCAGCTAGGTCGAGCCGGGAGGTCGTGGTAGGCTGAGCTGCGACCATACCTCTTGCTTCGACGGGAAGAGTCTCAATCCACTTTTGAGTGATTAGAGCTTCCGAAAAGTACCCAACAGCTTTCGAGTACATCTCGTGGTACTTGGTGCTGGGTTTTTTGGCGAGAGATGCGGGGTCCTCGAGTGCGAGGAGCCTGTCCTGTAAGGACAACCCATATTCTCGTTGGAGGCGCTGTTTGGCCTCTTCGTAGGGAGCGTGGGGTGCCGTGAGGTAAGCTGAGTCGATAGCTTCCCTCATTTCTTCTGGTACCCACTTGTATATAGCTGAGAAGCATTCGTTTTGCGTTCTCATGTGTTTTCTCACGCAGTATTGATCGAACTCGGCGAGTGCACGATCAATATTTTTCTTTTGGAAGACTGGTTTTTGATAATCTCCCATCTCCTCTAAAAGTGCTTGAAAACCACCTTGTGTAGAGGGATGTTGCGTGAGATGTGGGGCGTAGAGGCCCGGCGGGGGTCGCACGCCCGCAGTGGTTCCCTGAAATCCACTAGCTTCATAAGAGGGAACGAAATGCTCCGTGTTGAGCCTGTTCAAAGGCGGGGTCACCATTTGTAGTGGATTTATATAGGTTTGACTTGGCGTAGGTAGGCCAAGTCGGACATTTATATCCCGGTTATGCGGGTTAGTCTCCAGGCCACCCCCGCGAGGAATGCGGGAGGAACCGCCAAGGTCAACTGGTTTCGCGGACTTGAAAGGGGAGATAGTCCGTGTCGCAGCCGCGTGGAGCGCTAGGCTCGCGCCGTAAGTGCTGGGTTCGATCAGTTTGGTACTGAGCCGTTTTGTAATATTCCGGCCTTAGATTTCTATCTGAAAGGGGAATATGTTGAGCTTGGTTGAGGTACTGAAAAGTATCCTTCGTTTTTTGTGCATTTGGAGTGTATTTGACACTCGGATCGGCCGAGTAAGCCTGCGTCGAATATCGTGGGTATTCGGACAGCTTGGTCGAATCGTAATGATCGGCTTCAGAGCGAGTCTGAAAAGTTTCCTCGATCTTTTGTATAGGCGAGGCTTGTTCGAAAGTTTCTCGAACGAATACGTCGGGCGAGAAGGCGATTCGGACGTGAGGGCCGTGCCTTGCACTGTCGCTGGGTTCAGCGGGCTCGCCGTGTGGCCGGTAGGGCGCACTGCGTGGGCTACTCGGCCCAGCTTCGCCGTCGCCCTCCTCCCCTTGCAAGGGGAAGTAGGAAGGCCAGCGTTCCATCGAATTGATCGAGTTTTAGCTCGTTTCGATGCCTCTATGTGTGAAAAATAGAGGGTTTTGGGGGTGGACTCGCTTGCCAGAGCGTCTTTCCAATGCTCAGATGGCAGGGTCCTACCTCGTAGCTTTGAAAAAAGCTTCCTTAGACGGTAAATTAGAGCGGAGGAGCTGAGTAATTTACCGGCGTGCCCACAGCGGTCGATTACGAGCTTAAGGCTATGTAATCCGGGCGACACGGCTCGGAACGTCCCTCGGGCGTGCGAGCTAAAGAGAATATCGATAGCTGCACCGGGTGGCGTCCTAACAGATGAACTACGTTGGGCAATGAGCAGGATGAATAATCACTGGACTCGTAGATGCCAATGCGAGATCTGCGTGGAGAGAAGGACTGGCTTGTAGAAAGCAGTAAAAAATCGTTCTTGAGATGACTTCGTGTAGCAGAAGGTTCGTCAGCTTGGTGCGTGTAGAAATCTTCATACTTCAGAGTGTGTCGTCGTCGAGAGCGGAGAGTGGAATGAAATGCCAGGCTCTGAACGAGGTATTTATAACAAAAAGTGGTGTCCACTTTATGGTTAGTATGCAAATTAGTTTCGTCAACTAATTTGGTACGATCAAACTAGCTTCGGATTGGCTCGCTCAATTTCGTAAATTCGACTGTGCAATCTCATTGGTTCGCACAGTGTTTTCCCAGTATCTGTGCATATGATAGCTGAGTTGGTCTTCCGAGGTGGTTTCCCTGCGTCCGTTGCTTTGACGGGGTCCCCGGGGGTGGCTGAACGACCTTGAGTTTTCCTGTTTGAGGTTTTTCATTCAAGGTGACTTGTTTCGAGATGTTTGTCGCATCTCTCTCGCCCAGTAAATGTTTGGGGAGGTCGCCTTGCGTGTTCTCATTCAAGGCGACTTGTTTCGAGATGTTTGTCGCATCTCTCTCGCCCAGTAAATGTTTGGGGAGGTCGCCTTGCGTGTTATTCTTTAATATTTCACTTTTGGGAGAGAATTTAGTATTTTCTCTCTGGTGAAATATTTTGTTTGACGGAGTTGTAACTCGACGTCTTATAAATATTTTTGTGGTGTGCCTACCTCTTTTTGGTAGCCCTGAAAAGGGCTGTTGAAAAGAGGTGGTGGATTTCACCACACTGGCATATCGATAATAACCCGCAAAACGAAGTATCGCTGCACTCTGCCTCAAGGGATACAGCGATGACCGCTTCGTAACCCCTACAGCGGATAAAAATACCCCGTAATAAAAACTAAACTACGACTAGATGATCCTTACAAATACATAAATATTATCGATAAATATATAATGATAAATATTATACATCTTAGTTAAATGAAGGTATGACTAGATGTACATAAATATATCACAGATCAGAATATCGCAGTTTGTTGTAAAGCTCAGTGGCTTTCAGGTACACCAACTGGGACTGGACCTTGTCTGGTCCAGACAGAACATCCACCCACTGAGGGGGTGAATGCTGGACTCTGAGGTCCATGAGGGCTGGGCGATCCTCCAAAAAGTGGCGGGTAGACAAATCACCCCCACATCTCCCACACACAACATCACGAGCTACTGGATCTAGCAGGTGTCTGTGAGTGAGACGGGTATGGCCAGTGGCTACCCGATTGACCACTATTCGGTCCCTCTTTGGAAGGTGGGCCACGAAAGGATCAACCGGGCAAAGGTCCTAAAGGACTCCACGCATACCAGTGACCTTACCCAGCCATTGCTCGAGCCAGATGGAATTGGCTTTATGCTGCATGTAGAAGATTTGATCCTCAATGTGCATAGGCAGCATTTCGATGGAGCCATCACTAATGGCTCTCCTTGCTAGGGCATCAGCACACTCATTGCCGTGAATACCTATATGGCTTGGCAACCACATAAAAGTTATGTTTGTGCCTAATGTTGTGGCTCGGTGCTGTGACACATGCAGGCTTTGTATTAGGGGATCATATGAATATGTGTCTCTAATCGCTTCGATGGTACTCAGTGAGTCACTACAGATCACATAATTTCCAACTCTGGAAGTGTCGAACAGCCAGCATCACTGCCCACAGCTCTGGGGACAGACGAAACAGGTGGTAGGCGTCTAGTAACTTGGAAGTTGGGGCTCCATAGAGCAAGGCCAACACCATCAGGCGTTCTTGAGCCATCAGTGAATAAGAGTGTGTCCAGCATATCGCTAGATTGCCTTTGTGTAGCGACATCTGAGGATGTGCAGGGGTGTATTGCCATTTACCCCAACCCTCAAGCGAAAATCAATGTGCATCCCAGACAAGGTCCACGGAGGGACTGGGGGGACTTCAAAAGGGACCAGAGGGTATCTCTCTATGCAGTCCCACCTGGTGAGCCCCTGAACACAAATGCCCAATGGGCGAGTTCGAGTCTGGAGCCTGGAATATGTTTCATCCAGGGATGGTAGAGTTACCATGGTATGCAGAGGATGCCCTGGGAAATAACGAAGGCGCTCTGCATAACGGAGTGTCAGTAGATTTTGCCTAATCTTTAGTGGCTGACTAGGCCCGAGCACCTGAATGGAGGCTGTCGGGGTAGTTCGAAAGGCCTCAGTGGCCAAACGATGACCCTTGTTTAATATAGGTTCCAGCAGGACTTTCTTGCTGATCCATAAACTGCAGACCCATAATCAATTCTTGATTGCACCACAGCATGGAAAATCCTTAAGAGGACTTCCTGCTGGGCTAACTAGTGGCTAACTGTAGTTAGATAGGGCCTTGAGCAACTGAACACCCTGCTTTCTTAATGTTATTGACCTTTTCACGTAAGTAGGTTTAATTTAATTTGCGAAAAGTTTAATTAAATTTGCGGAAAGTTCAATTTTGAACGGGCTATTTACTCTTTGTATGTAGGTAAGTAAGTTGAGCGCACTATGCAGTGTTGACAGTATCCAGGTGAACTTGGAGCATTGAACCATAAGTGAGAAAAATCGCATGAATTATGAAAACTTGTTTGTTTCTAAAATTTTGTAAGAAATAAATTTGTGTATCCCTTTTCTACTTCCCTTATGAGAGTATATTATGAATAACTTGGAATGGCCTTTAAAGATGATTCGGTTCTCATTGCTCATGACCCAGTGTCTTTGCGATTCATGGTTCGCAATCCTATTGCACTAAATGGGGTTTGGTTATCATTTAGGAAAAGTCCCAGGTAATGATTTTTAAGAATGGAGAACGACTAGTAGCAAAGAAAAACTGGCAAATGGAAGGGACAACAATTGACGTTGTCAAGGAGTACAAGGGTATCACCCTGACCCCAACACTCACTGAACACTTCAAGAAAAAGCTGGTAGCGTCGAACATAGCTGTAAGTGTTGTGTCGCCACGGGTGCCGATAAAAAATAAGTATAGGTAAAGTGTTTGATACAAAGCGGAATCAGTGTTATGTATGGAGCGCTAGTGTGGAGATCATAAAGATACATCCAGGTAGAAAGATGTCTTCATAATTTTATGAGAAAGCTGTGTGGTCTCCCACGTCCTACCCCCCTTGTATATGCTGCTGCTGGAATTTGGAAGGCAATCAATGTTCCTGCAATCGCTGGTTGTCCATGTTATGCATGTGATCCATGCTACGAATCTCCCAATCAATAGATTTCCAAGGCAAGTAGCAGATGAGGTCATTCAGAAGCGAACATCCTGGGCTGCTGACTGGAAAAGGTTGGCTGAAGAGGGGGTCGTGGGTCTTGATGGGGCTAAGAGGTGTCAGTGGAGCGCCCTGCTTGAGATATTGAGACATAAACTTCACATGAAACTGATGAACAGAGTGGCCATATCCCTGAACCACTCCTACTATTACCAACTTGTCAGCACCGCACCACTCCCAGACTATGAGTCCATCTCTGACTTGACACCCACCTGCTAGCTATGAGTAACTACTCTCCCTAATACATAGCCTGCATATAGTTAGACCATTATATACCTATATAGTTGGATTGGTTATATAATTGCTAATGTTTACTACTGCCTACCTGTACATTAGAAAATCTAAACTACTAAAACCAAACTATCATATTTACTCTCCTAAAATTACTTCTAACATAAACCTAAAACGATACAAGCAACAAATAAGACTACTTCTTGTAGTAACGTAGTATACCTTGCCACCCCAGATGGCGGCGCTAATGCCAATCGTATAAGGTTATTATGATACTACTACTGTATACAATAGGATTAAACATTTTATCTATCTATCTGATAACTTGGAATTTAAAATAGGAGTATAAAAGGTGGGTTGAAGGTATTGAACAAAAAAGGTAAAGAAGTCGGAACGCAATTTACATTATTATTTCATTTAAAAAATTACAAAATGTCAGTTATGATTTACTTCGTTGGTGAAGTTGGAAGGCCTCGGGAAAGGAAGAAAATCCAGACACTTGTGAGAGGGAAAATTGTGAAAAAATATCGTAAGCATGGTAATTTTTAAATGATAAGAAGATTTGTAGTTCAAGTTTCCCCTGCAGATCCTCGGATCGCAAACCATGTGTTGCCAACCTATAAACGTATATCTCTTGATTCCTCCAACTGTTAAGCCGCGTTTACACTAGCGAAACTTCCTCGCGAAACAGTTGCGCGAGGACGTTGCGCGAGGCATACTCGCCCATGTAGACGCCCCTCCACTCGCGAAACGTTTCGGGGTGAGGACGCTCGCTGTGAGCCGGAGGGCAGTCGGTTTTCGTCCGCGCATCAAAGTGTTTATAAACGCGGCTTTATTGTTTCGCGAGTAAAATGAACCAGGAGGATGTTACGGTGTGAGAAAACAAAAGTAGATATACTAACTTTTTATTTGGTAGTGGTATGAGAGTTAACGATATGTATCTTTGTACCAACTCATTTGAAATAAGCCTACTGTGTGAAAAACGCTCATCATCAAGGCTTATGGATGTAATTGGTCTGAAAACGTGTTTCAAATCTCCTCAATAAATGGCTTTTGATCCGATCTGTACACATAAATCTGTTTGAAGTAGATACCAGTAGGCATGTATAAATGTAGTATTGTATGTCAGTCATTTATCCTTTCTGCCTTGGATCCCTTTCACATCTGTGGGTCTTATCCACAAGTCTAGCAAACTATGATTAATTTATCAAAATTACATAGCTTTTCGCCTGGCTGTTGGGCTCCTATTGGGTAAACTTGTTCGCTCATAACCTAACTGTTGGGTTGGGGGGCACAAAAAATGTGCCTTTATCCAAACAGAAACTGCAAAGCTCATCCCCCACATGTATCTCTGCTTATAATATAAATTTATATATATATATATATATATATATATATATATATATATATATATATATATATATATATATATATAATACTTATATATATATAACACATGTATTTAAACCTTCAACCTCTCATTGTGGAAAGCATATATAGTATCTATATTGGTGTCCCCTTCTTCAATGCTGCTTGCATTCTGTGCTCTTATCAAGGACAACTTTCAGATTAACTTGTCAATAAATAGTAATAAAAAATCCTAATGAGAACTTTCAGTTTATATTCAATAGTATGAATTGTTATGTCACACAATTAAATCTCTGCTGGTACAAATCTACTTTTCAGTTTTTAACTTTTTGTTTTACTAATGAATTTTTCCGCTATTTTTCCTCAGTTTTACGATTTATAGGACTCTTTTCTCATGTTTCAGATGATCCAATCTACAATTGAAGATGTCTCATGATCAAAAACCGTTCATAGTTGGTTATGATATTTTAAATAGAATTGGATCTGGAAGTTATTCAGATGTGTACAAGGCTATTGAAGCGGTTAGTTTATGTTTCCTTTTATTACAATTGATTTTGATACTGTTGATAGGCAATTTTCATGTAGGTCCTACTACATCGAAAGTGGCTAATAAGTTATAGGTAATGTCATAATCAACTTTCCTCATAATCTCACGAAAATTGGTTTGTAAGAAAACAAGTTGGTTCTTCTCTTGACTGCACTTTCTTGGTGACGTTCCTCTGTATTAGTTCACAAAAAGGCTTCTTCCACGCTGGGATTGCTCGAAATTTGTTCTGTCTGCCACATTTCCCTGCTATGTTGATATTAACACTTGTAACTAGGTGGCAATGTTGGTTAACCTGCAAAGGTCCATCCAATCAACGTCACTGCCGCAACAGAACGTCTTTGTCTTGCTTTTTCTCAATTCTACGCTATTTTCAAGTTTATATTTAAACATATCTTTGAGAATAAATAAAATCATAAATCATTAAATTTGCCCATTGTCAGTTTCCAGTAAATATTTAAAGAAAATTAAACTAATTGCGATTCCTCCAACAACTATAAAAATAAAATTCTTCAAAATATTATTTTTGGGAATCTATATTGAAGCATTTCGAATATTATACCTGGATGTTTACACTTTTCGTACTTATGTAAATGTGCATTAGGTATTTAGAAAAGTGTTTCGCTTATTATTTTCAATAAATAACCTTTGTAATTGGCCAAAAAAAAACTTAGAAGTCGTTTTGTACGCGTCTAGATATTTAGAATCCAAAACTAGAATCAAAAGAATATATAAAACTGTAAAATCTGACCGTCCGAAGCACGTATCTACTGATATTGCTGATATTCCTGTGAGGAGAGGTGATCAGTGGGCTAGGTTTCTAGTTTAAGCTTCCTTCTCAGTGTGCGTTCTGCCAGTTCGGAATGGTTCTGGGCGCGCAGTCGACTTTTGCGAACCCAGTTCCGAACGGTTCTAACAGTTCCCGATTTTTTCCGGAACTATCAGAACTAGAATGCAAGAACGTAGTTAACACATGCGCATTGCACAATTTTTCGGGGCTCGTGGAGTAAACAATGCGGCCTCTTCGGCTTTGGTTGCTGCGTGTTCCCTGAAATTTTCCCTGTACAATTTCGCTTTGTCCTGTTGTTCGCTGTTCTTCATTTGAATTCCTTCATCGAAATGTCAACTAGTAGCTCGTCAAGTGAGGAAAGCGATAGTTTCGACGATGGTGGTGAAGTTTCATGGATTGTAGACAATGAGGACAATATTGAAGTTGTGGTTGGATCTCGTCTACATCCACGAAACTCGAATTTTTTCCATGAAATTGTGCCAAGGTTCGACGACGAAGAGTTTGTTACATACAACAACACAGGTTATTCCACTTCCAAGTTCTGAAATCGTTCGCAGTGCTGAACGCAGTTCCACAAGTTCCGGAACGCCCCGGGATTTTCCGTTCCAGTTCTGATGATTTCTAGAACTGTCAGAACGCGCACTGAGAACGAAGCTTTGGATTATGTTTTTTGGAAATGCTTGATGTACCACCAAGTAGATATTGTTAGGATGGCTCACAATGTCTTAGGGTGGCTGTGGTGATACGTCACAGTTTAAGTCTGGCACAACCAGAATGCATCGTCGATGTGCCCAATATCTTCTGCTCCCCAGGCTCTTGATTTGCTTCAAATACCCATAATGCTTCGAGCTGCTGTGACATCACAACATTCTTCTTACAGTGGCAATTGGTAAAGCTCAGATATCTTCTTTTCTCAACTACGATGATTTGAAATAGGTTGGTACTTCCGTACTTCATTTTATATTTGATTTAGAATTGCTGCTATAAGCTGCTTTAAAAATTGATAGTAACCATGTTAGGACCTGAGTTGGAATTACAATACTTGAATATCCTTCCTGGCTTGTTTGAAAAAGAATAAGATGTTTAAATTTGTTTGTGGTAATGTCGTCAAATGGTTCGTGGCTGATTTTATGTGGCAAAAGTGTGAAAACTTGACGAACCTAACTCTTATTTTATTGTTCCTTTTCATACGTGTATTTCTAGGTTACGTGTTAATATTAAATGGTGAACCATTGAAACTAACACCTATGACAATAATCTCATAACTCTATCGGTCAGTGCTGTTGGAAAATCAATAGTCAAGGGATATCCATGATTGCACATTCAATGACAAATATGAAGTTCTAAACATGAAAAAAATCTTCATCAAAGATTACATTGTTTCTTTTTGTCCTCAGAGTTCCGGAGACACAGTTGCTGTGAAATGTGTGTTGAAAAACAAACTATCCCAAATGGGAAGAGACAATATAGTCACCGAAATACAAATCATGAAGATGCTGAAGAACGAATTCATATTGAACATGAGGGATTTTCAGTATGACGATTGGTACGTCTCCTTTAGTATTCAATGCATATTCATGTACATATTTAGTGATCATCGGTTGTCATTAATTTTAGTTATCATTTTGGTTATGCTGAGTATATGTACTCAGGTAGATTTATAATTAGACCAAGCTATAAATAGGTGGTGCCCCTAGCTTTCGGGAGGCACGAAAAATTGGAGTCAACGAGGCCATCATCCAGTTTCACTTATGGTGTGATGAGGAGTTCACTTTGATGGCTCATTTCCCTGAAAAGTGAGCACTTTTGTCCATCAAAGATTTTAAACGGGGTCATGAAGTTTGTAGTGGATTTATATATGTTTTACTTGGCGTCGGTAGACCAAGTGGGACATTTATATTCTGATTATGCGGGTTAGTCCCCGTGTTATTCCTGTAAGGAATGTGGGCGAATCCGTCAAGGTCAGCTTGCTTGGCGGAATGAACTGAGAGATAGTTCGTGTCGCAGCCGCGTGGAGCACTGGGCTCGCATAGTGGGTGCTGGGTTTGATCAGTTTGGTACTGAGCCGTTTTGTAATATTCCGGTCTAAGATTTATATCTGTAGGAGGAATATGTTGAGCTTGGTTGAGGTACTGAAAAGTATCCTTCGTTTTTTGTACATTTGGAGTGTATTTGACACTCGGATCGGCCGGGTAGGCTTGTGTCGAATATCGTGGGTATTCGGACAGCTTGGTCGAATCGTAATGGTTGACTTCAGAGCGGGTCTGAAAGGTATCCTCGATCTTTTGTCTAGGCGAGGCTTGATCTAACGTTTCCTTGGCGAATACGTTAGGTGAGAAGGCGATCTCGTCGTGAGGATCGAGCCTTGCGCCGTCGCTGGGACCGGCGGATTGGCCGGGTAGCCTGTAGGTAGCGCTACGGGGGCTAAGAGGCCCGGCTTCGCCGTCGTCTGCCTCCCCTTGCATGAGGAAATAAGACGGCCGACGTTCCATCGAAATAGCCGAGTTATTAGCTCGTTTCGATGCCTCTATGTACAGAAATAGAGGGTTTAGGAAGGTGGACTCGCTTGACAGAGCTTCTTTCCTTTGCTCGTATGTCAGGGTCCTACCTTGTAGTCTTGAAAAAGACTTCCTTGGACGGTAAATTAGAGCGGATGAGCAGAGTAATTTACCGGCGTATCCCAGCGGTCGGTGACGAGCCTAGTGCTACGAAACCCGGGTGATACGGCTCGGAACGTCCCTCGGGCGTACGATCTAAAGAGAATATCGATAGATGTACCGGGTGGCGTCCTGACAGATGAACTACGTTGGGCAATGAGCAGGATGAATAATCACTGGACTCGTAGATGCCAATGCGAGATCTGTGTGGAGAGAAGGTAGGCCTTGTAGAAAGCAGTAGGAAGCCGTTCTTGAGATGAAATCGGGATGCAGAAGGTTCGTCAGCGTAGAGCGTGTAGAAATCTTCGTACTTCGAGGTGTCGTCGTCGAGAGCGGAGAGTAGAATGAATTTCGGAGGGCTCCGAGCGGGGTCTTTATAGGGAGGTGGCCGCCTCCTGCCGCCTCCTGATTGGTCCGCTTAATTTCATTAATTCGACTGTGTAATCTCATTGGCTCGCACATTGTTTTCTCAGTATCTGCGAGTATGATAGCTGAGCTGGTCCTCCGGGGTGCTTACGAGCGTCCGTCGCGGAGCCGACGACCTTGAGTTTAGCCGGGGACCTCGGGTGCTTTCTCTGCGTCAGTTGTTCAGACGGGGTCCCCGGGGTGGCTGCTGGACCAGAGGTGGTTGCTTGCCGCCTCTTGGTTGGTTCGCCTATTGTCTCTCGTGTAATCAGTGTTTCTGATTGGCGAGTAGGCTTGTTTGAATTGTCCTTGTTAGTTTTAGAGGACGTTTGATTTTCTGTTTGAGTTTTCTCGTTCAAGGCGACTTGGTTCGAGATACTTGTCGCATCTCTCTCGCCCAGTAAGTGTCTAGGGAGGTCGCCTTGTATGTTATTAGTTAATATTTCACTTTTGAGAGAGAAATTCGTATTTTCTCTCTGGTGAAATATTTTGTTTGACGGAGTTATAACTCGACGTCTTGTAAATATTTTTGTGTTGTGTCTACCTCTTTTTGGTAGCCCTGAAAAGGGCTGTTGACAAGAGGGGGTGGTTTTCACCACAGGCGCCCCCCTACGACGTCGTGTTATTAACGACGACGCCGGCTGGGGTGTTTCGAGCGCCGTCACCCATCTCTCGTCGAATTTGGTAGAGGGGACGTGCCTTCTGGCAGATTTTCGGGTGTCTCCTCCTTATTTTCTGCCTGATTTTTGTTTAGTGACACAGCTTCGTCTGTTTTTAGAGTGTAAGCTGGTTTTATTTGCTGTTTGGGAACTTTTTTTGTATGTTCGCCAATTTGCACTGTAACCGAAAACTTATCTCTTTTAACCACTTTGAATGGTCCCGTGTAAGGACATTGCAGAGAGGTGAGCTGTGTGGGCACTCTGATATAGACATGTGTACATGTATCCAAATTTTTGGGCATGTTTACGGCATATTTCGTATTATTATGTTTAATATGCGTAGGCCGGAAGAAGAGAGGCTCCGAAAGGTTTGTAGAAGTTACGAAAATGTCTCCTGGGAGTGGTACGTCAATTCCGTAAACTTTTTGGAACGGTGTAGTTTCCGTTGCTGGGTCTACTGCCGTACGCATGGCGAGTAGTACTTTTGGTAGGGCGTCGAGCCAATTTTCGTTTTGTGCTTTGAGAGCCTCTTTCAGAGATCTATTTCTGCGTTCTACCATTCCGTTTGTTGACGGTTTGTATGGTAACGTGTGGGTATGTTTTACTCCGAGACGTTCCATAATGGAATTAAATAGATCTGATTCGAATTGTGTGCCTTGATCACTTGTGATGTATTTAGGTACGCCTTTTGAAGCTACCCAAGTATTGATAAAGGCGTTTGTGATCGTGGCTGTTTCGATGTTGTTAAGAGGGACTCTCTAGCCAACCCGTTGCTCTATCGACCATCATTAGAATGTAACGTTTCCCTCCTTTAGCTAAAGGTAAAGGTCCGGTAATGTCAACGTGTACATGTGAGAATTTATTAGCAGTTTCAAATTCGGAGTAAGGGAGCTTCACGGAGCGAGTGATTTTTGCTCGTTGGCAAGTCTCGCACGCTCGGACCCAGTTGGAGACATCTGCACGGAGTCCGTGCCAAAAATATCTTTGTTTAACTTTATACACTGTAGAGTGTATACCTGGGTGTCCCAAATTGTGATTTGGCTGATTATTTCTTGCCTTATTTCGTTTGGAATATAATTGGACTCGTGTGAGTTTCAATTTGTCCTCTGCCCATTTGAAATGTGCAGTAGAAGATTGCACTCTATTGCAGCCGTAATTTGCGAAATTTCGGCTATGGGTGGATCAGTTTGGGTTGAAAAGAATTTCAACTGGATCGAAGGGTTGGAGAGTGCGTCGGCGACGACGTTGTTCTCTCCGGGTATATGACGAATGTCACTCGTCATTTGAGAGATGTATGTTAGCCATCTTAATCTCATTTTAGAAAAATGTGCATTTTTCTTAAGCATCGTGCCTAGCAGAGGCTTGTGATCTGAACAAATATGAAAAGATCAGCCGTCCAAGTCATTGTGCCATGCAAGCTTGGTAAACGGCGAACATCTCTTTGTCGAATGATGCTTTATTCTTCCATTGTTCCGGAATTTCTTTACTGAAAAATCCCAATGGTTGGTAAGATTTCGAGCCGTGTTTGTCTGTAATTTCCTGCTCTAGTGCTGCTCCGATGTGTGTGTCGGATGCGTCGCAGACTAATCTCCACTCTGCTGTAGGGTTTGATATTATGTAATGTAGCTTTAATCATTGCTTGTTTTAAGCTGTTGAAAGCTTTTTCTCTCTCTGATGTCCATTCGTGTTTTGTCATTTTTTTTGTTTGACTGAATGTCATACAGAGGTTGTGCCGTGTGAGCGAATTTACTTGAGCATGCTCGGTAGAAACCACACATACCTAGGAATCTGCGTAGACTTCGTACGTCTATTGGCCTAGGAAATTGTTCTATGGCTTCTATTTTATCTCGTTTAGGAATTATCCCTTCTTTCGAGATAGTGAAACCTAGGAAATCGACGGTAGGTTTTGAAAAAATGCATTTATCAAAACCTACTCGAAGTCCGTGTTCCCCTAGCATGTCAAAAATTTGTTTGAGGTGGTTCATGTGTTCTTTATAATTTTTAGAAGCCACCAGGATGTCATCTAGGTATACAAATGCGAAATCAAATTTTCGCATGATGCTGTCCATGTATCTTTGCCATGTTTGAGCCGCTCCGGCCAAACCCATGCTCATTTTCTTAAACTCATAAAGACCGAAAGGTGTAATAATTGCAGTTTTATGAGCGTCATCTGGGTGCAGATTTTAAATCTATTGTCGAATAGATTCGTGTATCATGTAAATTCGCTTGGAAAGAGCGAATGTGAGGAGGAGGGTAGGCGTCTTTCTTCGTTTTCGCGTTCAGGAAACGGTAGTCGCTGGTGATTCTCCATGATGGCACACAGTGTAACGGGGATGCCCATTCGGAATCTGATGGTGCAATTATGCCTTCTGAAAGCATTTTGTCAAAAGTACTTTTGACTTGAGCCCGTTTTTCGCCCGCCATGGGTCTTGCTCGGAAGTGTACTGGTGTTCCTTCCGTGGTTATACGGTGGTAAACTCCGTTGTTTTTCCACTTTCCTTGAAGTTTGCTCATTTTATCATTGTATTTGTCAATGATAGAGCGAATGTTTTCGTCCTCCGTGATTTGCACGTCCTCTGGTTGAGGGTTATTGTCACGATGAGGGATAGTAGCTGCTATTTGTTCGTCAGTGAATTTTTTGTTCATGACTGCAGCTATTTTTTGATCGGCATAGCTCTTTATTTTATCTTTATAAATGTACTTGTGTTTGACCCGTATTCCGATATCCCAAGACTCGAGGAATGGTATACCTAGGATCGCTAGATCAACTTTCGTGATCATAAAATCGGTGGTCATGTCTCCGAGGCCGATGTTAATTGTCGTGTCAGCTCGCCCTAGTGTGTCTATAGGGGCTCCGTTAGCTGCTGTGAGCTTAACGTTGGACTTACGAATTTTTAAGCCCAATTTTTTTGTGACATTGTGGGGCAGAATGTTCACTTCTGCTCCCGTGTCGATGAGAAATTCAGTGCCATTTAGTTTGCACTTGAAAAAAAGCCTTTTATACTCAGTAGACTGCCGGTGTATAGGCTCAGATACACTGGCAGTTATTCGTTTTCCGAACTCTCTACGTCGGAGGTTGGAACGGTACTTTCTTGTACCGATCTCTGAGTATTTTCGTTTGAAACCCAGGTTTTAGGCTGGCTTATAGTCGCTGCCTTTTTGCTAGTTTTGGAAGCAGTGTTTGCCTTCCAAGTGCAGTGTTCTGGGTCTGCACATTTGCGAGTTTCGTTACCGAAACGTGCGTGGTTTCTGGTTGGGGTTTGAACTCAGCTTGTTGTGAGAGGGCCTTTTTGAAACCAGTTTTCATGGGTTTCGGAGTAGATTCTACTCCTCGTATGTTTAGAGAAGTATTCTCTGTTTTGTACGCTTGTAGCGTATCAGCTAGGTCGAGCCGGGCGGTCGTGGTAGGCTGAGCTGCGACCATACCTCGTGCTTCGATGGGTAGAGTTTCGATCCACTTTTGAGTGATCAGAGCCTCTGAAAAATACCCAACAGCTTTAGAGTAATTTCGTGGTACTTGGTGCTGGGTTTTTTGGCGAGAGATGCGGGGTCCTCGAGTGCGAGGAGCCTGTCCTGTAAGGACAACCCATATTCTCGCTGTAGGCGCTGTTTGGCCTCTTCGTAGGGTGCGTGGGGTGCCGTGAGGTAAGCTGAGTCGATAGCTTCTCTCATTTCTTCTGGTACCCACTTGTATATAGCTGAGAAGCATTCGTTCTGCGTTCTCAGGTGTTTTCGCACGCAGTATTGATCGAACTCGGCGAGTGCACTATCGATATTCTTCTTTTGGAAGATTGGTTTTTGATAATCTCCCATCTCCTCTAAAAGTGCTCGAAAGCCACTTTGTGTAGAGGGTTGTTGCATGAGATGTGGGGCGTAGAGGCCCGGCGGGGGTCGCACGCCCGCAGTGGTTCCCTGAAATCCACTAGCTTCATAAGAGGGAACGATGCTCCGTGTTAAGCCTGTTCAAAGGCGGGGTCACCAGGATTTATATATGTTTTACTTGGCGTCGGTAGACCAAGTGGGACATTTATATTCTGATTATGCGAGTTAGTCCCCGTGTTATTCCTGTAAGGAATGTGGGCGAATCCGTCAAGGCCAGCTTGCTTGGTGGAATGAACTGAGAGATAGTTCGTGTCGCAGCCGCGTGGAGCACTGGGCTCGCATAGTGGGTGCTGGGTTCGATCAGTTTGGTACTGAGCCGTTTTGTAATATTCCGGCCTAAGATTTATATCTGTAGGAGGAATATGTTGAGCTTGGTTGAGGTACTGAAAAGTATCCTTTGTTTTTTGTACATTTGGAGTGTATTTGACACTCGGATCGGCCGGGTAGGCTTGTGTCGAATATCGTGGGTATTCGGACAGCTTGGTCGAATCGTAATGATTGACTTCAGAGCGGGTCTGAAAGGTATCCTCGATCTTTTGTGTAGGCGAGGCTTGATCTAACGTTTCCTTGGCGAATACGTTAGGTGAGAAGGCGATCTCGTCGTGAGGATCGAGCCTTGCGCCGTCGCTGGGACCGGCGGATTGGCCGGGTAGCCTGTAGGTAGCGCTACGGGGGCTAAGAGGCCCGGCTTCGCCGTCGTCTGCCTCCCCTTGCATGAGGAAATAAGACGGCCGACATATCCATCGAAATAGCCGAGTTATTAGCTCGTTTCGATGCCTCTATGTACAGAAATAGAGGGTTTAGGAAGGTGGACTCGCTTGACAGAGCTTCTTTCCTTTGCTCGTATGTCAGGGTCCTACCTTGTAGTCTTGAAAAAGACTTCCTTGGACGGTAAATTAGAGCGGATGAGCAGAGTAATTTACCGGCGTATCCCAGCGGTCGGTGACGAACCTAGTGCTACGAAACCCGGGCGACACGTCCCAGCGGGCGTACGATCTAATGAGAATATCAATAGATGTACCGGGTGGCGTCCTGACAGAAGAACTACGTTGGGCAATGAGCAGGATGAATAATCACTGGACTCGTAGATGCCAATGCGAGATCTGTGTGGAGAGAAGGTAGGCCTTGTAGAAAGCAGTAGGAAGCCGTTCTTGAGATGAACTCGGGATGCAGAAGGTTCGTCAGCGTAGAGCGTGTAGAAATCTTCGTACTTCGAGGTGTCGTCATCGAGAGCGGAGAGTAGAATGAATTTCGGAGGGCTCCGAGCGGGGTCTTTATAGGGAGGTGGCCGCCTCCTGCCGCCTCCTGATTGGTCCGCTTAATTTCATTAATTCGACTGTGTAATCTCATTGGCTCGCACATTGTTTTCTCAGTATCTGCGAGTATGATAGCTGAGCTGGTCCTCCGGGGTGCTTACGAGCGTCCGTCGCGGAGCCGACGACCTTGAGTTTAGCCGGGGACCTCGGGTGCTTTCTCTGCGTCAGTTGTTTTCGGTCACTAGACACCCTGTTCTGAAATTAGTGCCTATACTTAGACTCACAAATGGTATCCTTTCTTGAAGTTTCATTTCTTTTTAAGAGTTTGGAGAGAGATTTATAAGTATTGCTAGACACCCTGTTCTGAAATTAGTGCCTAAAGTATTGCAGATGGGAATTTTCCATTTTGTTTGTTAGTAGCATTGAAGCTAAAATCTTTGCCGACATTCTATACCACCCACGTGTCAATTGTAGTTCATCAGCTAACAGCAGGGGATAGAAGTAAGTAAAAAAATATGCTTGTCTCAATGAGTTTTAGTCATTAGGATGTCCACGGGAACCTGACGTTTTTCGAATGGGTATTTCTCGGCAGGTAAGTGGAGTGGGGTCATTGGAAGGGTCCCGTTCGAACCGTGAGGATGTGCCATTTAGTGTACAACATGACTGAGTGGGATGTGAGGCATCGCATGTTCGCGTTCGAAGCTTTTATCAAAAATGGTGAATCTGTGGTGGCGACACAGAGACTGTTTCGGCGTGAATTTAATATTGGCCATCATGGAGCTGTCCCAAGCCGTAACACGATTCTGAAGTGGGTCAACGACCTTCGAACAACTGGAAATGTGATGAAAAAGAAGCCACCAGGACCTACTCACACGGTACAGACCCCTGAAAGTGTGGAGAGGGTGAGGCAGCTGTTGCTAACAAGTCCAAGCGGCTCAGTGCGAAAACGAGCTCAAGCATTAAGAGTAAGTCGTTCCACAGTTCGCCGTATTGTCAAACAGGACCTCAGATTCCACCCATACAAATTGGCAATTGTCCAGCAGCTGAAACCGACTGACTTTCCACAACGCAATGATTTTTGTTTGTCTATGCTCTCAATGTTTGAAGTTAACGAAGATGCTGTACTGTTTATGAGTGATGAAGCTCATTTCCATTTTAATGGTTTTGTCAATCGGCAAAGTTGTCATTATTGTGCCAGTGAAAACCCTCAGCAACTTCATGAACGGCCCTTACACAGTCCGAAAGTGGTGGTTTGGTGTGCGGTATCGTCCAAATGTGTGATTGGTCCATATTTTTTTTAGGAAAACTGCAACACAGTGACTGTGACTGCAGCCCGTTATGTTGAGATGATATACATCTTCCTGAGACCTAAGTTACGCAGACTACGACTTCCTGCTAAAAGCATTTGTTTCCAGCAAGATGGGGTAACCCCTCACACAGCTAAAGTAACGATGGACAAATTGCGCCAAATGTTCCCAGAGCGCTTGATCTCACGGTTTGGGGACATGCCCTGGCCTCCGAGGTCACCTGATTTGACAACCTGTGACTTTTTTCTGTGCGGTTTCCTCAAATCTCGTGTCTACGAAAACAAACCGACAACGTTAGGCGAGCTGAAGGAAGCGATTCAAGCACAAGTCCACGCGATTGACCTTATTTTAGCGCGTTCACCAAGAGTTTATGAACAGACTTGCAACATGTTACGAGCGAGACGGTCACAACATGACAGATGTTATTTTTAAGGTTTGATTTCTTAAATGGCATAGTACTGGCTGTAAGAATATGAAAAAATAAATGTTTTATGTTGAAAAACGAATGTGTACGACTCATTTAAAAACCGTCAGGTTCCTGTACTTATACTTATGTTGAAGGCAAACAAATGTAATTCTCACTTTTAGCCATTACAGACCTGTTGACCACAAACTTTTATAAAACCTATCAAATGTCACTAGACTGTCCGTCACCTGGCTGTCCTGTCATGAACTCGTGAAGACAACTTCATGACTTTACAAAAGTATTTACTCTTCAGTCTTGATCTCTTATTAATTAGTCACTGGACTGATGTTAGATAAAGACTTCACTGTACACATGGACAATAGTAACCACTGAAATGATAAACATAACACCAGAAACCACGAAAATTCTATAACCTTATTGACTAGAGTAGTTGAATGATAAGAAGGACAGTTTGTTCAGGTGCGTTCAGAATTCGGAAGTAAGACGCTCTCTAGGAGACAGGATAGAAGGTCGATGAGGAGGTAGGATGATAAGCCATCCTCCATCCGCGGCGGTTCAGAACAAGGAGGTCAATGAAGGGATCAGAAGAGAGGCTATCAGGGGGGGGGGGGGTTGAAGTTTTTACTCATAAGTGTTACAACCAGTAAACAACCACGGACTGGCTGGAGGAGAACGATCCTGAGTTCATCGACACTTTAGATATGCCCCTAGGAAGCCTGGGCCATCGACTAGTCATTCGTTAAAAATAATAGATATGGTAAATATCTGAGAATAAATAACATGAATCTATCATAGAATATAATTTCACTTTAATACGGGTCTTACCTGAAAATTTATGTCTGACAGACTTGCTTTCAATATGTTGAACAACATATCCTTGTCAAAGACTTCTGTTTCAAGATAAAAGCCCAAGTTCGCTTGTTTTCTCGTGGGTGTGTCAAAAACCGTCTGAAAGGCCTGTTATCCTGATTTTGTCGTGGAAAATACTCCCTCAACTACCTATATGTAGATATATATATTTTTGTTATTTGATGTGAAGGAATAAGGAGACAAAATAGGTACACAGATTTAAAGGACTACTTTGATGGTTTATTCAAAGACTGTAAGTGTTGCTCCAAAAAGATTCTACGGGATTTTCTAACTAACCTTTAGAGGGATGTACCAAGAGTTGGTTTTACAGTTTGAATAGAAAGAACACCGCAGGAATTTTGGATAGGGGATCAGTCAGAGGGATTCGCAAGAGAGGATAATCAAATAGGTATCTAGAATGTTTTATATATAAATATATATATATAATATATATATATGATGATAATCGTACATGCGTAATTAGACTGATGAGGTTAATCGTACCTAGATGGCTGAGCGTCAGGCCGCTGGGCGTCCCCTTCCAGCTTGTCTATCTTCTCCCCCTCGCACCTCTGATTCAACTCTGTGGTTGGTCTTGTGAATGATGATGATAGATGGCTTAAGCTGGCTATCCACTCGTCACAAGTGTATTCTGAAGGGAATAGGACCAGAAACTAAACTGTGTATCTATAAGGAGGGGGGCCGAATATTACAACTGTTATCGAAGGAAGTGCTCGTATGGCCAGTAGCTAGTGGGATCACCTCGATAGTTCATTTAGTTTTTTGATGAGAATAATTAAGGCACGTTCACACCTGGAAGGGAAGTACGTTGTCGTCAGAATAGAACTGTAGTTTTGAATTAAGTAAACAAAAGCCATGCGTGGGAGAGCCGTTAGAAGCTCGTGTGTCAAGATCAGGCCCAGGCCCCTAGTGCTATATTGGAGCTAATTGCGCACTTTAAAATATCACACTTCCAAAGGGAAAAAAGACAAAAGTTTATGATTGGTCCATTCAGTGTTTTATGTGAAAGGGCGTGAGTGATGTAACAATTATCTGAGAACTACTCCACTAGCGTTAGCGGTTCACCAAACAAATCACACTTCTCTTGGTCTGTTGCCAGCAAATCATCCCTAACATTGAGAGGAAAAATTCTGCTACATAGATGGTTGTATAGTTCCTCTAAGGTGATCCGTTAGACAAGTCAGTTTCACGTGTGCTTCTTGATTTGTAGGTATGTTTACATAATACTGGATTACTGTGATGGAGGTGATCTGTCATCTTTCATCAAGTCAAGGAAAAAGTTACCAGAGAAAATTTGCAAGAAATTCATGCAGCAACTCGTTCTGGGATTGAAATTCCTAAGGTCTAAAGATATCACTCACTTCGACCTTAAGCCCCAGAATCTGTTGTTAGTTACCCAGCCAACGTTGAGTCTCAAGATTGGTGGTAGGTATAATGACTTACCGAACGTTGTTTAATATCATTTCATTAATACATTATATCCATAGATAGGTTATAACAATACTTAGATATTATTAAGACTCCAATTTGTACCTTTGCCGCAGTATGGTAGGTCAACAGATCTAGGATAGGAAAATATTGAAGGTGGGCCTTGAAGAAGGTTTTCGACTAGACCTGAGACACCTTGAAGTTTGTAGTAGATATTTTGTACTACCAAAACGCTTTATCAATTTGTACTTTCTCGCGTTGGTTTCGTTCATGAAAAACATTTCTTGTATTTTGCAGATTTTGGATTGTCTGGGTTCTTATCAGAGGAAGCAAGATGCAACGTATTGAAAGGTTCGCCTCTCTACATGGCTCCTGAAATTCTCTTAGGACAAACAGTTGATGCCAAAGCGGACTTGTGGTCAATCGGCGTCATTTTCTATGAATGCCTCTTTGGTGAAGCACCACTGGCACATTCTAACTGCCGCCAGCTTGTGAAGTTTCTCAAATCCGAAGCTCCTATCTCTGTAAATTCCCAAATATCGTCTGTTATATGCAGTGAAGTTGGATATCATGATGAATAGTACTGGAACTCTGTTGAACTAGCCTATCAATGCAGTTATCTGCAGATGTGACTAATAGAAGTTACGACCTCCTGGAACAACGCTACAAATTATTTGCTGGTGTTTGACTGCAGCGTTAGGCAGCCCTTCTGAACTAACTACTGATAATAAATATGAAGATTCTTTCATTTTAACCACTAAACCCTCGTGGGATGGAAAGTTTGGTTGTACCCACTCTGAGTAGTCTCACGATTCTTTGAACAGGAATCTTTCAACAAAAGTTTTCTGGTACAGATTTTTGAAAATATCTAGGTACCTCAGGGTTTCGCTCCTTACAATTAATATAGGTAATGAGAAACCAAAACGTTCCCTGTGATGAGTTTCATACAATTCGGTTACGTAATTGTGGTGAAAAGCTTGTGGACACTGTGGACGGATGGAAATATTGTTATTCCCATGAGGTTCACTGGCTAGTCAATCAAAAACGCCTTTTTTAGTGTTTAACTGAACTTATTCTGAAACCATTCTAATAATGTGCTGACATACGCAAGTGTTACTTTTTTGGTTAAAATTAAGATTAAAGTTAAATCCCAGCCCAATAACTAGGCTCAGGGAAGCTCCAGATTCCACAAAATGTTTCCCTGCTGAAATTCATAAACATAAGACTTGTATTTTTACCAGTATATATTTTACCTGCTTAGTTGGACAACAGCGTAAACAACAACTCGAAATCCAGAAAGGAACTGATTTTCCCTCATAAAACTCCCCTTGAGTCAGGCTTAAGACATATTCCATCATTGCACCGTGGAAAAATGTTTTCCATGTTCATTTCCCTTCAAAATCCTGTCAGTGACATGAACCTTATGGCATCATCTTCGTCATATTCAATCATTCCTGCATGCCTAGTATTGTAGTATAGAGGGAACTTTTTGAGAGGTAAAAATTATAAAGCAATTATAGTACGGTCTCCGTTGAAGACTGTTTACTGACGCAGCTCTCGTGTAGGCACGGTATTGCGGTGCATTTCAAAGAAATAATTTGAAGAAACTCGCGAAGGTGTGATTTTTCACACAAAAAAAAAAAATCCTCCCCCCCCCCCCCCCCCCCCCCCACCACTACCATGTTGAGAAATGCGGTGTTTCACCTTCGTGTTTCACCGTCATTGCGTGTGCCCTTTGCAAGTGCTCTCCATTCCGAAATCTTTATTTTCAGTGCATTTTCTTGCAAAACTCGGCGCTGCGCGCCTCGCCAGGGGGCAAGCCCCCTGGACCCCCAGATGCTTACTGCTTAGAGCCTGCGGCTAAAATTCAAAAAACATGGAACATGCTTTAGCCATGCTATCATGACTGAAACATTCGGCTGTACATTGAATAGTTCTTCGGACGTTTCCACGACACGAAATATGACGTGTGTCAACGGAGCCAATTTTTCGAGAGATTTAAGTTTTTTGTATTTATTTTTATGTTCGGCACCAGTTTTGACCCGATTAAACTCGATATGATCGTTAGAAACTGATTTTTCAATATTTTTACGCAATTTCCATTCCTTTTTTCGTTCAGCAGCAGTTTTGATCTGTTTGGGCTCACTATGTTCGTTACAAACAGATTTTTTGAGAGATTTACGCTTCTTGTGTTTCTTTTGACGTTCGGCACCAGTTTTGATCGGCTTAGACTCACCACTTTCGTTAGTTAATGGTTTATCGGCAGCTTTACGCGCTCTGCATTCCTTTTGACGTTCGGCAGCAGTTTTAGGTTTCTTCGGTTCGATTGTTATTTCGGAGGTTTCACTTCCAAATCCAGGAGTAGATGATCCAGTTGAATGACGAGAACATAAACCCGACGAACCTGTAGAATTTAAAACACTTTGATATGATTACTCACTACTTCTTATAGTTGTCGTATAATTCGCGAGTAACTATGAGCGTCTACTGTGACCAACATTACAACCAAGTGACAACAAAACAAGCGGCATTGTTTACTACATCTATTAATAACATAAATTAAATTAAATTACGACATGAATACTACCATCAACAAGTATGCAAGGCCTGCGTGATAAATCGAGAGCTTTCCAACGAATGGAGAACGATTTTTGTCCGTCGAAAACTGAACTACTTTCATTTCCCTAGAAACGGCTTGGTTGTACGTGAAAATCATCAGAAAAATTTCGTGACACATCCGCGTCACCCCATCTGCGTTCCATTTCCGCGTCACCTTTTTCGGCTAGTTAGTCCAAGGCTAAAGCATGTTCCATGCTAAAATTTTGTGTCCGTGTTATTTTAAGAGTTGTCTGTCGCTGTGTTTTCATTTGCAATCGAGTTTTTCCGATTAACAATGCATTTAAGTGCGAAATAAGCCGCAGGAAACCAGTCATGTCATGGTGTGGGTACCGCGATCACAGGCAGTTCGGTTCTCACTGAAATTCCCACGAGTTTGGCTTCCTCTTCAGGGGAATCCGCAGTTAATCCGGCTTTTCATCCTTTTCAGGAGATAAAGTTCCAGGAGGTCCCGGATGTCCATCCCCGAAATTCCCACATGGACGATTGCTAACTTCACTGCGTCCTCTGACTCGACTTGGGTGAGGTTAGGCACCATTGTCGCAAAAGGAAGTCGAGAAAGCAGTCTCATCATTTGAAGGCCCATCTTCATGGGCATTCTTCGTGTCTTCATTTTCATGAAGACAAAATATGAGTGGCCCGAACGGCAGCTACGGAAGGCAAGACGCTGAGATTCCTCGTCATCTTCTTCCTCCTTGACTTCGACGTCATCCTCGGTTGAGGCCCCACCGGTGAATGTCTCAACATCCTCCTCCGGGGATTTTGTCTCTGTTTTTCAACCGGTCACTAGAGAGACATCTGCCTTCTATCCCCGAGCTACCACAGCATCTGAGGTCAGTGATTGGGGTAAATGAGCCCCTCCCAGTACTGCCCATTTTTATTCATCCTAATTTGGAGGGGAAATGGCGGGATAATATGCGTAAAGGCTTAGACAAGAGGGTCCACAACAAACTTCAGACCAAGTACAATACAACAGTCCATGCAGCTTCACTTCTGCCGATGGACCAGAATTCAGTAGACTGCTTTCCGGCCTTCGCCACAAAAGCAGACGAGTTGTCCCGTAGGTCCCAACTCTCGGCGACACAAGTGCTACTAGCGGTAGCAATGGTATTAACCTTGTCTCTTCCCTTCCAGTAGCGGAAGAGGAGCAGAAGCCGATTTACACGTTGTTGTGGGGTGCCTCCAACCTATAAACGGCAAATTTATTTCGAGAATCGAGTACGAGGAAGCATAGACTGGTGCAGCATGTACTGCCCACTCACTGGGGGATGCCTCATCACCAGCCCCTGGGAATGGAATATTTATTCGATGAAGCCGCAACAAAATGGGTCCAGTCAGCTTCGGACAAATTGAAAATCTAGCATTCGCCCAATAAAGGCCCAGGGGGCTCCTCTCTGAGTAGACCGGCTAAAAAGAAGGCCCAGTGCAACAATCCGGCTCCCGCGAAGCAGGGAAACTTCAAGCGTCCCGGGGATTCTGCTCTGTTATTATCATGGGTTTCCGGATATTCTTTGCCATTTGGCCGGGAACCTCCCTTAGCATTGCCATCATTTCAGGCGGGACCTTCCCCTTCAGATAGGTCGTCTGACGACCGTAGTTGAGAATTTACTACAGATAGGGGTCGTAGAGCTATGGCCAAAAGACTTACTTTGTTTCGTTTCTCCAGTTTTTCTATTCCCTAAAAAATCGGATACAGATAGACTAGGCATTAATCTCCCAAAGCTAAATAAATTGTTGAATTTATCTCATTTTAAAATGGACGACTACCGTTTGGTATTGTTGATCTTGTCAAAAGGAGATTTGGGGGCAAATCTTTACCTGGAGGATGCATATTTTATGATCCGCGTTTCTCCGGAGTATAGAAAATACTTCGCATTCACATTGGGGGACAATGCATACGTCTTCATGGCACTGCTCATGGGTTTGGCCTCGGCACCATATGTGTGTTTCACAAATTGCTCTGCCCAGTGATGGCTAAATTGAGGGAGCAGAACTTATCAGCTGTTGGATGATAGTCTTTTCCTAGTGTCATCACCTGTGGACTGCCTTTGTTCAATTGGAATCGCAGCAGCACTTTTTGCGGATCTCAGTTTCATAATTCATGAATCGAAGAGTCAGCTAACGCCATCCCAAATTTTTCCTTTCTTTAGTTTCTAGTTTGATTTTACTCAGATGACAATCAAAATCACCAAAAACAAGTTTTTAAACTAAAACGTCTGGTCATGGAAATCCTACAATCTGAGTGATTATAAATACGTTCTCTGGCACAAACAATTTGCTTCTTAGTCTCTTGTTCACCAGCAGTGCTCTACAGCCCACTGCGTCCATGCCATTTAGAGAGAGTGAAAGTTAAAGCCTTACAGCAAGCTGCAAGCCTATTTCAGGCCCACTGCGCTTTATCGAGCCATGCGAAATAGGAATTACAGTGGTGGCTTAAAGCTGTGGACAGAGATCCGGCTTCTATCCGTAATGATCATTATGATAAGATTACCTGAACAGAGAAATTTACACATCAATCAAAAAGAATTGGAGGCGGTTTTGGAAGCATTTCGTCATTTTGCCAGTGACTGTTCAGCACAGAGCATCCTACTTTGAGTAGACAATATGACGGCAGTAGCATTAATTAAATAAAATGGGCTCAGTAGCCTTCCCCCACCTTCGTGCCATAGCTCAGCGAATTTTGGAATTTTGTGAGGAAAGAAATCTATGGATTCATGCCAAATATGTGTCAACACAAGATAATGTGATAGCCGATAAACAATCTAGGCTGGATCCAGGATCAGCTGAATGGGAGCTGAATCAATCTATTTATGACCAAGTGGTCAAGCCTGGGAACCCCTTCAATTGACCTTTTTGGATCGGCCCTGTTACACAAATGCAGTCGGTTTTTCTCCTTTTGGCTGGAGGAGGGATTGGCGGGGGTGGACACATTTATCCACTCCTGGGCTAACGAATTTTTCCACGCCTCTCTCACCCCCCGTTTTGATGCCAAGAGTACTTAGGAAAATTAAGACAGATAAAGTAAGAGGTATAGTGGTCGCACCTGTGTGACCTGCACAAGTATGGTACTCAGTCTTCATTCTGTGACAGTCTCCAAATTACTAGAGTTCAGCCCGACTAACAACCTGATCTCTGACCTTTCCTCAGGTCATGAGGGCCTGAGGTCACTGCGTCACATGAGACTGATGGTGGCAGTCTTGTCAGGAAGGCCTGGATAAAAAGAGGAATTCGACCGGAAGTCGTAAAGACTATGAGTAAGTCCTTGGCTCTATCCTCCCTGTGACAGTGTAAGTCGACCTACACAACCTGGATAAAATTCTATGGAAATCGAGGATGGGATCCCCTAGATGTGTCAGTTCATAAAACTACAGTTTTTCGAGGACTTATTGCGATCTTCAAATCAATCATTCATTTCTTTTAATACACACTGAGCTGCCCAATCATTGCTTTCCGAGGGGGACTTGGGGTCGAACCCGCTCATCAGAAGTTACCTGAAAGCAGTTTTCTGGCTAAGGCCTCTGGCCGCGAAATATGAGGACACATAGGACCCAGACGTAATCCTGCAGTACTCCACTGCCTCAAATGAGGATTCATTACCTTTCCTAGCTCTGAAATTGACTGAATTGCTACTTCTTGCTTTGGGCCAACGCTCCCAGACGATTCTGGCAATTCAGAGATCCAATATCAATTTTGAAACAAATGGAGTCAGGATCTTCATCCCTGCACTCCTGAAAACGTCCAGACCTAGGTCGACAGCACCTTCGTTTTGGTTTATTATTTTCAATAATAAGCCTATGTGATCGTGTAGCAAAACATTTTTATAACCCCCCCTCAAACTTTGTCACTTTACGTTTCAAGGTACGTAGAATCCAAATTTGAAATGTCCGTTCGCCGTCCGCCGTCCGGGCCATAAAAGGCCTAAGAATTGACTTAAAAAACCCGTTCTTTCGCACATAGACTCCATTTGGGGTCTAGTTGGTCCTAACGTTTAACCATCCCGATCGCTTTACTCGCATAGATGCTATGGGCAAAAAACGGGCAAAAAAGTGTCTTTTTCGACGCGCGCACGCTTGGCAGGGGGTCACGGTGGGTGGAGAGGGAGGGATGGTGAGCGGGGGGTGGAGTGAGAGGAGGCGCCGGCGCCGCGGCTTGTGGTGGGTACGGCGCCGGCGTTCGTTCGAGGCATGAATATGTTTTTTTCAAGGTCATATTTGTGTGTTAATACCAAAGCTTTTCCTACGCATATTTAATAACATATCCTCTCGACTTTTCGTACGTACTTAGATAATGATATTATTAAGGCAATAACTATTTGAATAGATAGGAGCTCAAATCGAGAAATATAAACATGCGTATATAATTATAGAAGTATAGGTTGTGGCAACTCGAAGTAGGACACGCCGAGGAGTCTGGACGGGCCTTATGACGTACGCTAGCCAACTAAAACTACAATCATACTCAATTGAAAAAATAATAAACCTTTGTGAAATAATTTGCAGCGTTTTTTCTTCCTGTGTTTGCACAGTAACCGAAGCTCTGCCTCCCAACATTGTTATGCTAATACTTGGAGGCTACATCGGAGCTAGGAAACGAGAATAGTTTACTACATCCCCCCTTTCTACCGATATCTAGGGTTACTTTGAGCCGATGGGTATCCAAAATTCTACAAGCGACAGGGATAAATATAACTAAATTTTCGGCTTATTCCACACGCCATGCGACAGTACCATCTGTCGCTAGGCTGGAGGGGGGTATCCCTTCCAGCCATCTTTCGATCAGCAGGATGGACGGCCGATTCGGCTATGTTTACCACAGTATACAATGGACCCCTGGCAACTCAGGGAGAAATTGTTTCTGCCATTCTTCAACGGGCACCTCACACAGAAGAAACATAGAGCTGAATACCTCAGGTTTACATACCCCCCATTCACACCCCCTATGCTGGTGGCAAAATTTTGTAGTCTTCACTATGTGCTTGAAAATATCACCTTGTGAAATATCTAATATTGCTCGTAATATTATTATTTGTGTCATATTATTACTAATGTGTCATTATTGATTTTATTACACTAATAACAACTTATAACGGGTGCCTCCACTTGTCGTCTTATCATGATTACTGTGCCACTATTACTTTTATCACACCAATAGCAATTCATACCGAGCGTCTCCACATGTCATAATAATTTTTACTGTGCCATTATTGCTGTTATTGCACTAATAACAATTCATGCTGAGCGTCTCAACAGGTAATCGTAATCGTATTTTTATTACTGTGCCATTATTGCATTTATTACATTAATATCAATTCATACCAACGATCTCCGTATGTCATTATATTCTATCACTGTACCATTTATTACACAAATAGCGATTTATGCCTGTCATACGTTACCACGCAATACTTCTATTGTATTATATTCTCTCCTTGCGGATTATCTAGGGTTCTTCGTAACAATGCACCTGGCAAGTTCTACCAGAACTCTCCAGGTGGTTCTTGTGGTGGTTCTACCATGTGTCGTAATATTCACTTCACTGTGTCATTATGGCAATTATTACACCAATTGCTACTCATGTCATCAGATAGTGCTACATTCTCCCTCACTACATTGTGTATTATGTATGACTGTTATTTCTGACTGGTGTCACCTTGACCATTGTGACACTTGCAAATAGGTACTGAGAAGCCTGTTGATGTTATCCATTGGATCCGCCCACCTCGAAGTCCCTATGTGGGTAAAGGGGAGTTGGGCGTTTTTACGGGTCCCCTACACACAAAAGTGTGCACCACTAGTGATTTGAGACTCCTTATGTGACTCCTAAAATTTCGTTTTCACATTATGGAGTTCTCCTCTCTACCTTCTCTTACAGCAAGTGAATGGGATACTTTGAACGAGCTGCATCAATAAACAGTCTTCTACGGAAACCGTATATAATAGATAACTCAACTTACCTAGGGAAAGTTTGAGTAGAATTATAGTTAACTCAACTTACCTAGGGAAAGCCTATTGATCGTATAGCAAAAAATTTTTATAACCCCCCCTCAAACTTTGTCACTTTACGTTTCAAGTGCGTAGTCAAATTTGAAATGTCCGGCCGTCCGGGCCATAAAAGGCCTAAGTTAGCACATAGACTCCATTTGGGGTCTAGTTGGTCCACGTTTAACCATCCCATCGCTTTACGCCTGGCCAAAACGGGGAAAAAGTGTCATTTCAAGGCTTTGTTAGACTTACGCACGCACGCAGGGGGTCACGGTGGGTGGTGAGGGGGGGAGCGGGGGGTGGAGTGAGAGGAGGCGCCGCGGCACCTTGTGGTGGGTACGACGTTCCTTCGAGGCATGAATATATGTTTTTTCTAGGTCATATTTCTGTGTTAATACCAATGCTTTTCCTACGCATATTTAATAACATATCCTCTCGACTTTTCGTACGTGGTTAGATAATGATATTATTAAGGCAATAACTATTTGAATAGATTGGAGCTCAAATCGAGAAATATAAACATGCGTATATAATTATAGAAGTATAGGTTGTGGCAACTCGAAATGGGACACGCCGAGGAGTCTGGACGGGCCTAATGACGTACGCAAGCCAACTAAAACTACGATCATACTCAATTGAAAAAATAATAAACCTTTGTGAAATAATTTGCAGCGTTTTTGTTTCAAAAATCATGACTTCGCGGTTTTTTTTTTTTTTTTTTCAAATTATTTCTTTGAAATGCACCGCAATACCGTGTCTGCACGAGAGCTGTGTCAGCAAACAGTCTTCTACTACGACCTAACTATAATTCTACTCAAACTTTCCCAAGGAGAGTTGAGTTATCAATTATGATGCGTTCTATATCCTTAAACTTTCTGAGGTTCCATGAGACACAAATCGTCATGGTTTCAGGATTCAAGTTTCCCTGACTTTCTTAATTTTCAAAAATACTTTAGTTTCATAGAAAACAAGTATTAATTTTAATCTGAAACTCCCCTAGATTTCATAATTTATAGTCATGCCAGGAACGAAAGTCTTTACATAACCCCTTGAAAACTGCTCTAGTACAGTTTTCTAGTAAACTATGTTATATGCAGTAAAGCTTTCAATTCACCTCTGCAAGTAGGTTTTATATATCTTAATGGAGAATTCACCTACCTTCTTGTTCGAATGTCAGTGGCAGAAGGTGATTTAATACCTACACAAGTTTACAAAATAAGAAACTTGACTAAAAGGTTACTAATGGCGCTGTCTAATTTCCCTTCAGTGACCTCAATAACCTCACAGAAAGTGTTCGAAAAAAAAAAAGCAAGTTCTTCATTTGTTCAGAATTAATCTCTACCATTACAGATTCCATCAGGCATAACAGAGTCTGCACACGATCTTCTCAGTCGACTGCTCGTAATAAACCCTAAGCAACGCATCTCTTTTGATGACTTGTTCAATCACCCCTTTCTGGATCTTGAACACTACCCGCTTGAAGAATCGTACTTGAAAGCAGTGTCCCTTGCAAGGAAAGCTGTGAAACTTGATTACGAAAAGAATTACCTAGAAGCTTTCAATATGTATTGCGCTTCATTGAGTTACCTGGTTCCTTTCATTTACAGTGAGTTCATTAATTTTTTGAGCTGTTACCTCCGAAAACAGTACATAAGCCTACTAGATGATAGTTTACTAAAACTTAGGTATTTTACCCTTATAGCAAATTTTTTGCTCTAACCTTCAATTTTATCATGTTATTTTCAGCTCCCTTATCTCCAGAAAGGGAAGAGTTTATACGGAAGAAAGTTCTTGAGTATTTCAAGCGGGCCGAACAGCTCAAGTCAGTTTTATATAAGGCTAAAGAATGTATTGGAATCCAAGAAACTACTACAGTGAGCGAAGCTCTTATGCTAACCCCTCCCAAAAAACAAGAATCTGTAGCTGCACCAGCTGCTGCGACAACTGGTATCTCAACAGTCTCTGATGTGACGTCTCGACCTTTTCGAACTATTAAACAACTCGCACTTGTGAGACAAAATTACATCACAGAGGAGGAATCATCAGAGAAAGTCTTAGAAGTTCCTGCTGAATCTGACATCAAGGCATTAAGTAATAATAAGCACTCATTTCCCACCTTCGCTATATGTACATCAAATATGCTGAAATATTAACTAGCTCATCCTAAGTTTTATGAGTAATTTAAGAGCTAGCTCATCCTAAGTTTTATGAGTGACTTAAGAACTAATTCTTTATTGTGTAACTATTTTCTTCCTACGCTGTTGGAATTGGCTCTTCTTGTACAATCCTAGCCCCCTTCAATAGCCCTAGCAGTGCAATATTACTATACGTTTTACCAATGGGCCTGTTGAAAAGTTGAAATTAGTAGGATCATCTCTGCGACCTCCTGCTCTCACACAAATCTTGTGCAGACGGTGATACAGATAGTTGTTACCTGCATGGTGCCAACAGCATGCCACTGTATTAGCGTTGGGGCCTTTGCTATCCAGAAGACCAGTTCAAGCTTGCTGCTCCATTTATTGTGCTATAGTGTTGACATCTCTCACCGAACTTCTCTTGTAGCCTTTTGCATTATATTAAGTTGGTGCTTGGTGGTCTGCGGGCCTAATGTTTAGTGTCTTATTCCATTCCCCAGTTGCCACATTGTGGAGGGATCCACTGCAGAACAACATTTATCCTATCTAGAAACTTTCTCCTCTGAAGGGGGTTCAGTTATAATATTAAAACCAAGATTAGGTAAGAATTCCCAAATTACCTCGTTGCATTTGAACGTGGTTAGAAACCGGAAAGCAACATAGATTTCACAAACGCTGTCTGAACATCCAAAGGAAGTTCTATTCGTCTTCCAGCAGCATATACTTCGGCTCCTATATTTTGGGTGTAATCAACAGCTGAGCCACTATACTCTCGAAGCCATTCACAGGAAGCAACTTTTTAGGATTTCCAGTTTCACTTGTCAGCTTACTGGGATGTGTATTTTCCTCTGTGGACCTATGTGACGTTCCCATTTTCTACACAACTGATGCTTATAATTTCAAAGATCTGGCATTACCTTTGGTGCCTCGACCAGATCTGTAAGGATTCGTTGTCCCAACTTTGATGTAGGTATATTATAACTTTTATTTATGTTCTTATTTTATTTTTTCAGAAACTATGTGCAGCTCAACACCCAAAATGGCAGATGCCATCGATATAGGTCTCACAGCCCAGATGTATCTCTATGAAGGGAATTATTCGATGGCGCTTGATAACTACAAACTCTGCCTAAACATTTTGGTTCCTCTGATTGAGAACGAGCCTCATGGGCAGCGACGGACTCTCCTCACTCGAATGGTTGGCTTCTTGGAATGTTAATTGAATTCTCTAAAATCTACCTATTTAGTACTACTTCAACTTTTCTAAAACTAAAATCTATCAATATTGCAGACAAATGAATGGCTAAAGGAAGCAGAAAGTGCTGAAGCCCTAATTCTTACTCTAGAAGGGACTGCAAATTTGGCTTCAAATAGTCAAAGAGGTATCTTCAATCTACTTATGCACTATTCTCTCTATTTGTTTAAGTCATCGTTTGAGCCCAGCAGATCGTAACTTAGCGCCTACATTTTCTAGACCTCAGAGGCTTCTTGGTGAGCGAAGGTAGTGATAGCTGGGTTCTACGGTATGTACATTGGTAGCAGAACTTTTTTTTCCTCAACGCTTCAAGGTCATTGAATGGATAGATTACGTGTGAAGTTGAATGCTCTGCATTTTTACTCTTCGAAGTTGATAGAAAATGCAAATTTGTAAAAATAAAAATAAAAATTAAAAAACCGAGCATTCGGGACCCATTTGGGCTCTGGAAGGCATATGCCAGATGAAGACACGTTGTATACCTTCCCTGTGCGTAAACCAACACATTTTGAGATTTTTTCTCTAGGTTGATTACAAAGGTTCACTATTGGATGTATTAAACTACAAAATGTGCAGTAATGATTGAATACGGTTTTTCAAACAAATATAATAAGCGCCCGAGGTGTCATGCCAACAACAGATTAGTATTAACTACTTAATTAAGTTGAAAACTCTGGTTACGAATTTTATATCCATTTCAATTTTATTTTCGTAACCAAAAAGTTACCACTATCAATATGAAAAGGATAAGTTTCACACTCGGCTATAAAAGTAGATGTAAATATTATGCAAATGTTGAATCCCAGGTGGCCAAGAACTGGTAGTGTTGTGCACAACACACAACATGATGGTGAAAATAAAAATTGAAAATAGGAAAAAAATGAATAAGTTAAGGAAACTCTCAAGAAAAATATAAGGCTGAAGTAGGTTAGACGAAATTGAGTCCTAAGGAAGATCAATTGAAGTGAATTTATCTCTGAATATGAGTAACTGTGGAAAAAAATTCAAGAGCTGGTAGGTAGGCTGCATAAGGGCACAAGATGTGAGGTTTCTTCTTACGCAGTGGAAGCGTGCTGGGCCCATAACCCAGAGGTCCATGGATCATAACCACACTCTGCTAAGATGTGACAACTTATTACAGTGATTGAATTTCTTATTTTTCTATGATATACTTTTGAGGTTTATAAAATTATAAAATAAGGATTTTAAATTACGACATTTTAATATCAATATCTTTAAATGAAGCTCCAAGAAAGGTAAGGGGAGGATTCTGTGACTAATCTGATATCAAGATATATTGAACACAATTAAATTTGAGGGAGAATACCAATTGGGTTATAGATATAAATCACTAGGGTATGAATAAATACCGCTGAACTCTGTCAGTTAATTCAGCATTCTTTGGAACATCTGAGTAGGTAACAGTTCCTTCGACCAATTCCTGTTTGGTCCAGAACTGTTACAAAGCCACATCTGAGTCATAAACTGTGCTTCAGGCGAATAAGATGAAAGGGATTGGTTGAACATTATCAACATTACCCCAAACATTGTTCCCTATTCTAATGAAATGATGGACATTCAAAAAGGTATCTAATTTGAGGAATGTTTGAATGCTTTTGAGTACTACCAGCGTACGGGGTATCAAACTAAGGGTCTAACTTTCAAAGCTGCAAACAGCTGGCTGCTTCCAAATCAAGCTTTTCGTCTTTTTGTATTTGCAGATCTGGAGTGAGTCCTTGCATGTACCATTCCATGTTATTTGATGATTGATTTTTTTAAATTACCTTTGAATGAAAGACATGGACTAATTCTAGTTATTTTCAAACAATCAATCATGCAAATTTTGAATTTGAGTCGTAGAAGATTTCTGATTCTCCTGTGAAATAGATACCATAAACTTGTTATTGATGGATATCCCCCAAGCCTAAATTAGCAACTAAATTAATTAAAAGTAAACATTATTTGAACCGTGTTGTTGTGTCAAATGAATTGTACAGCAAGCTAAATACGTAAAATTCAGAATTGTGTCAGAGCAACTGTAATTTAGTTCCTCGCTATCCCAATAGACCATTTCATCAAGGAGAAGGTGTGCGCCTGGCGACATTATCTGTAATGGCGGTGAGTGGCAGACCACTTGCAGACATCTCAACGTTGTTTACTTGCGTAAAATGCTTTCCAAGTACATTATTTTTGTGATTTTACGACTTTCTACTGATTTATTTTTATTTATTTATAACCGTGAATAGTAAATAAACTAGGTATTATTGGGATCAATACGATATTGTTGTTCTGGAATATGTATTAGAGACAGCAGACTACCATCAGGTTCCCAAGTTTCGGAATCCTTCTATTCTAACATCTGTCCGACTTGGGTCTTTTATTATCCAGTTCCGTTTTATATCCCACTCTTATAATTAGACCAGGAGAAATTTAAAATGTGATTTGGCTCTTGCTATTGTGACAGTTGTACTAGAAAGCGTGATTACTCCCAAGTAACGATTTTTCGGTGACACAAGCCATGATCTAGAATTCACGGAAGTCGAGTTGGTAGGTACCTACCTATTTTTCGAAGTCCCACATTGCTAACACCCGCGACTTTTATTTTAAAAAAAAATTACAGTCATTAAAGGGGGTGATTTAAAGCATTGAAAATGTCCTAATCAAATTTCATATTAAATTGTATCCATATCAACCAATCTAGAGCAATTTTAATCCAGATATGATTATTTTAAAGGTATTATCAAGTAGTAACCATTTTTCTTCTCAACTCTCCTCAATTTTATTTCAACCGATTCAAATTGTTGACCATATTTTTGAAATCAGCGATGTATTTCCTAAAACTGTGTCCTTTGGTGTTTAATTCCCGGAAAATAGCACCTAAGGTCATAGACAAGAACAATCTTGAAAAATTCAAATTTCCGAAAATCTTTGGAAGTTTGCTATTTTTTAAGGGAAAAATCCTGAAGGTTGTCATGAAGAAAATTGTTGAATCCATTGCGATAATTTTTCCCTTTTTTCGAAAATTAGGTAAAAACTGTTCATTTACTTACATTTGAACAATGTAGGAGGTATAAAATTAGGATAAATAAAGAAGGGTAGTAAATAGCTGCAAATGACAAGAAGAGAGTTTTCGTTTATAGCGTCTGTTCCTAGGACTTTATTATGTCTTCTCGGTAGATACTTTCCATCGTCATGCGACTACCTTGAACACTGTGTATTTTGTATCTAGCAATTCAGGAAGGTACCAATCTGTTCTTAATAAATAATAAATAAAAAAACACGGTAGCATCCGTACACGTAATCTACATCATTTGCATCAACACCTGATTACCAGAGAGTAACCAAGCATTTCAGAGCGATATGTACATGACACTGTGTTGTCAAGCACCATGGGGGAGAACCAATGACCAGAGCATGGTGTGAAATGGTTACTACCAAATCCGCGTAACGACATAAATATAACGGACATGGTACGTAAATACAATAGTTCCTGATAGAATCTAAACCATCCTATCACTCCCTTGCACGCGAGAAAAATCAAGGCAGGAAACTATGCATTGCAGTTTATACTAAGTAATTATTACGAGTAAATAGCACGAGACGTTTGCGAATAATCAATTTGAGACACGAGACTCTAGACCCTGACCAACTGATCTAAATTCTTACTAAGGGATTGACTACTTGTTGTAATGTATTTTTGAGATGGAAAGGCAGCGAGCATCCAGATCACTAATCTAAGCAGAAAACTGATCTGTGTAAAATCTCATGGCGACTGGAGCACTGGGAATGCTACGCAGTAGGTGTATTTTCAGCCCTATTTCAGCCACTTCAGCCATAACTTGGGAAACTCGCTGGTCCAAGTCTCTGAATCCACCAAATTTCTGGGCGGATCGTAGATGCTAACCTTAGCGACCATCACATTCATGAGCTTAAAAGTTGAGTTTGTTTCTGCCTACGCAAGATACGCCCTATTGCTTCTAAGGAGGTTGTGTTGACGGCACGGGTTGTTCATGTTGAGCAAGGTATGGGATCCTGACTTGGGCATCGCCAGCCAACATTGAGAGCATTTTCATCCTCCAAAAGAGGCAATTCGCATTGTGCTAGGGCTGGCTCCCTCAACATCCTGCAGAGGCCACTTCAAGTCGGGGAACCTCTTGACTCTTCCCTCTCTTTTCATACTTGAGTCACTCATGTATTACTTCAAACATAAAGCACAATTTGATGACCACAAGTTTGCCTATGAGTACTCGACTAGAGCCGGCGCATCAACTCTCAGGGTGCCCCACCACAGCAAACAATTTTTAAAAAAATGCCCAGCCTATAGTACCATCGCTGTAGTGAACCATTAATCCTACACGTACAAAAAGCCGTGATCCCGCTGGACGAGCCCTTGACAGTTCCGGAAAGCAGTGCGAGCGTTCCTGACAACCGAAGAATTCTACCGTGTGGGCGATTTCTTAATTTTAGATGCCCGACGAATTGACTTTGTACCTGCTTATATATGTATTTTTTTATTTATGTATTATTACGATTATCACTTTGTGTTTCGACGTTTGCTCTATCCACCGGATGTTTTACGGCAATAAAGAGTTTATTATTAGGTAGTCGAACTAAAGAGCAAGTCAGGGTCTAGAGTCCCGTGTCTCAAATTGATTGTTCGCGAACGTCTCGTTTAAATAGCTGTCTGGTGTGAGCTTCAAGAAATAAACATGTACTGATTAGATAAAAGTGTTAGTGGTTTCCGATGGTACGATAACGACTAGAGAATAATGAAAGATTGGCCTGTTATACATTAAAATACCGTCAAACGAAATTTGGTCTGCCACTGACAAGGAATGATAAGGTCGATTCATTTATTGGTTTTTGTGACTGAATGGTAAGGCTGTGTTGTGTAAGCCAGAGAATGTGCGTTCAATTTCTGTCTAAAGCCGCTTTTTCTCCATGTTTGCAGCTTCCTGTTTTCCTTATTCTAAATGATTTAACTCGCTTTCAAGTCAAATAAAATAAGTGAACGAAGTACTTACCGAAATTCCTCACTACGTAGGTCGATGTAGGTACAATGAGGTTTCCTGCCTTCACTCGGTTGATGAATAAATATTGTAACTAATATACTTTTTGCTAATTTCCAGAAAGCTGTGTCATCCAGTAATGTTCCTACCTCCATCAGCCCACCGAAGCACCTCAGAGTTACAAAATACCTGGATACCGTAGGCAGATGGACCTACCATCAATTCGAAAATATGCGCTCTAAAGAAAACCCGAGTGATAATGTAAACTAATGTTGTTGAATTGAAACTAAAAATGTAATATATTAATTATCCGAATATAATGCTTTTCAAAAATTAATCATCGACATTTCGGTTCCATCTGAGCCCATCCTCAGGCTAATCAGGCACTACACCTGTGACAAATATTGGTCATAATGTTCTGAAACTGATAATTCTATCAGCATCACAGGTCACTCGGATAAAAACATTTCAAATTACTCTTATGAAAATATCTGGTCAATTATAGCTCTATTTTTTAAGGCTTGGCTGTTTAATGAGACCTCCCTCCTAATTTATTTCTAATCTTGAAGCTTCAGACATTTCTGTGAAGCTGATGTCATGTGAGCGCCGAAGATAATGAGTGAGGACGAATGTCAATTAGTGACCCCACACCAACAAGATCAATGCGATTCTCCAAATTTCAATACGATTTTGTTCATTAGGTTAATGATGAAACCCATGAAACATCATTACACACAACAGTGAAATCAAGATTCTTCGAAAGACGTTGAGAAGATATAGATTATGGAAAAAGAGGTTTCATGCTAGGTTCAGTATCAGTGGTCATACTTGACGGTTCTACATTTCATTGGCAGCAGTTTTCGTTAAACTGTCACTTAGAACGCTAACTACTAGATACGGACGCCATTCCCTCCTCCACCGTTCAAGTAGTGTTACTGGATGAGGGTCTCAGTGGCAGAGTGAGTAAAGCGCCCATCTATGCAACGCGAGATTCATAGTTCAATTCCAGTGGGATCTAATTTTATTTATTTGTTATGTTTACACACATTTACTCCTATACTGAGGTTTAGTTTGTAGGTTCGGGGACAGTCGATGTCTTTATTCGTGGAAACCCCCCAGAAAAATTAACTCACCGCCTGAATCACTCAGCTCCAGATGATTACTTACCTAATCAATCATACCTCTTCGAATCCGGGAGTGACCCTGTGTTAGGTTCAAGGCAAACTCCCCCAGTAGGACCCAGACATCAATGAGAAATAATTAATCCCTATCGAGCTGGACTATAAACATCGTATTCTTTGATGTAGCTTCTTTCACTTACTTGAGTCAAAACCCTGTGACAATGACCTCGCTCGACTGCGACTTCTTCCATCTGATGAGCCAGGAACCAGCAGTTTCACTATGTCGATCGTCCTACCTCAAACCAGCCAGGACGGCTGGTATTTGACTTGGGAGAAATGTTACGTTCAAGGGAAACTCCCGCAGTCGAAGAGGTTTGATTACATTGTACTCATAGCTAAATCGTTGGGTCGCTGTTTCTAAAGAGATATATTCTAAAAGAAATTAGAGACACGAGTTCGAACTCTGTCGAGGTATAAAATATTTTTGGGGTCTTCCACCTGTACGTAACTCTTGTTGAATTGTTGACGCTCATTTCTCTTTCCACAGTATAAGCAACTGAAATGACCCTAGAGTGCAATCAACAATAACTGTTTTTGTTTGTTACTGATTAACAGAAACCAGTAAAAACAAGCCAGTAATGCCATAATGTGCCAATAATTTGGCTAACATTTAAAATTTTCATTGTAATTATGAAGATAATATTTAATTTTGCATTTCTTTTGTCAATAAATCTCTCTCTCTCTCTCTCTGATGATGACCTAACTATTGAAATCAATTCAACATTGTAACTCTTTATTTTTCGTGGAAATGAACAACCAGTGCACATATACGTACGTACGTTTGTATGAAGAACCCATTCAAGGCGGCCTCGTGCCAGTTGAATTCACTTGTTAATGTAAATTGCTTCATGTTTACCCTGAGCAACAATCACTAGCCAACAGCACGCAGGAGAGAATGCACTAGGTACCTAATCATCAACTGCAACCCTTTGAAAAATTAATTTTACAAGTTAGGTTATAAGTGATAACACTGCCACTATTCCCTGTCCAACGAACGATGGTCACCCGAACGAGAAATGGTCTTTTCCATTCTTTGTATTATATGAAAGCACATAAGTTTCCCACTTACAAGCACTGTCAACGACAAATGAACACTGTTCGCTTAAGAGAGTGCTGCAGTATCTATTCATCACTCCAAAATTCAAAAACTCATCACACACTCACCCGCCATCACTCTGCCACTCTTCATTCTCAATCAATTATCAATAAATTGTGCATTGGGGTTGTTCAAATCCACATATTATAAAGGCATTATTGCGTTCGTATAATGTAATGTATTCAAGAACTGTTAATGGAGTGCTATTAAAATAGTTTCCACTAGCTACTTTAAATTACATTTAGAACTTGACAATTACGAAAAATCAATTCGTACGTACAGGAATGAAAAAAAAAATTTGTGTTACATAAAATCTGAAATTCAGTTGGCTTCTTAGTAACGTCTTCTCTTTTGGTCTCTTGACCGCCTGGGAGAACGAGATGCACGCGCTCTGGGGCTTCTGCTTCGGGATCTGCAGAAGATAAATTAAGACAGTAAGTAGTTGATACTATGAGTAGATAAGGGAAGATTCATGAACCCCTTCAACCCCAGCCAGGTTATCTATAGTTTACTTATTTAGCTTTACAGTTAAAATTCAAAGGTACTACAGTAACAATAATTTCGATAACTACTGAGCTGAAAACTAGAATAAAACAAAAGAAAAAAAGTAGCATTTTGTAGGTAAGAGACACATTACTCCTAAGTACTCCCAAGAACTTTGTTTGGGCTACGTTCTTTATGCTCGAATAGAACAGAACCGTGTAACAGGTACACGACATTTTCATCTAAATCTAACTGTAAAGTAACTTTATAGTACCTAACTGCAAAGCAATAAAATTTTGATTTTGGAGATTTTGTTCGAATCTTCCGAAAGTGAAAACAATGCTTCCTCTACCTACAGGAGCCCCTTGTAGGAAATGTAACTTTTCTTCTACGTTTGTTGGGGGGGGGGGGGGGGGGGGAAGCAATGAGATTTTTAAAAGAATTATACAGAGAAGTTAGATAATATATGTTGGGAAATTAATAAATAGGAATAGCAAAAAACTGCATGATGCCGGGAGAATTAGGTATTTGGTGATGTTGAATAAGATGACATACCTTGGCCGTCCGCCACCGACACCATCGCCGGTGCCACCTCCCTTCCTACGCCTGCTGTAGAGGTATCGTCTTAGGTCACGAGAAATAGGTTTCAAGTGCATGAAGTTACAGAACCCACTCCTCGTGCATTCCCTGGAAAAAAGAGAGCATATTAAGAGTACTCATGATCTTGGTGGTGGCGAAGAATATTAAGTTAAATTTAAAAAGTCAAACAATGAGAATCATAGGATAAAAATTGGAAAGGTCTCCCTCCACACACGTCTTGATCAAAAACGAGCCCCTACACTCGTAGCTGTTTCACACCCGACATCCAGGCAACTGATTTTCCTCACTATACAATATTGTGTAGCGTTACCGGCAGAACCTTCCACTGCTCATTCCAAAATTCAGCAACAATGGTTTGCAGAGACGTGTGTGGGCGATGAGGGCTGAAAATGATGAATTCATCATATTTATGTCAGAATAAAATATTTTTAAAAGTGTACAGGTTACACCAAAACCTAATATACCTATACGAAACTGCTCACCTTTCGAAATAATAATTGCAGTAAGTATTTTACAGTTTGTCTGCACGCGCACCATCACAGTGACTGCAAACAGGGTTTGTGAACAGTCACTGTGATGGTGCGTGTGCAGTGTAAACACTCACCTACGCCGAGCAATGTTCGTGAACAACTTTCGTTCGTGCGCGGGGTCGATCCGTCGGCTACGGTTTTTCCGCAAATGCTCAGGTTCCTTGCGCGAGAACAACTATTTGGTTGGCCGTGCGCGGGCAGTGTAAACGCACCCACCTTTTTCTGGCGTTTGTAAACGTTCCGCACGGCGCGGCGCAAGCTGTTTGCGAAAGGTGCGCGCTCGGTGCAAATGGCTGTTAACGAATGGGGAATTTCCATCACTAGGAACTGTACATGTTTGACCTCAGATTCGGATATAGCACACTTGAAAACTCCATAGTAGCAATTTTCAGCACAAAATACCGTTTAGTTTGGCCAATAAACGGAAGCTGAGGGTTCACCCCCGACAGGCGGGGCTGTGATGTGATAGGGCAAATGAATTTCATGAACCGTTTTACTGATCGGATATCCATCATATGGCACCTTTTCAGAAACCTCTCGCTCAAATCTTTCCATCGAGCAAATAAAAAACAACCATGAAAATTCCCCATTACCTGGAATGAGGGGTATCTAGGTAAATGTTTTTCAATGAAAGCAGATTAGATAGACATCACAACCGCACTATAGTACGATAAGTAGTTTTCTTTTCAAGATTTTCAGAGTTATGGGAAAAAGCCACACCCCTCCTTCCCCCTATTCCCTCAGCAACAACTACAACTACCTCTCACATAATCCACATTGGGAGATTTTGCGGAAATGGCAACCCAGCACTCTAAACTAAAGGAACATTATTCCAAGAATGAAGTGACCACAAAAGCAGGCCAGGAAATAAGACTGCCCCGAAGTAATACAAACAAGTAGTGCCAGAAAGTCTTACGGAAAAAAAGGGGGAATTGATTAATGGGGGGGGGGGGGGGGGGTAAGACGGTATTGGGAGGAATAATCTCCTAGACCAAAACCCGTCATATCCTTTTAGACTACAGGGATTCATCACGTGTCTTCCTCCCCACCCCAATAAGAAATCTACGAGTAGGTAATGACTTTAAAAAATATTAGTCGCTAATTTTCCAGACCAATGAACAACCCTTACTAGTAGCTGGCAAAAGCATTTTTTAAGAGTTGAAAAACGTTGAAAGGAAAGCAGATACGTTGAAAAAGAGTAGACCTGCTCTTAGTCGACCTGCTCGATCTTTTGCCATAAGATCTGGAGAAACAGCAAAGTTACAGCGTGTGACTATGCCTCCAGTTCTCTAGAGGTAGTTCCCTACCTTGGATAAACCATTGGCTACTGATACACTTGACGTTCCGGAGCTAGCTTGTCCCCCCACCATAGGAGCCTGGTCACAGTTGTTTCTGAACAGCTCCCATAGGTTTCAGTTCCCTGACCGGAACGGCTCTGAACAAAAACTCTTGTCAGGTTACCATTCCTGCTTTTTCACAATCACAAACCTCGCAACCCGACCGGTTTTTCGTTCTTGTTTCGTCTGTTTAGTTCAGTTTTGTTTAGCTTTAGTTTAGTTAATTTTTATGTTTATTACCTAAGTAGGGATGGAGGTTCAATTGTATGTCATGAGTGTGACAGAGTTTTTCTAACGGGCCGAATTTCCTACGCACGGTGCATGGCATCAACCAGTCAGTTCCTCCACCAAAAAAGATGATGTGCGGCACCGATGATAAACAATTCGAGAGACATTTGTTTGATAAACATTCAATTGGGGTGACGAAGGAGAATCGTACTTTTCAGCCCGAGACCCTGTTTAAAGAGTGGAAACGTGCCGTTAAAGTTAAGTTACCCGTCAAGTTCGTGTTGAAATCCAGGAACAAATTGGATGGGCATGAGATAAATTATTACCGCTGTAATCGTGATGGACATTACATACCCCAAATACCCGAATGTAACAGGAAGCGGGAACTGAAGATGCAAGGTACTAGAAAAATAAAATCGCACTGCCCTTCTAGAATGATCTGGAATCAGTACCTACATGTTTAGAAATCATCTGCAAGGCCTTCTAACGAGGAATGAATCATTGAATTGAATTGATTTTATTACCTTTTTTGTAAAATAAGACATTAGGTAGGTTGGTATATGATTATCATCATCTCGGGTGCATGAGCTGGGACCTATTATCTTATCCAAACATTGGAAAAAGGAGAAAAGAACGTTTTCCTTGGGTTCTATAATCGATTGTCAAGAAGCGGGTAGAGTGGAGGGACAAACTGGAATGAGGTGACCATTCTTCGGAACCGTTCAAGTCAGTGAACTGAACCTATGAAAGCTGTTCGGAAAAAACAGTGTCCAGGCGCCAATGGTGGGGGGACAAGCTAGCTCCTGAAAGTCCAAGTTACTGATACCAATGCGATTCATCTGATACCACCAAAATATCATCGTAAAACACCATTTATATTCATTAAAAGTTATAACAAATAGTTTCATTAATTTGGACTATCTTAGTGCTGTGGATGCTGTCCACAGCAATGATTCTCAGTATCGTGGAATGTGTTGAGTCTGTTGAGCACTCAACACAGTTAAAATACTTTACAGAAGTTGTTTTAAAATAACAGTTTAACAGAGTTTTTCAAACACGAATTCGACAACACATAGGCGAGCTCAAGAAATTATATAATTAAATTGATTGTGTGCATGTGAGACAACATCAAAGTCACCTCAATTATCAGAATCAAATAATTTACAGAACAATGACATGCGCATCAATAATAAATAAATATCGAAACACAAAAAATACAAATCGAAACCCGGAACAAATCAAAAAATAATGGTGCGTACACATTTTCACAATATTTATAATTTTATATCTAATTAGAACTGAAAGAAAGTCCTATTATTTCGCTATGGATATGATCCAAGGAAAATGGAATTTACCCCTAACGGTATTTATAGACTGACCCATATAGTCAGATGAAATTACTTCACCATGTTAGGTTGGATAGTTCGCAGTTTTGCACATTTTGAAATTTGAACTAAATTCTTTGAAGTTGCTCTGTAATTGATGGTAGACTTATACCTAGGGGAAATTTCGTTACACACTAGCGAGAGAAGTTTGCCATGCAATAATGAATCCAAAGCCCATAAATTCATGCATTACAGCTTACTTAATGAGGTATAGCGGTGAATGGAATGTAAGGGGTGAAGTGGGATGACTTCACAGTAGATAATGGACGCCACACCCATTTTCTCGTCAGCTTTTCACAAAGAGCTCATAATGGGGCTACGAACATGAGATAGCGCGAGGTAGAGGACAACACGTAAACAAGGACCTTACAAATCGGTCTTCTGTTGTTGCTGCTCATGACAGCAGTCATAACAAGCACGTTGTTTTATTTTATTACTTATTATTATTATTCATTTGTTTGCTAGTTCCTTTATTATAATAATGCATTTATTAATAATATAATTCTTGATTTTTGACCAGTATTGCCGAGGTTTATAGTGCAAGGAACGAATTGTAGGGCGAAAAGAGGTGACACAAGGAGGTATAAACAAGGGGAAAGTCATGTCAACAACATATTCCAAAGGTCCATCGCCCCCCAGCGCTCCTAGCGGCGGACCTTATTCGTTCTAAACCTGATTGGATAGAGAGAGCACATGGCAGTTTTTCAACATTATGATTTGTTCTATAATGACCATTTCAGTTTCAGGAATGCATGGTCGACAAGTGACGCTAATCTGTGCTTCACATACTTCATTCTCGATGGTTTTGAAAATGGTGAATATTTCTCCACTACTTTAGCTGACGTATGCCTAATATTTACTTACGTCTGGTTTCTAAAAATGCTTATTCCTAACATTTTGTTACGGATCGGTTCTTGAAAAAAAGGTTAGCTTTAAACGAGGGGAAAACACAAATACTGTTGTTTGGATTAGAAACTTATCTTCTCTCGGCTCAAATCCTCAGAAGGTTTGGATGCTGGGATTTGATACGAACTTGATTTTGAATGCTCATTTTCTGGACCTTGTTATAACCCTGAACTGCACTTTTCCTCCTAAAAAGACTTACGTACAGATTTCACCATCTGCACCATCACAGCTTTTTGTGAAGCTTTCGTGAGTAGAGCAAGCTATGTCTTGCTATGTTTCTATGAATCACCTTTGGCTTCTATGATTTTTAGTAGTCAGAGATGACAGGTTAGGGTGGTGGCTGGTTGGGAATACAGATCGGATTGTTCACATTCAGCTAGGCGTTTTTACTTTCCCAGCTATTTTTTTTTTTTTTTTTTCATTTTGCAATTTTTGCATGATAGGGAGAGAATTTTTGAATCTCCATCTCATGTCCATGACACTGGGAATGCTTAAAACTTATCAACTTCCAACTCCAGGCAAAGTCTCCAAAACGAACTGGCGGGTGCAGCAGTTTTTAAATGCTGTGCCTAGAAGTATGAAAGACCTGAAGTTTTCAGTTTTTAAGCTCACTATGAAAATGTTTCAATGTAAACTCGCTCCCTACAATTTTTTGGCACCTAGCGATTAAAATTTAAAGGGACAGAATTTTCAATTAGTAATTGTCTTTTTTTGTACTATGATTGATTATTTTCATGGCATTTATTTGCTGGTGTATGATTTTTTTTTTTTTTCATTTGTCCATAATGTATATATATATATATATCTTGCATGTCATGTCAGTGCAGCACCTTCAAAATATGTTATAACTATTTGATAATCGCTCAAGCACTGCGTATCGGCAAATAGAAACAACATTTATTCATGGAGGGAGAAGAGGGAACCCAAGACTAAGGGTAGTACAGGGATAAGTGATGAATCATGATGAAATACTTTGTCGAAACTTCGATTTGAATATTCAAAACTCTATTGACCATTTTTCCAACCCATGCACATAAATAATATTCAAAAAACATCGGGGGATCTGCACCCCACCAAGGACTACTTCCCAGGGGCCACTCCACAGGTTACCCAGGGAGATCTACACGGGCATAAAACCACATAGCCCCGCGAAACCAGCTTCAACGGGGTGGCAGGCTTAGCAGCTCACAAGCAAAGCATGGGACAAACCCCTAAAGGTCAAGAATGGTCACTAGCCTGGCGACAAAGAGGAGAGCTCTGGGCCTACCGCTTTATCCCCAGACCACCCCACAATGGGGTATGCAGGGAAAGGCTTTGGTGGCTGGAAGGTTTTATAACAGTATTAGAAGACACTCCTCCCTCCACGATTGCTCCATCCAAAAGAGAAGAGAGGATTCATGATTTCCCATTGACTTAGTACATATACCTCCTCATTCTTAAAATTCTGGCAATTTACCAACAATGGTGCTCATTTCCAATCCACCTACAGGTTGTCCAACAAATAACTGGACAAACAATTCAGAAACTAATTTATAACAAAAATATCCTCTTAGAATATGTCCAAAAAGCTTTTCATTTAGAATATTGGATTACATTTTGATTTTGGAGGTGTTTTAGACATAACACATTCGTACGGTCACATGTCTTAGCAAACGTCCCTGCCATGCTAATCACATATCCAAGATTTCAGTGAATTTTCATATTACCATTCATGTTAGGTCGGCTCGAAATGTTTTCTACTGGTCTTCCAGTGAGCGCCTAATCACCGTACTTGTGAAATCAAAGCGGTTTATATGCATGCATTTGGGTTCAAATAGTACCCAGTTCTACATTCAATTTTCACAAATGATTCCGACTTTCTATGCTGGTAGGAAATTTTGGCTATCGGCTGATGCATGGGACTTGTTAATGTTCAACAATCATCATAAAACTCCTAGATATACAATTAACATAACTTCACATTGAGAGTACCGTTAGGAGGAGTGTTGGATTTCCTGTAGGATAAATCTCTAAATCAGTTCAGGAAACCTTTGATTTAGAGCTTTTGTATTAAGCTTCAATTTGCTTTTTTTCATTTTGATTGTATTTACTATGAGAAAGAGCGGCCCTTCCCAGAGGTTTTCAACGGCTTAAAAACATCTCACACACCTTCACCAACTTCGCAAAGGTATCCTAATTTTCTATTTTACCGTAATTTTGTTTTCAGGTAATGATGTTAACTAGTGCGTGGCGTCCTTTGAAGCCGAGCGGTTTAAGGCGCGTTCTGAAGTAATGTGGTGGAGCGGGGGTCATGGGTTCAACTCTGGGACTGGTAATGAAATTTACCAGGACAACGCACATAAATATATAAGCAAGATTTCGTAAGGGAGGAAAACCGAAAATTAAGAGGTTTTACTATAAAAACCAAAGTTGGATAACGTTATTTCCAACGCTGGTACCCAATGACCTAGATCATCTTAAAAATCAGCCTGATACTTCAGGAAACTACCTGCCAAGTATTGAAGAACAGCAGTGATTGGTATCGATTATATATATTTTGTCAATAATCTTTCATCTAATACCAATGAAGTTAAGAAATAATAAACATCTAGACCAAATGAAAAATTGAAAACTAGCTTAACGCAGATTCTGTTGAAAATTAGATTTCTAATAAATTGTTTCTTGAGGTTTTTGCAGTTACATTCCGGGTACCCTACATAGCACTATTTCGGAGAGCTCTCTGTAAGACTCTTCATTAGATAGGAGAGAAATAAAATAAATAATAGTAAATAAATAAACCACCGTCATACCTCATTAATTGAAATGGACGATGACTACTGAGATCAGTGTTAAAACATTCATTTTTCATAAAAGCCATGCATAGTGCAGGCGCTGCAACTGGTAGATTCCATGCAATTCATTAACCTAAAGGCACTGACTCAAAGGAAATATCACCCAGGTCATGAAAAACTTTGATAGTTCAACAAAAGATAATTATTAAAATCTCGCCAATGTGTGCGAGAATTGCAAAGCGACCTTCGGATGAGACAAATCGCCGTGCTAGAGATTTACCTATGCATATAAGTATGAACCGTGGAATAATAATTAACAGTTTTGAAAAGTTGTGAACAGTTTTTGAAAAGTTGTGCAAAAAAAATCGTTTTTGTTGTGTGGAAAAACGGAATGGAATGATTTGAAGAACTACTGAAATTGAGGAAGAGATTCAGGGATCCCCAAACCAGATCCAGGAGAAAATGTTCAAAAATTCGCTTTAAGAATCATTTTGAAATAAATTTACGCAAAAACACCAACAAAAGAATGATTAGGGGTGTGAGGGGATGAGTAGATAGTTAGGCACGTTTTCCCATCAGTTTATTTTCCCTCCAAGCGCTTTCGCCAATATAGGCCTCATCAGGGAGTATTATTATGTAGTTGGACATTATGGCATTTATACATGTTTTGTTGCAGATTCTTCGGTAACATGAGTTAACAGCACCCACTGTTTGGGGATATTTGTGAAATTGGCTGCTTAAGTTGTACCTATGATTTAATAGGATCCATTAGTATTACGTGATTAATAACTAGTCCTGGGGAAAATAAAGTAGAAAAGTAAATTATTGGAGAGAGCAAGGGCCTCATGAGAATATTTCACTGACTTGATGTCACTAGCTAAAATCAGCTCACACTTTCAGCTACTCATCACCTCACACCTCTAACCATGGATAATGAAGGGCAACCTACCCAACGGATTCAAAAGAATGACTGAAATGAGTAGGCGACAAATTTAAAGATTGAAATTATGTTGCGCGCCACTTCCTATATTCATTATAGGCTATTTTTTCCTCCAGAGTTGGTATCCTGGTGGGTTGTGGTTGGTAGTGGGCTCTACGATGAGATATTCTGATATGAAGTTCTCAATAGCTTATTTTGATAGAGAGATTTATAGATGAAAGATACCGGAAACCCATTTCCCATACATTACTCATGTGATATCATAAAGCGAGTAAGGACTTATAGAGGCAAGATTATGGAACTTCTTTGCTCACAGAAGCTATGGTCAGGGCCCAAAGGTTAAATGATGAAGTGAGTATAATTGTGAATAGAGAAAAAAATCAGATACTCAAGAATACGTACGACACTAACCCCATCTCATACTGGCGGCAACAGGCCTCACGGAAATCAGTGACTGGGCTCAATTCTGCGTAGACGGGTCGCCCTCCGAACCAACGGTTATTCAAATCGTTCACAGCTTTCTCAGCATCTTCCTCTCGACGGAACTGCAAAATAAATTTATTCTTTCGGGATGAGTAAATAGGGAATATTGAGAGAGAGAAAGCAAAATTACGAACACTCGAAAGAATAATGAACTTTCTTCAACACGTTGACTGCGTCTCCAAAAACCAAACTTCTCAAGGGCCTGAAAGGAACTTCAAGAACCCTAATGATGAATCGAAATATCAACTTCAATGATCGATTCTAATTTTGTAATCAGTCTGAGGGCACTACGAGAGATATCACTACCTTCACACGAAGAGTAATATTCAACTAGGAATCGATTTTTAGGTCTTCAATTTACTCCCCCAGCGACCGATATTCGGACGTCGGTTGCTCCGCCGTAAGGACGTCTTTTGATTACCTGTCCATCGAGACGCACCATGAGGAAACCGGTTTGAAGAGCTGTAGTACATCGAGACGCAGTGAACGTGTTAAAGATGACGGCAATGCCCAAAATAAACAATAGTTTACCTTGATATACACATTGCCTACGAGATGGTCGCCCAAGTTGTCACAAACGTTCATTTCTTCAATCTCTCCATACTGCAAAACAGGAATTTACAAGTTAAGCCACTCATAACTTTACAAATATATTTGTAGTTTAAGTTCCAGAACAATAAAAATCCAATTTCCAAACAGGACGTACTTTGTCTTCACATTCCACAAAAACATCTTCGAAGAAGTTGTCGTAATGTTCCTGCATCTCTTCATCAGACACATTGCTCACCACTGTTGACAAATGTAAAAAATCACAATGAATAGACTGACGAAGAATGGAATAAGATATTTGTGGTTACTCTTGATAAACCGATATATCTGATAATAAAAAGTAAGTAATATTAATTACTCTTTATGGTGTCACGTTGTGAACATGACATGCGTGGAAAAGCTTTCAAGAAAAGCTTTGTTTCCGCTGCTGACCCGAACAGGTTCAGGTCAAGTTGCGCTTGCGCAGTGAAGAAGGAGTAAGATAATGGCGTTTCCGCAGTCCCTCGGTTCATATTCGGTGCAAGATGTCCAGTGTTTCCGCTGCTCAAAGAACATGATCCGAACATGAACTTTCTGCTCCGCCAGAAGAGGAGGTGCAGCTTGCTCCGCGCATGCGCTCTTTGGAACTTGAGATAACCCGATATATCCTTCCTCAAACTTCTGTAACCTTACACCTTACAAATTGTGGTTTCCTTTGATTTCGTGCCTATTTTCGAGTCCATTGTTCGTATTTATTCAGGTGATTCAGCGATTTTCGAACTTTTAAAAGTTTTAAATTAGAATTGTTTGACCCTTTATTATATTCCTTATTTCTACTACTAAACTAATGAAATAGAAATAACTGAATATTCGGGAGTGAATCACGAGAATGTCGACGTCGAATAAGAATGAGACACAAGGTTTTGCTCATGGTTTTGCTAAAGTACCGCTAACGGGACTCCATTTCATGGATCTTCGTGTATCCATGGTTACTGCACCGAATATGTCCTAAAGCGTTTCCGCTGACATCTGAACTGAACAGCTATGGAGGTGCCCTTGCTCTGAACTGAACCTGTTCAGGTCACGTAGCGGAAACAAACCTAAAGTTCGATAGAGGTGCAGTATCGACAAATACTAAATTTATACGTGAATAAATCATTATAACCCAAAGAATCAATAGTAGTTACATATCATAGCAGCATTGTATAGATAATAAATGCTCGTGAACCCACTTACAATGGGAGCCATCAGCAGATTTGGCTGAATTCTGAGGATTGACGTACAAGTTCTGGAGGAGTACAGTCTGAAATGGAAATCAATGGGGGTATAAATTGCATGAACAGTGGATTTGTCTTTGCAGATAAGACGATAAATATGGAAAATAAGGGAGAGTGAAACATGGATACTTGTGCCAAAAAGTGAATCTGCACGAAGTATATACGTAATCGTTATACAAGAGCATAAATCAATAATACAATAAGTACCTGACTGAAAGTAGGTTTGTTGTGAATCCTGGAGCATCTATCGCCATGCCGACACGCTCCAATTTTGAAATAGAATGAGCAGTTGACCCTGAAAAATGAGGAATAGGTGGTGAAAATGGTACTCTCGAACCATTTCAAAGCAGGTGGAAATTTTGATTTTGGAGGATACCTACCAAAATCGTCAACCTCGTGCACGAATAGGTACACAGATAGTATGGATTCTCTGCCTTCGGTATAGAGAAATATCCCGGATGACGTTTAGTTTCTATACCTAGCAATAGTACTACCAACTTAACTACCCGACAGAAGCGCAGGTACCCAGAAACCATGGTAGAACGGGTACCTAATGACTGCCTCACTTTCTTTTCATATTCGAATGCGAAGTTATGACAGAGAAGGATTATTACTATGAGTATACTATTAGTCGATGACCAGAAAAAGCGTAACACTGAAGTAGAGATTCAGAGAAAAATTGGTCAAAATTCACTTGACTTAGTTTATTAACCTATATTATAAGCAAGTCATGTGTAGTAGGACCAGTTTCACCAATCTGAGCTAATGCCACGTCAACTTAACCAAACGGTAACGGGAGACTGGCGATTAAGAGCGGCGTTAAGGAATTCTTTCACCACGTGAATTCAGACGTCAAAGTAATCATCCCCGTGGCTGGTTATGGTTTGGTTAGTTAACTACAAAAAGTTTCATTTTGTCCAACAATAGTCCATATCATGATATGAATGTCAGATTATAGAACATTAATTTGTCCATCATAGACCGAAAAGTGGCTGCCCAGAGCTTGGAATCATATCCTATAAAACCTCAACAGCTGTTTCTTATCGCGATTAGGAGTTGATTTTTTCTAAGCTGAAACACTGAAATTTGATTTACCTTAATTTAGATTAAACATTTAGATAAGAGAGAGTAAAAACCACTAGGTAGACCTGCACTCGAAAATCTTTTTAAATGAGGAACCTGTTAAGTGAAATAAAATATATATTTATCTTTCTACTCTTTTGGTGGCCTGAACAGTAGGATCTTTCGGTACTGGAGGGTATCATCCCTCCAAGAAATTCATACATGTAGGAGGATAGGTACTAGTTGATAGACGGGTTGTGACAGAAAACTATGGAAATCTCGTCAGATAAGAAGTAAATACATATACAAATCTCTACTTCTCAACAGGAAACGTATAAATTGGGTTATCAAACTTAGTTAGGTACCTACCTACCAAGGTATCTACCTAATCTCTATGCTGGTTGAGTGAAAGCACTTTGGCAACATCGGTTTTCATCCAGCTCTAGAGAATAATTCTTTTCCATATGACTTGAGGTTGTTGTCACTTGAATAACATTCAAAATGAGCAAACAAAACAAGTTGTCGAGCCGCCCATAAGAGTTTACTTATATCTAATTTCTCGTCTACTTTTTCAACTACCTAACGTATTTTACTGCTGGCGTTTCATACTTATATATTACATATACATATACTTATATATGATATTAGTGGGAAAAAGTTCTTGTGTACGGAAAATTTGAAATGTTGAGTTTCATTGAAAACCCTTGCGTTTTATTGAAAACCTACAAACTCGTCGGCGGAGGTTATATGAGTGAACAGTCTTTTTCCCGAGTGACTTGTGGCCGTTTTTTAAATAATTTTGAACTTGGATGTTTAAAATCATTAAATATCATATTATTTTTGGTAATTAAAAATAGGAAATTGAAGGCTCAGTACAATCACAACCTAAAGGCAATCATCCGGTAACCTCTTAATTCTTTGAGGGTCGGCTAATAAGTTAATCAACATTGGTAAGTTAATCAGATTGTCAAGTTTTGACGGACGAGTTAACAAACGAGGGGTGTTAGTGAAAGAAAAATCGCTCTAACAATGCCATGTTAACGCTAATTCTCGATTAACTTAAACGTTGAAACTGGCCCTTATCCTTTAATGATTACCGAATAATAACAAATTTATCAATGCTAGAAACTATTCGCTTCGGTAAGTAATATTAGATCAAAATGATTCGCCAAGCCCAAGTAGATGGATTTGGGATGGGTTGGTGCAACGCTGGCCAGCCACAACAATCGATCTGAGTACGCGAACGAGAAGGTTGTTATAGTCTAATCTTAGCCAGTAAATGATTTAAGAAACTTACTTATCCTTTTCTGTACCGAAAATCGAAGCCAGATATTCGGCCATGGTTCCGAAATATTAGTAAAATGACTTTCAAAACACTATACGTAAAGACATCCAAGTCCCCAAAAATCAATCTCCTTCCTTACAAAATGGCTACCAAGTACCAGGACCCAGGAGCCAGGACCAGGCTGCTATTCAATGCTGCCAACTCGTTTCAGCAAAAATCCCAAAAATCCCCCAGGATGAACCAGAAAATCCCCCCAATTTTGCCGATAAAAGCAATTTTGGACATAATTTTGATCACAAATTGAATTATTAAGTAATAAAAGGTCTTACAAGAAGGGAAACAATGTGAAAAATTAAAAAGAGGTTTTATTAACTCAAGAAAACGGAGAAACTCTATTACCAATCTGAAGTTACTTTAAATATCTTACTTAGGTATGGTAAATCATGTTGTCAATAAAAGAAAAACTTAATGGGTTACTTCCACACGAGTACTTAATAAATTTGAATAGGTTAACATCAACATAAAATAGATTACCAAAAATTTGTAAACTTCCTAGAAGGTTGTAGGTAGGTACTTCAGTAACAGGAAAAAATACAAGTAGCCAAGTAGGTACACCAACCTACAGTGTACTATGTATCAAAGTATGTAATTATGCATCACAGTAGCCAGTTATGTCTCCATAATTTTGTAGAAATAATTTTTCTTGGGGGTAAATTCCTTCCCTTTCTCGTGTCATCATTTGGTTTGGCTAACTAAAGTTCGTGCCTGACACTGTCCCTGTGTCTGTGTGTCAGTTTTTCATTTCATGGGAGGGATCAGTTTTTCATTTGAAATTCACATTTGAAGGGTTTTGTGAAAGATAGTGTTGCCACCTGTTAAAGGGCTTCAAGGAAGAGACCATAAAAATCCCCCACGGGGGGGAAAAAATCGCCTGAGTTGGCAGTACTGCTGCTGCTGTTGTTTAGTTCAAGTTTTGTCTTGGAATTCCCACTAGGCAGTCACCAAAACTCTCACAAGAGTGGACGCCATGGAAGAAGATCTCTTCTTCCACGGTGGACGCCTTCTCACAGAGACCAAGGGGTACCGGAGCGTGGCACCACGAGTTGAGTGGTTGATGAATTAATTATGAAATTATTATTAAAGCAAGTAGCTACAGTTGATTTTCTATTTGTTGCTAATGAGAAGCATGTGCCCTATATTTGGAACAGATTTGAATAATAAATATTATTCAAATTATAATAAGAAAAGACACAAAAACCTACATGGCCAACCATATTGTAACGATCCAAAAATATTTGATACCTCAACAGGAGTTTGAACTCGCGTCGTCACAACTACGAGAAATTATTATTAATTTCCCGGAGTTGCAACACTCTAACGACCAGAGCTAAGAGGCCAGGGTGATCAAACCTCTTCGACTGTGAGAGTTATTTTCCTGGAGCGTAACAATATGAATATCTTTTCTTTTCATAAAAATAAAATATTTTTGAAATTCAATATCTTATTGTTCACAACTTTTCTTTTTTTTTTAATTTCACTTTCTGGATACGAATCTGCTATTAAAATCGACTCTGAGAGTTTTGTGGCCCTTCATACATGCATAGAATACCCAAACTTATAATAAATAAACTCTCTAACCAGTTTACCAAAAGATCTACACAGCCTTCATGAATTTTTTAAATAGGTACTAATTATAATTATAATGATTTTTTATTTTTAAAATTGTAATCAAACACTATTGTGAACAGAAGCTGTGTCCCTTGAACTGTAATATAGGTACCTACTTTCAAAATTGGAGTAGGTACCTATTCATTCAAAGTTGGAAGTTTTAGAATTAATTATTATAATAATGCATTCTATAATTATTACGGCATTTATAGACAGATGTAATCACATAATGTGTGACTATTCCCATCTCAACTGAGAGTGGAGTTTGGCATGCTGTTCCAAATGTTCTCTGCTCCAGAGAATGTTGAGATCCTGTGTGACCCATGATTTAATTTTGGTTTTATAGGCATTTTCCGAAATGCAGATAGCAGAAGAATGGCTCAGAAACTGTTGTCCTGAGCCTGCTTGTGCGAAATCGTCAACATTAACATTGCTCTCGTGATTCTCGTGACCAGGAATCCATTTTATGGTTATTTTGTTGTTTTTCAGGTAGGTATTTCTTGGTTCCCCAGACCAATTTTGAGGTCGTGAGGGGGTTTAAGAGTGCTCTAATGCTGGACTGACTATCCCAGGAGTTTGTCGTCTCTATGCACACTGAAACGGCTGAGTGAGGGGAGTCCACGAGTTGGAGGATCTTCTAGGATTTCTCTGAAAGGGGGCATCAGCGATTTTAAAATTTTCTAATCCCACCTGAACCATGGGCTGGAGGGGGGTGAAAGACCCTTTTAATGCGTGTTTTTTGCCCGAGCGCTCGATCTTCTATCCGCTGCCACATTAAAATTTGATCGAGAGCACTTCGAATGTCAGCCAAAAAGTTACTTTCTGGATCCATAGAACACAATGGTGCTGTCAACATTTCTGAAAGATGCTGTTTAACCGGAGAAATCACTGAGGAAGTGCTGGAAATGACAAAACAAATTCGTTCCCCGCTATGTTTTTTTTCACCTTAGTCCACGGTTTTTGCTTGGGGTGGTCTTAAAATGTTCGTTAGAGTTCCAATTTGGTCCCATGCGAGTTTCGAAACTCGAAATTGTGTTTTCTGAGTGTAGTGAACAAAGGTAAGGTGAACGAACATAAGATGCCGCCTTGATAGTCATTTCCAACAGGAAAAAACGTATGCCAAGTTGGGTGGGCGGTATAGCTTCCTCACGTACAAAAATTTAACATCCGACAGTTCTGTTAGTACTGATATGTTCTTAAAACTAAACTTTTGGAGGTTCCACATGATCTTTATAGGATAGCCCTTCTACGAAGATAAAAGGCCTATCTTTACCTATTAAATTTAATAATCTTTTGACAGTCCCACATAGAAAAAGCAGCAAATTATTACACAGCAATTTATTATTTTCGTTTTGACCCTTTTATAAGATTTATTTATTTTGTTTTGCTATACCCTTGGGATTGTCAATAGAAAGGGATTGAAAGCAATTTTCAAAATTTCCACCCTCACCCGAACCATGGGCTGTAAGTCTCGATGGTATGGGGACTATATCCAGTCGCATCTATACATCCCACACCGAGCGATGGCAGTATAAATTCCTCACATATTGTAAAATGGACATATATAAAATTATTAGAAGAACAAAGTACGAGTCGAAATGATTGATAAGGACGTTATAAGATATAATTGTTTGTGCATGCCCAAATACTACTATAAATACAGAGGCAATACATATTAGATATTACCTACCTTTTATAAGTTTTTTTTCCTTGGGATTGTGAAACAAAGGAATTGAAAGGGGTTGTGAGCAATTTTCAAATTTTCCACCCCCACTCGAACCATGGGCTGTAGATCTCTATGGTATCCCACTGTATCCCATTGCATCTATACATCCACACTAAGCGAGCGGAAAACCCACCCCTAGCGAGCGATGTGAGCAACATCCCCTACACATTTCAAATTACCCTTAGTGATCAACCTTTTCCAATCATTCTACATGCCCCACTCAACAGTAAAGACCATCACATCTATACAGCCATACCAAGCGAGCAAAGTGAGCAACATCAACATCCCCTACAAATTTCAAATCACCCTTAGTGATCTACCGTTTCCAATCATTCTACATGCCTCACTCAACAGTAAAGACCAACGGATCTATACAGCCATACCGAACGAGCAAATACGTGGGTAACGCACATTAGGCTTGGTTCATTTGCTGCCTGCTCCCAGGCAATCATAGTGCATTGCACTATAAGTTGTCGCTGTATACTTGCAGTTTGCAACACACGTCATTTCTATGTGATTCAGTCTCATGCTTTAGGTTTTTGCAAGCTGATATGGTATGTTGCAATTTCTACATGACGTATCTATGTGACACAAATTGTCACATATGCCGCTGTGTGTACGAAGTATGTAACACATGCCATCGGTATCATGGCTGTAACGGATGTGTTCTGACGTTTATATGTCGTCTTTCACTTGATTCGCCTTGCGTCTAGGCACTAGTGACACATTCGGTGTCCTTGGAAGAATAAGAGACAAATGAGGAGGAAAGGCGAAATACAGCCCAACAGAAAACAAAACTAATGGTCACACGATCAAGATGGACCACGGCCAAAGTGAGAGCGACCAACCAACCAACCAATACCAATTTTGAGCGGGCGGATTCAAATAATTGTACCTACCTAAAGGAAATGAATGTGTAAAAAGGTTTTTCACTTATGAAAGGTATGCTGAAGTGAGTAATTCGTTTATGGAAACCTCGGACAGAGCAAATCATCAAGTGATGTTAAGTACGAGTTGTGTTACCAACTGGATTCTGAATTCAATATTTTGCGGGTAAGTACCAATAAGGAATAGGAAGTAATTACTCTTTCTTTCATTTGATTGAAAATTGTACTAAAAAATGTTAATCAAGTAAATGTTGATATGTTATCTCTTCATCCCAGACTGTACTTAGATTCAGTAATTCCCAAAAATGAAAAGAAAAATAAGCAAAATAAAATGTTTGTTCAATTGCTAAATTTACCGAGGAATAAATTAGGGTGCATCACGGTACGCAAATTCATCAACGGGAGAGGGAAGATGAGGGGAGGGGGCCACGAACGCCCCAGTCTCGCATGAGCCTGCCACTGCCCCTTCCCGCACTTTTTGTATTTCTATAACCAAACCTATGAAAACCTATACTTAACTAAAACTATGAAAATAAACTCGATATCTTGATAATCTCGTAATATGTCATTGGATTATATCAGCTGATTCGTCGAGGGGGATTTTTCCATGTCCAAACAGTTGTAGTTCTCATTCAAAATCATGTTGACGTTCTTTGACGTAGACAGCGGATGGATGAGTTATGTTCGAAGAAAATAACCGACAGTCGAAGAGGTTTGTTTAACTGGCCTCATAGCTCAACCTGTTCGAGTGTTGCAACTAAAAGGAAATTTCTCCTTAGTAGTAAGGACACGAGTTCGAACTCCTGTTGAGGTATCAAATATTTTTGGGCCGTAACAGTGGCGCAGTCAATAGGACCGAAATAATACGAAACAATAATTAATTAAATCCCTCTCGAGCCAAAAGATTGTTTAAACATCACATTCTCTGTCGTAGCATCACTTTCACTTCCTCAGTCACTTGAGTCAAAACACACCATGACTATGACCTCACTCAACTGCTGAATTACTCCCAGCGAGCATCTGTTGGGCCAGCAAACTGCAGTTTCACTTCGTCCGACCCCAAACCAGCCGAGACGGTTGGTATTTGACTCTGGTGAAATGTTATGCCCATGTAAAATAACCGACAGTCAAAGAGGTTTGAATAGTCAGCCTCATAGCTCAACTTGTTGGAGTGTTGCATAAGGGAAAATTTTCCCTAAGTAGTAAGGACACGAGGTCGAATCTGGCAGAGGTATCAAATATTTTTGGACCGTAACATGAACCTGCAGCAACCTGGGTGGTTTCCATTCTAAACCATTCTTTGGAATGATGTAGGAATTTTTGGTGAAGGGGGACCTGCAAATTATTACATAAAGGTTTATTATTTCTGTATTAAATAGCAAATCATTGGTCTATAATTTCCTATTTTTAATCTCGTTAATAATAATCAAAACTTGGAACCTCGTGCCTCAGGGTTCAGACCTTTACAGCTTCAGGACCCCACAGTTTTACGCTTTATTGTAAGAATTCAGAAAAAAATTGGAAAAAAACGGTTGGTCGAAAAAAAAAAGAAAAGAAATTAACCTCAGAGGGCCTCTCCAAACTTTGTAATTCCGGATGTCCCACTGGAGCGCCATTTCAACACCATTAGTCAAGTAAGAAACAAATTAAGCTCAGAGGATCAGTGCACCTAAATTAATATACTGAGATTCTATACTACATATCCCAAATGAGCTTCATTTCAAATTTCGGTTCTCTGTGTAACATCCCAAAAATATTTGATACTTGGACAGGAGTTCGAACTTGCGTCGTTACAACTAAGGGGAAATTCCCCCCAAGTTGCAACACTCCAATGATCTGAGTTATGAGGCCAGGGTGATCAAACCTCTTCAACTATATTCCTGGAGTGTAACATTTCCCTTGTGTCTAATACCAGCCGTCTTGGCTGGTTCATGGTCGGACAAAAGACGAAGTGGAACTGCAGGCCACTGGCTCAGCAGATGCTCGCTGGAACAAGTCAGCAGTCAAGCGAGGTCATTGTCACAGTGTGTTTAGACTCAAGTGAGTGAGGAAGCGAAAGGTACTAACGACAGGAAATGTGATGTTTACAGTCTTTTGGCTCGAGACGGATTTAATTACAATTAATTAAGACGAATTGTTTCGTATGATTTCGGGTCCTATGTCGACTGCGCCACTGTACCAGCCCAAAAATATTTGATACCTCGACAGGAGTTTAAACTCGCATTGTTTCAATTACGGGAAATTTCCTGTAGTTGCAAAATTCCAACGTTCTGAGCTATGAGGCCAAGGTTATCGAATATTTTTGGGCCGTAACAGTGGCACTGTCCTATACAGTCCTGGAGCATAACACGTGGGTAGGTTGATAAAGGAAGAAATTAGCTTCACATGTATTTGGCGTAACAACTCTTTATAACGTTTGAGTAATAATAATTTTGTGGTGGTCGGGCGAGATGCTGAAATTTTCGTCAATATGCCTACATGGTTTATTGATTATTATAGAGGAATTAATTAATGCAATTAATTAATACATCTGAACTTCACTAGTACCCTTATCTAAGTATAAGGACATTTAAGTAGGTATACCTGCCTACCAACTGAAAATTTAAATCAACCAACTCTTCACTAGTCCATCTGTAGGGATAATAGTTATGTTGAACTCGATTTTCCAAAGTCAGAATTCCCCTGGAATCATATCAGCTGATACGATTTGGAATTTACAAGGCAAGTGTTATGTGTTCCGATTTCACAAACACTTGCACTTTCTAGAATGCATTTTCGAGCATCCATGGAATTTAGTGATTGGCTCACTAAAGGTTAGTCCAAAGAAACAGTCCCTAATCAGATTGGAATCGAACCAGAACCATGGAACTGAAAAGGGGAGGAGATAGAGGCGTTCTGGACTGTTAGTTCCAACTCCAGTTGTCCGAATGGTTTTCATACTAGGTAATTCGTGGGAGGTGGGAGTCTTAAATATGTGATGAGCGTGAAAACGTTTACTGAGCATGTCTTGAACTAAAAGTTCTGGCTAAAATCTCGAACCACTTGAACTATAGTCGGGGCAGCTTAAGAAGTTACATGAGATGATACCCCGCCCCATCACCAGATGGGCCGTGGGAAGAGGTGAAGTAGCAGTCTGATACCCCTTCCCTACCTCCTCCTCCGATTCACCACCCACTTCCCGCTCCTGCCATTGGCATTCAGACGGTGGGGAAGTGTTAGATGAGTGTAGAGGGGGTAACGGACTGCGGTCAGCTGATTTCCCCCACCTCCTTGCTTTCACGTAACTTCCTACACTGACCCGACTGTAGTTCTTAATGGTTCTGGATTCCTTCCCCGGACTACAAACTTGAGGTTCCAGGACTCCACAGAACTGGTTCTGAGTCTGTCCAAACAGCCAAAACTGGGCTTTGTCAGTCCTGAACGGCTCGGGGCTGCACCTCTGGACAAACCTTAGTTCAAAGATGTCACTACTTGTGCCTAATATCGCTCTCTAACTGCTCACCTTAGGGAGAGTGAGCGCATTACTGCGCTCCGAGTGGGTTCATTTGATTCTTTGGGATAATGTCTATCAATCATTAGGATACTAACAGTAAAATTAACAATTTTACCTTGAAAGTTTCCGAGATCTCTACTTTTAAATATTTCAGCCCACAAATGCTTGGTACCCTTTAGCGTTGATAAAAATTGATGCTAGGCTTCTTGGATCAACTAAGCCCTACATAAATGTGATTTATAACCCTAGTTTCTTAAACTTTGGTCAAGTAGTTTTGGAGAAAAGCTCCAAACGGCGGAGGAACTTTTTTTTTTTTTCTTTTTTTTTTTAATTAGATTTTTGGATTTTGCGCATCTTGAAATCTAATCCAACAAATTAGGTGGAGAGGTTTAAAAACAATGTTCTTGGTCGATTACCTACAAAGTTTTATCACTTATTTAATATAATAAACCAAATATTTTATTCATATTTCGAAAGAGTTCCCGATTTTTATAAGCATACAAGGGAAAACTGAACATATAAAAGATTGCAAGCGTTGGATTTTGTTCAGCGCTCTGTGTCATTTGTAATAGGCGGAAGCACGAGACGGGGTCATTTTTTATTCCTATGTCCGATTTTCTAGCCGTTTCAGAAACATGATCGAATTACTTTAAAAACGACACTATACCTACACAGTGTGCTCAGTCTCAGTTAGAGGTACTGCTGACTTAGGATTACACACAGTCGGAAGAAGTTTGTGGATATTTTTGGCTACTGTAGTATACTACAAGAAGATCCCTGAAGATGCCTCAGTTCCACGGGAGATGATTAGAAAAATGAAACAATAATAATAATTTTAGGACAGAAAGACTTTTTTCTAAAGTACTTATTGAATACAAGCTCTAAAATTGAGAGTTTTTTCTCTGAATGAATAGAATCAAATTTCTTCCCCAGTTGTCTAATTCCCTGGTAACGTAGATGTAGGTTTTCTTTATCTAAGCTACTTCATTGCATTTGTCAGACGTCTTATTGAATTTTCTTTTGAATGGTGATTGGTTTTGATTTGTATTACGCTATACAATAATGATATTCATGAGAATATTATGCAGTTAACCTAATTGTGCGCTCTGTCGTTATTTTAATGTAATAGCCGTATTGTTTGAAGAGAAGTGGAAGAAGGATACATAGACTGTAATGTAGTAGGTAGGTGATATTTTTTATTCACCTTTTTTTGTTATCCCATGCTAAATTAGTGAAAATGCATGAATACATTATTGTAATACCCAAGGGGTTTATACAAATTAAAGATTTGAATTTAATTTGAATTGATTTTTTAATATTTAGGCCCTTCAATCATACCTCTTAGGTTGATTGAAAGTGATGCCGAGGGTTAAGGACCAATTAGGCCCCACATTTGATTTTTGACCTGATAATTTGAATAAATAATAGGCCACTGGGGCTCTTTCGTAAATACATCTATTTCCGAATTGGAACATAATATATAATAGGTGCAAAAAATTTCAAACGGGATTAAAAAGACTGAACAAGTGAAATTAAAATAAAATACACTGCCAAGGACATGACACAGATGCTTCTTCGTGTCCTTCACAGTATGTCACCGTTAAATTTTCAGAAATGACCGGTTCACCATGATATAAGTAAAGTTAGAATGCTGGGCAACCAAAAACCAGAAAACCTGACTAAAATCTGTTCAACATTGACGGACTCATAACTGTCACAAGAAAATTACGTTCACGCATGCACTGAACGTATCGCTGATTCAATCTTGATGAAACTGATAAGGGGACGATTTAGGGCTAGATCCACACTATTCCTGAAAATGGCATTGAAATCCGATCAAAATTGTGGAAGTTATAGCTGTGGCAAGAAAACATAAAAAGACAAACGCTCGCGCATGCGCTCAGCGTATTAAATCATGATGAATGTCGTAAAGGACCTCAAGGGACCTTCCCCGCATCATCCCTGAAAACCTGACTAAAATCTGTTCTACATTGACGGACTTATGACTATCACAAGAAAATTACGTTCACGCATGCGCAGAGAGTAGCGCTGATTCAATTATGATGAAAATAATATTGGGACCATCTAGGGCTAGACCCACACTATTCCTGAAAATTTCATTGAAATCCAATAGAAATTGTGGAAGTTTGGAAAAGAAATATAGACTGACAAACGCTCGCACATGCGCATAGCGTACCGCTGATTCAATCATGATAAATGTCGTAATGGGCCTCAAGGGACCTTCCCCGTATCATCCCTGATATCTCTTCAACATTTATGGACTTGAAATGAGTGTAACAAAAAAATAACGTTCGAGCATACCTAGAACGTACCACTGATTCAATCATGATGTGACTAATAGGGGTTCATCTGGGGCTAAACCCACACTATTCCTGAAAATTTCATTAAAATCCAATCGAAATTGTGGAAGTTATGGCTGTTGCAAGGATATGTGGACAGACAGACGGACGGACGGGTCAGACAGACACGAAACCAAATTTGTTCAGGAGGCCATGAAACGCAAAATGCGAGTGGAAATTTTGATTTTAGTAGCAAAACAATTTTTTTCCATTTCGAAAGTGAAAACAAAGCTCTTGCTGCCTTGCAGACGCGGAACCAAAATTAATGAACTATAGTTTTTCACCATGGAAGTTCAAGTCTGATCTTCGATTAACCGGCGATAGGCGTTGAACGCTGGATCCCGGCCGTTTACGAGGGGCGGACTCGGATCAACCTCTGTTGCTCTTCCTCACTAACCGAACCACCTCATCACAATTTTCCCGAAATTCTCATGCGTTATTATTATTTATATATTATTTTACTTTATTAATAATATTATTCCTCGTGCGTTTATTATTTATGAAGTGATAATGACAAGAGCTCACGCTCGGCGGGGTATTTCAATAATTTTTGACGATGAAGACGAAAGCTTTGAGAGAGATAGTTTTTTTACAAAAAAATATAACAATTTAAATTAGAGAGCATAGACTACCTATAAATATTCAAACTAACTTCAATGTGACAATTTTAAATTCGGTAAAAAACAGTACGAGTATCAAAAAGAAGAAACAAAACCACCAACAAATACTTGGTGAGGTCAGATTACTTAAATCCTCTTCCAGTTTAAATAACAACAATTTTAAGTAATAGGGCTTAGAATTACCTAAATCCTAATTAAACTTCTTATCAGAGGTCAAAAAGTCTTCAAATGAGTAGAAACAATTTGCTAATAGACATTTTTTCACTCTATAGCGAAAAAACAGTCTTTTTAGAAAAAAAGAAAGAAAAAAAACGTATACCAAGTCCTTCAAATCAGCCGAAAAAGAATTCATATATCTTACTCCCCAATAATTAGTTGAGTTATCGCAATACTTCAATCTATTCCGACTTGTTGCCAAAAAGAATGAGCCCCTTGTATTGTAATCGTGGATATCATTTCATGTAATATAACGGTGTAAGTTCTGCGTCACATAGCAAACACATTCTAAAATATAGATAGGTACAAGGAAAAGGAAGTACCTATGCCAAGGTCTATAAAGCCAATACGACAGTACTCTCTATACTTTAAACCGTACACAACTCTAACTGCCCTATTTCGTACAGCAAAAACCCTTTTGCCGAGGGAGCCCTTTTGCCCTTTTTTGTTGGGAGCTTGCTCCCAACATAAAATGCCATAGGAAATAATGCTATGGTAACGTTCGTGACGTTTTCAAACTTTACAATGAAATGTATTTTTCTTTGGGGATGTGCTACGTTGTTTTTAACAATATCGCTTAATTCCTCCCCAAAAAAACCTGCAAATTAATACTAAAAATGTTTCTTTCTTTTTTTTATACTAAAAATCCACGTGAAAAAGGATTTTAAAGACAGCAGACAACAATTAGTTAAATAAAATGGGAATGACCCTTTGGTGCTGATCCTAGTTTGCGAAACGGCACCGTAGCAATGGAGTTCGTACTAATTGTTGTAAGCAATCTTGTGCCTCTACCCAAGTGTCCACAATGTCTGCTGATGTCTTTTTTTTATCAACCACGCATCACCTTAAGAAATTAGGGAGTTCAGATATTTTATAGAGAGAACATAGCTCACGCTAAGCTACGTGAATGTTGAAAATGTTTGCTCTGACATCCCCTCGACTGATTGAGAGTGAAATAGTGTTTTCAGTATTTGATTTCATCCAGATGTACCTATTTTATTGCGTTTTGTTATTCGCAGTCCATAACGAAATTTAAAACCAAATAATTATCCACAGGCGCTCGCTCATATTAATATTTATTGCCCTATAAATAGGCAGGGGAATCTAGTATTTTAATCTCATCAACTGCTAACGCAGTACCGTTCCTCACTTCAACGATGCTGCTGTATAATCAATCGGGGGAAAAAATATGTTGTTTCACTTTACTATTAACTTTTCTAACTGGACAAGTGGTGGCGCAGGATCCCAACCCAGGTTAGCATACACCTCAACTCAAAACGCTGCTATTACTAGTACTTGATACAATGTTATACCAACCTTTCTTTATTTGGACAGTTCAAATTATTAGAAGACTAATAAAATGTTTTAAATTTAATTTTAAAACTGATTTATTAGCATCTTTCTAAAGTAGCCCCAGTTCCTGGGAAGAAACGTTGGAGGAAGACGTTGCATGACTGGAGTTCCATGATCGTATGAGTGAATTTTCGTAAATAATCGTATTACCTATATTGTGATAAAACATTTTTTTAGAATACATTGTTTTGAAATTTGTTGAACTGTTTTGAAATTCGAGCATTTTGGGCGCATCTAAGATAGTTAACGTAGCATAATATAGTTTTGGGTGCATCTAAGATAGTTAACGTAGCATAATATAGTTAACTAATTTTATGGCAGTAAAACTCTTCAAAAATAATATTCTCCAATTCAAAGAAGATCGGAAATTTTAGCTCTTTTTGGGAGTTTTTTAAATAGATTTTTCAGCAAATATTAATGAAAATGTAGTTCAATTTTCTGCATAATTGTTTGCGTAAACTTTATAATGTTCAATTTCGTTATTGATCAACTTTTTTTTGGCTAAAATTCTGCAAAAAATATAAATTTGACAATTTTTAGCAGTTTTTAGTTATTTTTTTTTTGTATATTTTTTTAAAATTGACCAATTTAATGTACCCAAAAGGCGTTGGCCAACGAACTCATCCTTTCGTTTGTAAAGCTTGATTTTTTGGCGCAAGAACGGAATTTTCATCTAAATCCTATGGAGAGTTATCGTCTGGAAGGACACATACCTACATACATATAATGAAAAAGTGTTATTTTTTTTATTTCACGTGAGAAACGAGTCTTATTTCTTATAAGTCTTATTTCCAAGATTTTTATTTTAAATTTTTTGGAGTCATTGCTATAGTTTCTTTTTCTACGGAAATTCGCTAAAACCCAAATTAAGGACAGACAGGCCTTTTTATCAAGTTTTCTAACAATGTCATGCCGTTATGTTGTTTATAATATCTCAGTTGCTATATGTGCATTCACGTATTCTTCTGCATTCCATAAATTAGAAAATAATAAGATAATGGGGATTTTTCATTGTTAGTTTTATTATTTGCTCAGTAGAAAGTTTTGAACGAGATCCAAAAAGGTGCTATATGTTGGGTATCTGACCAGTAATGTGACACTTGAAATTAATTTGCATGATGACGTCACAGTCCCAGGGGGAAACCCTCAGCTCCCTTGCGCTACTAAGTCACGCGTGATGTTCCTATCCGTTTATTGGTCTTTTGAGCTGAAGATAGGTACTAGGGGATTTTCAAGAGATTTGTGAAGGGAATAATCACATATTGAGGAGAGCTTATTATTCAGGCCTCTCACATTTTGGTAGAACCCAAGGTTGAGGGGGACTTGTAGCAGGGAGTCGCAGGAGCATATCTGGCAGATGTAGATCTCTTCCAAATAGAAGCTGGGCTGGTGAATATCCCGTTGTGACTTAGGGAGCTGACTGGTAAGCCAATAACAATAATGGGAGCTTTTCGTCCCAGTTTGTTTGTTCTGCATCAACAAACAGGGCCAGAAATTTGGTTCAATTCATTCTCTCTACCAGGCCTGCCAGACTGGGGGTGAAGAGTTGTAGTACTTGTTTGTCGTGCTACCATCATAATAGTCACTTCTTCCATCAATTCCACCACAAAATTTCTTCCCTGATCAGTGTGTACTTCCCTGGCACACCATTCCGACTGAACACATGCACAATCAGAGCAGCCGCTACTGTTTGCGCCTCTTGATTGGGAATGGCAACTGTCTCCGGCCATCTTGTGAAATAATCTACAGCAACCATCACGTACCAGTTTCCCGTTTGGGGCGCGGGAAACAGCCCCAAAATATACACTCCCATTCTCTCAAATAGACCCCCAATCGTTGACTACTGAAGTGATGCTGGATGGCGCTCCCAGGTCCTTTCACTCTATGGCATTCCAAACATGTCCTGCACCACACCTTAACATCATTAACCACTCCTGGCCAGAAGTAAGTCATCCATAATTTCTCTAATGTCATCCAGAAATCGAAATGTCCGCCAGTGGGGCTGTTGTGGCTCTGGGTTGGACATCCTTGATATTGCAAATGGTAATACCCATTGTAAGCGATATCCACCCATCTTCCCATCTATTATACAACCATCCACAACTTCTAGAAATTCCCATCTGCCTACAAGTTGTCGAATTACTGAGTTCTGGTGAGCCAGGGTGCCTGGTACGTTTCTGTGTTTTCCTTCAACTGCAGTTTTGAAATAGACAACTGGATATTCACATCCTCAGATTGTGATGTTGAATTCACTGGGGGACAAAATTGTAGACCATTGGTTTCAGCATTGCACTCTCCACATTTCTCACAGTATTTACAGTTTTCTAGATATGGCCGCCGTGACAAGCTGTCAGTATCGGAATGCCATTTACCAGGCTTGTGGACAATTTTGAAATCTAAGTTTGCAAGTTCTCCAGCCATCTCGCCAATTGCCCTTCTAAGTTACGAATAGTCATCAGCCATGTTAGAGCTGCATGATCCATCCTCAAGATGAATTTGGATCCATAGAGGTATTGATGGAACATGGAAGTACCTACTCAATACTACGCACAGCAGCATGTCGGATAGTGCAACAATTTTGTTCGGCCCTGGTGAATGCCTTGCTGAAGTAAGCTACAACTTGCTCCTGTCCATCTACAACTACCTGAGGCAGGACAGCTCCCATAGCATGAGCACTAGCATCACTATCAAAAGGTTTCTGCAAATCAGGGTATATGAGGACTGGTGCTGTGGTTATGGCATTTTTCAATACTGTGAAGCTGTTTTGGCACTCATATGTCCAGTCAAAACGGGTAGAAGCTTCAGCCAGACAATAGAGAGGACGAGAAATGTCAGAAAATCTCCTCGCAAACCTACGGTAATAAGAACACACGCCAAGGGAAGCACGAACGAGTCTCTTGTCCCTGGGTGTTGGCCACTCTTGTACTGCCAGCATCTTTTTGGGATCTGTACAGATGCCTTCCCCACAAATGATGCGCCTGGGGTCCAGCATTGGCTAACTTCTGTAAGACCTTATCGAGTTTGCTCAGAACTGTTGGAAAGTCAGGTGCATACACAATTATGTCGTCTAGGTACACCAATACTAAATCTGAAGGTATAACTGCCTCCATCAATTTTTGAAAAGTCGCTGGGGCATTATAGAGTCCAAATGGTAGAACTTTAAATTGCCACAGACCCTTTTGGTATAACGTGGAAGCAGTTTTTTCACAGTCCTCCTCTTTTACAGCAACCTGCTGATATCTTCTGTGAAGATTCAAAGTGCAAATCCATCCTGAACCCCCAAGAGTGTCAAGAGGAGTCTGGCTACACGACAATGTGTAAGAGCCTTTCTTCTTTAGGCACTGGTACTATCGGAGAAGCCCATGGACTTTTTGATGGTTCTGTGACATCTTGTCTTATCATGTCTTCTAACATTTGATCCACAGCCTGTAATTGGGAGAAGGGAATTCTTCGAGGAGCTTGTTTGATAGGGTGTGCATTTCCGGTATCAATTGAATGTTCAGTGGGAACCCTCAGGCATAATGTGCCTGTATTTCATGAATACATCCTTAGCAGCTTTTAGCCAATATTAGATTGGATTATTTTTTATAATTATTACTAAGGCTGTACTAAGACTTATTATCATCACAATGGTTTTTGGCAAATGTTCCAACCCCATAACGTCAAGGTACTACGACTGAGCTTCAGATCTGACAGATCTCAGAGAATTTTCACGTCACGATGTATAACTCAAGCCTGCCAGATGAACGTCTGTGACAAACCTGAATCTGCCAGATTTAAACCCACTAATGAGGGGATGAGATGGAGTGGCAGATCTCTGGCCGGAGAAGTTGACTGATAATTTTTTTACATTAGGGGGCAACGACCTACCTCATCTGTCATCCCAGATCTGTCAGATGATTTGACAGATGGGATCAAATGATCTTATCTGTTGCAGATATCTGGCCACAAATGATGGCAGTAACCACAGCATCGATATTTACGTTTATGTATGCTCAAATATCACAATTAAAAAATTTACAAGCTATCCTGAAAGTGTTTCTGAACAGTTTTGGCAGAATAGCGCATGCTCAGCAGCTATAGGAAATAAGATTTTAATGAAATTTATGGACATTTAACTAGGGTTTAGCAGCCAAATAATTTCAACCAAATCGTAGTCAATAAAGATTGGAATGTTAGAAATAGATACTTCAGAAAATTAACATGCTCATGCGCAAACAATTTTATTAGTCTGGGGATCATAAAACCTATAAAGGATAATTTAGGGATCTGAAAATATAGTTAAATTTTACAAAACATGGTGGCTTTTTATCTCTGACAACACATTTTACGTTTGCGCATGCGCACTTGCCATTGTTGATCCAAATGTATTGACATTTACGGGAATTCACGTTGATTTAATTTTTTAACTACTTCCGATTGTGAACGAATTGGGACCATCCGATTATAGAATTAACAGTGCCGATGAATTATAAAAAAACTGGAGCTGTACACGCACAGCTTTTGCGATTTGAATTCCAGGGTATCATCATCTCTGGAGGAATTTGGAAACTAAAGTCGGGAAACCGGTATCACCTTACCTTTTTATTACAAATTGGTTAATAGTGGGGGAGCATACATTGTTACATTTGTACATATAGCGGAGGGCAGACTGAGTGTGGAGGGGAGGTAGGTACATGGCTTACGCTTGGGGCAGCCTGTGGAGGCTATTTGCTAGTGCCATCTGGAGGCGGAAAGTTTGGATTAATGTTTTACTTCTTCTTACTGATTCCGTTGATCAGGAGTCCAAGGGCGATATTTCATAAGTAAAATTCATCATTCTCCATTAACTTAACCGACTCAACGCGGAGGGCACCACATCGATGCCGTGCTGTGTATGCGGCACACCTTCGAAAAATTACTCTTTCCTCTGGTTTTGAATTAAGTGAGATATCAGAGTTGCCAAATGTTCTGTAAATCCTGTAGGTAACGCTGCAGTTACGCGATGCCCGCCGTTGTTCCGTAGAGGGCGCTGAAGTTACCTAGTTTGAATTTATAACGAGATAGGTAGCAGCGGTGAGATATCGTTCTTTGTCCAGTTCCCCCTGTTTGTCTCGGTTTTTGGTCCCGCGTTGAGTCGGTCAAGTTTTCCACATGGAGTTTTAACTTCTTCGCAAGTAATCTAGTATGAGTAAGTAGGCAGGTTCGTAGATGATTAAAAATTTAGAAATTGTGATTGTTATTTCGTCATTTGCCTAAACAAAGTGATTGCTTATTCACTTTCAGTTCAAACAATCTAGGTGATTTTCAGTTAATACAATTCAATTAGATAGGTACCAAAATTAATATCTGCTTTCTTTGGTGATGTCAGTCCTCAATTAGGTACTTGGTAGTAGATAATTTCATGATTTTACGTCATTATATGACTAATGAGCTGAATCGAATTTATCATTTAATTGGAAAGACATTTTTTATTGTTGTAATGAATTTTAGATGTTTCGGTAGTTTATTTTCGTTTTAGGAAATGATTTAATGGAGTAATTATTTGCGCTTTGCAATCAAGGTAGATAGTTTTTACCTAATTACTTTCATTTCTCACTCTTTCAACTGTTTCGCTTGATGAAGGGTGGCCACTGATTGCAAAATTTTATCGCAATATAAAAAAATTTAATGACAAAAACGATAAAATGGTTTGATGTGATGGATGTTTTCAGATTGTGTAAAAATCAACTTGCTTAATAATTGCCTTTTTTCTTTTATCTCGCCGACTTTATTCAAATGTTAGTTAGCACTACATAAAGTTAAGATATTTTATAAGGCAATTTTTGTGCAAAATTGAAAAATTACAATTGGCTTCAAAATTTTTGACATCGGATTGCTTTCTGAAACATTTATATATTGGGGTGGGCTTCTGACTACTAAGTCAAAATTGTACACTGGAGGTAGAGAAATTACCAGACTAGTCGTGATTTATTGTCCTGCGACGTTTCAGCCCTGGAAAAGGATCCTATTCATGCAGATTTAAAAACAATAGTTATTCATTAGAAGTACTGATGTGGTAGATTTAACGGTTTGTTGTTGCTAAACTCGTTGGAAAGTTGTGAACAGTTCAAGTTGTGAAACAATTCAAGAAGAGCAGTAGGTACCTACCTATACAATATAGTTTTTGGCCCTTTCAGGGCAGTCTCGTTTTAGCGAATTTTCGTAGAAAATTAAGCTATTGCAATAGCTCAAAAATTTTTTAAATCAAAATTTTCGAAAAATCCCTTCATTGAAATCCGTTTTGAGGCATTCTGAAACGATACCTGAAGTTTTCGCTTTTTCATAATGTATATAAATATATACGTGTCATTCCAGACGATAACTCTCCTTAAGATTAAGATAAAAATTCCGTTCTCGCGCCGGAAAATCAAGCTTTCCAAACGAAAGGATGAGTTCGTTGGCAAGAACTTTTCGAACACATTAAATTGGTCGAATTTCAAAAAATGTGCTGAAAAAATCACTAAAAATGGCTAAAAAAGGCTAAAAATTGTTACATTTATAATTAATTTTTAGCACAATATTGCTCAAATAAAGTTCATCAAATTTAAAATAGAGTATAAAAAATTTTGTTAAACAAATTAAGCTGACAATTTTACTTAAATTTCGTCAAAATTTGCTATAAAATCGATAAAAACTGCAAAAAAAAACTAAAAATCCTAAAAAATTTAGAATACGTTTTTTGTCATAGAAATAATAGTTAAGAATTTATTTACAATCAAAAAGCTCAATTTTCAAAGCAATGTAACATAGGATATGGTACGATAAAAAACGAGAGAGACACTAATATCCTGCTGAAATATATATTTGTATTGGTTGTAGAGACGAACGGCCTGCACATGAAATGACTTTCCGTAGAATGTTGTTTTATGATACGGAATAATGAGGCGACACTCCCTCGACTCATGCTCATTAACTACATAATTGTATACAAACTTTTCCCTGATGTACAAAGGGTTTTCAAATTTTAAAACTTTAAATAATGTTACTCCTAATCTATACGCTCTCCACTCCTTGATTTTCAGCCACCCTATTCTTTTGTAGTACAAGGTAACATGATCCCATTCCCCCCCCCCCCCCCAGAGAGAGAGAGAGAGAGAGAGAGAGCGAGAGAGAGAGAGAGAGAGAGAGAGAGAGAGAGAGAGAGAGAGAGAGAGAGAGAGAGAGAGAGAGAGAGAGAGAGAGAGAGAGAGAGAGAGAGAGAGGGAGAGAGAGAGAGAGAGAGAGAGAGAGAGAGAGAGAGAGAGAGAGAGAGAGGAGAGAGAGAGAGAGAGAGAGAGAGAGAGAGAGAGAGAGAGAGAGGTGGAGAGATATTCCGTTAAGCTCTCAAGAGCAGACTGGAGTTACAACGCTCTATTAGCTTCCTCTGGTCTAGAATTGAGGAAATGGCCCTCTAATGACTCCGCCCTTCTGCAAGAACTTCCTAAATATCATCTCATTACGAACGCCTTCTTATCAGATAGCAACAAGTCACTCAAAATGTTGGGTGTAGTTTGGGACCCTCAGTATGAATCGTTCTTCTTCGAAGTACCTACCACTCCAAAAGTTCACACAAAATGTGAACTAGCCAGCCAAATAGGGAAAATGTATAACCCTAGGTTTGGTAATTTCTGTCACCGATCTTGCCTGCAGAATCCAGCTGAGGTGTGCAAGTCTAAGTGAGATTGGAACGAACCCATTTCTGACCATCTAGTTAAGGAATGGGAAAAATTATGTTCATCCATTAACACCTTGAAAGACCTCAGAATTCCTTGCCATATTCCGTCATACAATAAACCATTATGGTTAGTTGGTTTCGCCAATGCTTCCGAGCGTGCCTATTCTGCAGAAGTGCATGTTATCAGTTACACTAATGATGAGCGCTTACCTCGCCTGGTTCTAGCTAAGGCCACAATTGCTCAGATTAAACTGGAAACCATAGCGTGCCTGGAGCTGTTAGCAGCTGAACTACTCGGCAAAACATCCAAGGTCCGTCCTAATTTTCCGAATATTAATAATGATCACATAATTGCATGTTCGGACTTTGTGATAGGGCTCTCCTGGATAATCTCCAATCCAGCTCCTGTCTGGAATATTGTCATCGGCAATCGAGTTGTTAAGACATTAAGCCCTATTTCGTGAACCTCTTGGATTCATGTTCGATCCTTCCACAATCCTAGTGACATAGCCTCACGATGTGCCCTTCCGTCTCAATTGGTTGAGAATTCCCTGTAGTGAAATGGTCATCTTGGCTTACTACTCCTAGATCCGAAGGCCTATTCGTAATTTGCCAGTCAATTTTATTTATTTACTACATAAACAAATAAATACTTGTTTACGAATTGTATACGCTGTGTACTCTATTAATATTAATCTACCACCTATATAGGCTAGTACGCACTGGGATTCATTGTTCGGACTCTTTGTTGGATTCATGTCTCAGATTCTTTGCCCCGCGACATTGTCGCTCTGCAAATCGTGTACGCATCTAGTTTGAACCAGAGCCATGTCGAACGAGGTCGTGCTTTCGGGGATTGCAGTAGCACTTTACATAGCTCTACAGAGTAAAAAAAATGCTACTAAAAAAAAGCCAACGCGTTGGTGGATGCGTGATTTATTCAAGGATCGGAATAACCATGGGCACTAGGCTTATGATAAAAACTCGTTTAGTGAATTTATCTTGCAAAACTGCATGTAACCTGCCAAAACGCCAACTGGCCAGGCTATGGTACGGAGGTGGCCAGTTAAGAGTCTATAACAGCCTTACTCAACCTTTTTGTCTCACGGGCCACATCTGTGTTTACCGTAGTTGAAGCGAGCCATAGTTCACAAAGCAAGTATTACAAATCTTTGTAATACGAATACCTTAGTCAAGGTACAATAGAACTGTAAAATACATTTAAAAAAAGAAGTATATTTACAAAATCAATACTACAAAAATCATAGTAATACAAAATTAATGTGATTTTTGATATTGTGACAGGCTTTTAACTATGTGTGATCAGTGTCTCCGCTTTTAGCGTGGGTTATCTTTGGAATTTATTTCGTCAAAAATGAATTGAGTCAGTTCGGTAAGCTAAAATAGGAGTGAAACAGAACCGAAAACAGAAGAATTATAAAATGACTAAATAGAGGAGGGAACGGGTATAGGTAGGTAAATTTCATTCTATCGGACAAAAAGTGACCCTAGCTTATGAGGGCCACACAGAAAAGCTTGGTGGGCCGCTTGCGGCCCGCAGGCCGAAGGTTGAGTATGGCTGGTCTATAACATACATACAAGAAATGAGAATGAAATCGAATTTAGAGTTGAAAATAATAATAATAATTTTAAAAAATAAATAAAAACTTATTGCGATGTTGATAAACCCAATATGGTCACGGAGTTGTTGCAGGATTGAGCTATGAGATTAGGATGATTAGCACAGAAGCGTGAGGGCTTTTATATGATACAACATGCTACATCAGCATTCTATGAATACCATGGAGAAAATGAAGTGAAGTATTACGTAACTTACAAACATTTTTAGATACTTACATTCAACATACTTTGAACGGAAGCGAACATACTTTGAGCACATTCTCCCAACTGTCAATTTGTCAATTAAAAACTGAAGCTTTGGATTTTGTAAGATTTGCAAAAGTAGATTAACCCTCATAACCACTGAAATCCTCCTCAAACTCGTTTATTCTTTCCCTAAATTTCCCAGTAGTTTGACTACAAATTCATGCACTAATAAGCATTTAATTTTATCAAAATCGTACATGGCTATACCTGAACTAACTCTGCGAATTGTTACATAGCGGTATGTTTATTATTTCAATGTTGAATATCCCAGAAAATATCACCAAAATCGTGCAAAAATCGAATGAGTAATGGATGTTGCAATGGTTTTACTTATATCTTCCCCGTGAGTCTAACGATTAACTGGCATTTATTCAAATGCAAGGAAAATCGAAGATACAACAGAAAATTTGATCAATTATTTTATATTTTTATGATACGATGAATAGAGGAAGTGTAAATAACAATTACATAAGTGGTAGACTAGATAGAATTATGAAGTTACTTTTTTAAATACGAAAATTGGAATTTTGAGACAAAATCCGAACCATTCATCCCTTAGTCCCACCGTCCGTCTTTTCTCTCACCAGCCATCAAACGATCGAGATCACTCACCACCATTATGCTAGATTATTTGGTGAGTGACGGAGATTTATTCGGTAGGTGAAGCTATTAATATAGTTGGGAAACATCTGGTATGAGAATACATTTCCATCGTGTATTAATTTGCTTGTTAATGCAATTTTTTAACTTTTGAAGGCTTTTGGAGCCTTGTAGAATGTTTTTTTTTTTTTTTTTTTTTTTTTTTTGGTTTTTTTTTTGTAAATCTTTATTTGAGAGGCCTCATTTGTAGCAAATTGTTCAGAATGCTCTCCTAGCAACTAGTAGGGAGACCCCTCTCGCCCTCTAGGCTGTTGGTTTGAGAAACCCTGCCATTCAGCAATTCCCCTCAGAGTCCTCTGATATGTTATTTCTATTAAGGGTGGGACATTACAATTCGGGAAAGGGCCTGCTTGTAGGACTTAGGTTGGCGTGCGTCCTCGGGTTGCAATTTCTTGAAGACGAGGTTACCTGATATACTGCAGGTATCTTTCTGAAGGTTCAGGATGGTATCGTCATTTTTCATCTAATAGCTGTTTTACTCAAGTTTTTATTTATTTATTAATTTTTTTATCACTGGGTGTTTGTAATGCAAAATATTAATTTACCTAACAGTCTTCTGCGAAACATTTCGAGGTATCTAAATGTCAGTATTTATTTTAAAAAATCAACTAACCAGACATTATTGCTGGGATGAATAATTTGTCAGCGTGTACGTCAGAAGAATCGTTTCGTATTAAAGTGTAAATGATATGAGCAATATCCCGACATTCTAACGTATAGCGTACTTCATCCTAATATGACACGTATTTTCTTACATTTTTTCAGTGTGCCCACCACCAGCACCCATTTGTAGATCGTATGAAACCTCAAGTTGCGAATGGGCGCTGAATATGATACCAGTTTATGTCTGTAGAACTGATTTGCTAAGTATACTGGGCTTAGGTCAAGGGTATCAACAACGTCCTCAGACTCAAATGATATACCAGCAGCCCATAACAACATACTCTCAGCAGCCAACAATCACATACACTCAGCAGTCAGCAATTCCGTTTAATCAGCAAACATCTTATGTACCGACACAATCCATGGCGATGTACAAAAGCTATCCTAATAGACAACCTAGCCAGTACAGGCAGGCTGTTCAACCACAATTCGTTGGCAGGGATGTCGAACAAAGTTCTCAAGGATCCTCTCAAAGTGCGCAAGTTGAAACAGTTTCCCAGCCAGCAATATTCGTTACCAGGGCTATAGTACAAGGAGCAACCAGAGAAGCTTCTTCATCAAGTGGACAAAAGTCGCCTGGCACCTCGAACTATCAAGCAGTCGCTCAGCCTGTTACAGCCCCCCAATCTTCGTACTCTGGGAGTCAATCAATGAACAACGAAGGTGCTGAATAAATCAATATATCGTCAGTTTTGTTACAATGAGAACGAAACCTGCTGATATAGTGCGTTTTAATTAAAAAAAGATATCCTATATTTCATGAATATAGATTATTATAGTTACTATTTTGGGGATTTAACAAATAGATGCAAAAAGAAAAGGGTTTTTTGTAATTAGAAATAGTGGTCATGTATGAAACTAGCGGCAGGAGAGGAAAGGGTAGTAATGGAACTGATTTAGCAATAAGGGAAGTGCAAGAAATAGTCGCATGAAGACAATGACGGATCTCTGAATAACAACAGCACAGTCAGTTATGATTTATTTTAAGGAATTTTAATAAAAATAAATTACAGAGGTACAAAAACAGGGACAGTATTTTGCTTGAAGGATATAAGTATGTACAGTAAATGAAAAATTACAATACTAACAAAAATATAGATGATCTGTCCTAATAGAAGATTCATACAAGTGTTCAAATAGATACGCTAAGTAAGGAAAGAATATTCACATAAATTAAGAATTAGGTTTTTAAAAAAAGACTAGATTTTAAACATTTTCCGAGATCTGTTTCAAGTTCGAATATTTGGATTTAATAAGATTGTGGTCAGTTTTATTAATGACGACTAGGAAGACCACAGTTTTCTGACAATTACTTTCGTTACATTGGTGAAGTTTCAACAAGGACTATATTAGTCTAATATAGCCTAGTACGTATGAGTATGTACAACGAGTACAGTACAGTAAGTACAATAATGAGCTCTATTTGGACCAACTACCTGTAAGATGAACAGTACTGATGTTGAATTTGGTACATATCGGAACTTTGGACTTGTTTGTTATGACAGTTGCAGTTGTGGAGTTACGAGTTATGCGCGAGTACTTGTCGGTGTAAATAGAAGGTTGCATGTTGCTAGAATGCATAATTTTTATGTCCCTGAAAAGCTTTGTTTTTGAGAAGAGATGGAGTTAAATAAATATCTCATTCAACTGTTTTCACTAGAATTAATCCTCATTAACCTCCAGCATCAAGGTTAACTACAACATACAAACTTGAGTAGAGAGGGACTGTTTCGTCTGGTTCTGAGTTGTGTTCATTGAACACTATTTTGTCTATATAGTTATAACTGGTTCTGGTTCTAGCTAAATAAATTAGTAAATTTAGAAATGTAACAACAGCTTTGTTTTCACTGCTGTTCTAGAGCAGGTTCAATTCAGAGCAAGAGCACCTCCATGGCTGTCAAGTTCAGATGGCAGTGGAAACGCTCAAGGACATGTTCGGGGCAGTAATCATGGATACACGAAGATCCATGAAAATTGAGTCACAGTTGTGGAATTTTGGCATACAAACCCATGTTTTCGTACGTCCGACTTTCTGCTGTTGTTCTGTGCAAGGTTATAGAAGTTTGAGGAAGGATGTATCGGGTTATCCAAAGTTCCAAATAGTGCATGCGTGGAACAAGCTGCACCTGGACTTCTGGCGGAGCAGAAAGTTCATGTCCGGATCATGTTCCTTGGGCAGCTGAAATACCGGTTATCTTGCACCGAATATGAACTGGGGACTGCGGAAACGCCTTTTTCTTACTCCTTCACTGCACAAGGGCAACTTGACCTCAACCTTTTCGGTACAGCAGTGGAAACAATCCTAATATTTCATAAGAGCATCTCTCTTATTGACTCAGAAACCTTAGCATTGGAGAAAAACCGTAATCATCGAAAGGGCGCAAGATGAATTGAGTTAGGTACTAGACAAGACTATACTAGACTAGTTAGGGACAAAAGAATAAAGAGCAGAGTTTGGTATATTGTGGATTATGCTCGTGTATTATTCTCTTTCTTTATTGCATAACTGCAGATAAGTATCTACAAGTATGGATGTGTACACACAGGGAAACTCTCAAGGTTTGATTAAATGGCCTCAGTATCTGAGCTCTTTAGACAGCGACTTTCCACCAAAACTTCTCACTGTTGGTTGAAATGTATAACTTCGTTCTCAGTCTGCGTTCTGTGAGTTCGGAATGGTTCTGGGCAAGTGCAGTCGAGTTTTGTCGTTCGCAGTGCCAGAACGCCCGGTTCCGGAAAGCCAAGAACGCCGAGTTCGGCGTTCGCAGTGTTTTGTGAACCCAGTTCCGAACGGTTCAGGCAGTCCCTGTTTTTTTCGGGACTGTCAGAATCGAACGCAAGGACGTAGTTAACGCATGCGCATTTCACAATTTTTCGGATCTCGTGGAGTAAACAACTTTTCTTCTTCATCGAAATCATACTTACCATACTTTAGTCTCTATACTTTAGTATAAGTACCTATTCTATGATCGAAATGACAACTAGCTCATCAAGTTCGGAATGCGATAGTTTCGATGATGGTGTTTGCTTTGTAAATGATGAAGACGAGATTGAAGTTATTGTCGGATCTCGTCTACATCCACGAAACTCAAATTTTTTTTAGTATACTCCTCAGTCATCGTGGAATTTTTTTTTTTTTTTTTTTTAATTGCTGTGGGGTAATAAGTTGAGTAATATTCACGGGCATAATAAGTAATATATTCTCGGGAACTAAAAATATTCTGAAAAGGAGCATCAGAATGTAACACGAGTTGAGTGAGGTTACAACACAGGTTATTCCACTTCCAAGTTCTGAAATCGTTCGCAGTGCAGAACGTGGTTCCAAAAGTTCTGGAACGCCCCGGGATTTCCCGTCCTAGTTCTGATGAGTTCGAGAACTGTCAGAACGCGCACTGAGAACGAAGCTCAGGAGTTTATGCTGAGGTACCTTTCTATATTTGTTGGCTGGTTCTCGATAATGGTTGCTCGCTGGAAAACGCATAGACCAGGGGATATTTAACTCCATGTAACATTAGAAAAACTCCCAGAATTGACGATGTTTGAATAATTAATTGGCCTCAGTGACCATGTGGTTTTAATGACAACCTTTCCCAAGAGTTCCACTCACAGCTACAAGACGTATGCGATTAAGCCCCAACATGAAGGGCAGTTCCTTTATTTTACCATTTTTGACGTCCGGAGTGTGCTGTACTTCACACACTCAGAGCTTTTACTTTTTACTTGAGATAATTAGAATTCTCTTCTCAATATTTCATTGTATTCAAACTAACTACCTATTTTTATAGAATTTCTTTGGACTAGTTCAAAACACAAAAACATATCATTGTTAATCAACAGTAAACATTACTACAATCAACTCAAAAACCGACGAGGTAGGTAAACTAAAACTCGCAATCTGCGACACGGAGCATTATGGAAGAGAATGAATTAGAAGCGTGACTTGATATAGTTGACTAGAAAAGTTTTAATTGGTCAAAAACTGCCACCCCATATTCGTTCATTTTGGACCAAATACAACAGTATCGTCCGAATCTTCTTTCTTCTTTGACACTCGTGCGAGATGACCTACGAGAAACGCTCATCCCTAGTAAGGAGAAGAGGGGGGAGGGGATTGAGAAGGTGGTGCTCCAGTCCACTACCTATATATGTTTAGTACTAAGTATGTAGTCAGAACAAGCAAAGTTGAATTGGTAGAATCGAGAACATTCACAGTAAGGATACCCATCAACTAACGCAAACATATACAATCGACCACTACCAGCTAAAATTTATAAGATTGGGAATTATGGGCTTTATTATTAAAACGGTTCAAGACAGCAGTTCAAAATATGCTAAATTTTGTTTCAGTCAATTATTTGTGACAGTCACAAATTTTCCCACATTGAATGTAAGAACTCCAAATCTTTCCCATCTGTTCAACTGAAATTTCAGGGACATTACAAGGATTCTGAGCACAACGATTGTCACAAGACCAGTGACAAAGTGAGTCAGTAAGTTTCTTAAAATTGAATCTAGCTGCTAGATAACCAATCGTTACGTCCTCACCAACCGTCCCTTCAGGATAGTTGGGGTTCATCAACAACTTACGCAAAGAGGTAGTTCTGAAGACGTATCCAGCTCCTGATGGAAATGGTGGGTAAACTCTAGATGGGGAAAGTCTGTCTCTCCATTTTCCGGCGTTCGGAGCTGGCCAACCCCTTTTAAAACAGCTCCACCAGTCCCAGTGACTGGGATTGCCAAGTTCTTCCATAATTGTAGCAACATCCAAAAATACGTCATCGTCAGTCTTCAATACATACTCGTAATTGAGGTTAGATGCCCTGAAACATTCAAACAGCGAAACTCTTTTTAGAAAACAACCTAAACTCTCTGTTCAATCCCGTCAACAAACAACTACTTTCAACAACTGCACCAAAAAAAAAAGAAAAAAAAAGAGAACAGATAAGGTCATTTAAAATGGTGAAAATCGTTTTTATATGAATAATTCTCATGGCTGGGGAGTTGAAACACAAATTTCAGACAGGTATTACAAGACAAGTGATAACGTTGATTGCTTCATAACGATTTCTTTCTATGGAAGCCCTATGCAATCAGTCAGTCAGGTACTGTTGATTTTTGTAATAGGAATTAAAGGATAGCAGGAGCTTAATACAAATAGGTATACGGTTCCTGTGTACGTAATCAGTTAATATTAGGCGCGATCTGTTGAAAATTATTCCCGTGTATATGTGAATGTGTGCATTCACTTGAAACTTCGTCAGTAGCTATTGCATATCGTATCAGTTGAGCTACGGTGATTTCTAGAAACTCAACAGCAGAGTCAATGAAAGCGAAGAGCAATTCACGTTGCAATGTACCTACTCCTATTTAGCGGAAGTAAGTAACTACATTTGTTTTTTAATTAATTTTCACAAACCACAATAATGATCAGTATATTGATAAGTATTTGATTTTAATTTGATTATCTGATGACAGTGATTCTTAGGATGTAGGTACCTACCCAAGTATTTGAACGTTTGTTTGCGATAATAAGCCGACAAACAAAGATTGGGTTGGAGAATCAATTTTACGATAAACCCATTGCGCAACTTAAATATATTCCAAACGCGTTTCGGTTCAATAAATTTTTTAAAAAATCGGTTCTGGAAAATTATTACATGTGGTTTATGAACTTATTCTCGAGTTCTCAACCCTCATAATTGATTGATTTGATTTATTAATAACGCGCTCGCCCCATTAGATGACTTCTTTTTTATAACAATGAAATGCTCAAAATGAAATAAATACATAAAAATAGCAGAATATTACTAAGAAAAGTTTATCAACTAAGAACTAGAACATTCAGAAATTTGTGCACAAAATGGTGCTGAAATGTACTAAAATTTAATTACAATGAAATTAAATTGAAAAGTCATACGATTAGTAAGATTAGAGTTAATTTAACAATAATAAAGCCTTGCAGAACACCTCAGCAAATAAACTTGGGCGAAATAGCGGCTTTTATCTTGCGGAGGGTTATAGGATACCTCAACAAACGTAAAAGTTCCAGTCATACAACATGATCATATGAGCGAATTTTCTTAAATTGCATATCATATTCTAATATGTTGAATTGTATTGAAATTGGAGCAATTGGAAAAGCAGAAATTGTTGTACACCAATTTATGGAAACAAAAACCCATAGGTACCTACTATATTCGTATACAATTCTGCGATTCAAAAAAGATTTTGGATTTTTAGAAATTTTGACTACGAAAATTTGCTAATGGCGGCGTTCTATGACAAAGTTTATTTCAACATCGATAAAGTTACATAGCAGCCCCAAGATCCTATAATATGTATAGCTTATAGTCAAAACTTACCATCTTAGAAAGGCCAGGGTTTTAAGGCTTAAAGAAGCATAAACATCCACAACATCAACGAGTAGCAGATCCTTATGCTCATTTTGCTCTACTATTAGTTTATTTCCAAGCAGTGATACGTGTTCTTCCCACAGAAGCTTTCTGTATGTCCTCTGACGGTCATGCTTTAGCCAGTAGTCAGCATCTAGGTTTTAAACACAGATTACTAATGTTTCATATTAGGTATTCGTGTTTAATCAACTAGGTACTTGATTTATTCCCAGCTCCTACTAAATTCGTTCGGAGAATGGTGAAAGGCGTTGAAGAATTATAAAATACTGATTTACCTTCTATTGAGAATCCAAACCCTCCAATAACAACGTGAGAGTTTAAAGAATTAGCAAAATCGAAGTAGCCTCCTTTTGAATTCAGCAGCTCGAACACGTGAATAGGACTAGGTTTAGACAGGACCATGGAGCACGAGCAATTGTTGAACCTGCTATCTATTCTAATTTCTCCTTCAAACGATGAATCGAGACGTATAGGACGAATGGGTTTACTTAATAAGGCTGAAAAATATAAATACCAATATAAAATGTGCACACAACGCATTTGGGAACAATTATTAGCCATCTCTGATGGCGAACATATCATCGAAAATAAACTCAACTTTTTGTTACCTATCACAAACCAACGGATATTGATTTGGCTACTGAAGTTGACTAGCATTTAATCAACAAATAATCTCTTTAATAATTGTACCATCAATGATGGTATTCATTTGGACTCGAATAATTTTCATGATTTATTAGATCAGATAATTCCTAAGTACAATGGCTCAATGGTCTCAGCAACAATTGAGCGTAGTGGGTTTTCTCAGTTTTGAATACGTACAATCTATTGTCTGGTGAGGCCCAATGACAATGGTGCTCTATGTAAAAAACCTAGATATCCTCAGCACTCCTCCATCTCTGCTATATCCTTCTAATGCACATGGATGCAGCCCGCAATATCGCAAATGTGCCTGACCTTAGCCACCCTTTAACGACCCCCTGACTACCAGCAGGGCGTTTCCCCAAAAACGTCATACGTGGGCAACAGTCGTCCCATACTTAGAACACACCGATGGGATGAACAGTGACGCTGTTGACATGCTGGTAGGCATTTTCTCCTCTTCTGCAAAAGCGAGAACTGAAGTCACGCCGACAAATAACTTCCCTTTGTAATTTCTTCACCCCAAGGCATGCCAGATCCCATCTCAAAGCTGGTGAAGTAAGGATCTCATCCTTGATCATAGGCTCTCTGCAGCAATTACCCTATGCACTCGACGGTAGCCCTACACCGGCCCGTGGTTCCCTCCTCCACCGCGCAGCGGCGCTAGTCTCCTCTTTTATCAGTCTGGGCTTGTATGATTGCTCCGACCTGTAAATCTCCGGATTTATCCGTATGCCAAGAAAAAATATATTTATTGGTGAGAAGATTGTGTACCAGTCAATCCCTTTTTACCTTAGTAAAAATGCAGATTAGTTGGGCATGTAGATCAGAATGATGTGTATAGTTTGGTGGTCTGGATGCTCGCAAGCTCGCATCTCAAAAAGACATAACATCAAGTAGTCAATCCCTTAGTAAAAATGCAGATTAGTTGGGCATGTAGATCAGAATGATGTATATAGTTTGGTGATCTGGATGCTCACAAGCTCGCATCTCAAAAATACATAACAACAAGTAGTCAATCCCTTAGTGAAAATTCAAATTAGTTGTACGTGCAGGTCAGAAAGGGAGTTTTACGAGCAAAAATTATACGCCAGTCAATAGGACTGGAACCCACGACTTTTGTCACACGAGACCGTAATCATATCCATAGAGCTACACCTCAACTATCGTCTCATTGAGACAATCACAATACTTCACTATTCAGTTGGAGGGAGATAAAAGTGGGAGACTGGCGCCGCTGCGCGGCGGAGGAGGGAACCACGGGCCGGTGTAGGGCTACCGTCGAGTCCCTATGCCAGTGTTAGGCAAAACGTAATTACAACTACAGGGAAAGTACATGTAATTTGTAATTGAATTTTCAAATTTACTATAAATTACTTGTAACTGTGGAGCAATTACAATTGCGTTATGCTAAAGCCTATAACTGAACAATAAAAAAGGTTCTCTCTCCCTGTATATATATTCACAGGAGAACTTTTGCAGAATTAGGATTAGCGTTAATTTATTTTTCGATCAACACTAGTAACTTTTAGGCCATTGTGCAACAATTACAAATTATATTAGCGACTTGCAGTAATATAATTAGTACTTGTAAAAGCTGATTGTGGAACACTGATAACAAGTTATTGGTTCTTGTAACTAAAACTATTAGTTACTAAGCTAAAAGGGCCCAGATCGTCAGTGGCAGCGTAGACATGGAGCTAAGATAAGTAAGTATGAAAGAAATGATCAGCGGCAAGTCGTACCCGAGCAAGGGGTGGCGACAAACGACATCAAGGTCATCGCCACAACCATGGCGAGGTGCGGGAAAAGTGCCACGGAGTTACTCGAGTTGGGCAGCTCTGCTTTGAGGGGCTGATGACACCCCCCCCCCCCCCCGTAATTGCACATGAAATTGGCAAAAGAAGAATGATGACAAAACTGTTTATCTACGTTGTGATCAAACTTAGACAGTGCTGAGTTGCTGACTGTTCACAGGATGTCTGTAATAAAAAACTCGTTTCTTCTGATCACATTAGCTGAATTTTGTTAAATGGAAAGAAGTTAGTGGATGCAGGGCATATATTACAATTGCGAAGAAAGAGGTATTGGCAATGACAATGAAAGGGCCATATTTGGTTTAGTTTTGCAGCAGGCCTTCGTCCATGAAGCTCCTGCTACTGTGGGAATTGCCATAACTACTTATATAACGGTACCTAACATATAACATAATACCGGCACCTTTGCATATGTACAGAAAACCACTATAATAAACTTTTTTAAAAAAAGAAACGTTCTTCAAAAAGATTAAGACTTGGATCCATACACAAGTCTGTGCTTGTTCATGTAGTACCTACCTAGCCAAACCATAATTGTTAGGTAGGTAGAATTATAATTTTGTTGGGTTTAAATGGATCTACGAATTTTTTAAACTTCCATCCATTGGTTAATAGCAAGAATCAATCAATTTTGTATGTCTTCAGAGGGTTACGGTAGAACGGGATTATATTGGTTGGGTCAACTGATCAACCGTTACAACCAAAAAAACAACAATAACCACTCATTTTCCCAAGTACTCCAGTTTCTAAGGTATACTGATAAGTAATAAAATCAGATCAGCCTAAAAACTGGAGCCGACGGACCAGAACAAAGACAACCTGATACCGAGATCAGGTTGTCCTTGAAGGTTTAACCTACCAGTTCCTATGTAATAAATAGTATCCGCGCTGTTTCGTAAAATGGATCAATATTATTTTGAGTTCAGTATCCCCCTTATCAAGGACTGAGCCTGCTAGTATCAAAACAACGCCAGCCAACACCACATGTGCACGAGGCCTATATTCCAAACCAGAATTCCACTGATCAACGAAAACGATCCACTGGTGATTTTTTCAACGATTTTGAGGTTGGGTACCGAATAAAAAATTGTTGACGTTTAAAGAATGACACCAACTATTTTTAAACTTACATCCAGAAGGAATTCCAGGGTCGTAACCAAATGTTGCAGAAGCTAAGACTTCCCCAGTAAACGAGTCATATAATTTAACTCTTGCATGCATGTTGTTGATGTTCAACAAATCACTGCAAATCGAGAGATTTACTACTGTGATGTTCTGCTTCACAGAAAAGGTGTACCCAACAAATGGCAAGCTGTTGCTGGATTTATTGGTAACAGGAACGTTTTGCACGTTGTATGATATATTAGAGCCATCTGGAAAATTAAAAACAAAATTGCATAAATGTACTAAAAACACGAAAATGTAAGTAATTAAAAAGTAATAATGGCAACTTCCCATTACTTGAAAAAATTTGTTTGTCATGTAATGATATAACTATACCTATAATGTGAGTGATTAAAGCTTGAAGGGAGTAAGCTTATTGGGACATTTACACGATTTGGTAGCATTGGACGAACCCATGACCCATTGGCGATCTCTTATATTTTTTACACTGTTTTCTTCACGAGAAATGTTATTCCTTCCGAGGGAGCCAACAACATACTGAGGTCCCATTAGACAAAAATTCGATGCGAGTTCACTGTTGAGAAAGTAGGTAGGTACTACTAAATAATATATCATTTTGATACCCACATGTAGTACTTGTGACATGTTCAAAGCTGATATTGCATCTTTAGAAGAAGCCATTGGGAAAACAAGGGACGCGGAAAAGGCTGTTTTAGAAGAAAAACTTGAAATGAAATTGACAGAGAGAAAGGTAGCCGAGAGAGCCAACAACATACTGAGGTCCCATTAGACAAAAATTCGATGCGAGTTCACTGTTGAGAAAGTAGGTAGGTACTACTAAATAATATATCATTTGGATATCCACATGTAGTACTTGTGACATGTTCAAAGCTGATATTGCATCTTTAGAAGAAGCCATTGGGAAAACAAGGGACGCGGAAAAGGCTGTTTTAGAAGAAAAACTTGAAATGAAATTGACAGAGAGAAAGGCACAATTGAGTAGAAGTGGTCAATTTTATGCACTCAAGCGAAACATCAGAAGGAAATGTATTACAGCACATGATATTGAAGCTATTGTAATGGACTTTCAAAAAAATTTGCCGACTCCTAAAATCACCACAAATGACGTGTATTATCGTCGACAACTGAATTTCATTTCTTTCAATGTCCATGTGTTGTCAGATGCTTCCTCTATTTTTTATACATATGGCGAGAGTGTTGCCCACATAGGAGCTGACAATGTATGTTCGATGTTAGATCACTTCGTCACTAACGTCTTGGATTCTAGAATACGTCAACTTGTTTTGTTCTGCGACTCATTTACTGGTCAGAACAAAAATTACACTGTCATCCTTTATTTCCACAATTTGGTGACCAAGAAACGTTGTTTTGATTGCATTAAGATTATCTTCCCCATCCGAGGCCACAGCTATTTAGAGTGTGATAAGAACATGAGGCTGGTGAATCAAAAAAGTTATACAGAAATCCCTGAGGACTGGCGTGAAGTTCTCAGAGGAAGTAGAGTGAAACCCTCTCCTTTCCAAGTAATAGACTGCGAGAAAGATGTTAAATTCCAAACTTGGACGGAGGTCTTGAGTGGCGACTACGTCACAAAATGTCCAATGCACACAAGACCCATCAGGATCTTGAAGATGGATCACAACAAACCGAAGCTCATTTTCCACAAAAGTACCTTCTTTGGGCGCTACGCCTCATCTGTACTCTGCAAAGGCATGAAGAAATTCAGCAGGAAGGAGAAATCGTCACCCAAGACAAACGTACTGAAGCTTTCGTACAATGGGAAAATTCCTATAAAGCCAGCCAAAATGAAGGATTTGCGACATCTAACCTAATTCCTGGTCAACCCAGAGGCGAGAACTTTCTACCAACAGTTGATCGCAGATGGAGAAGAAGACATCGAATTCATTGATGACCCCCCAAATGATGGGGAATAACGATCAAATTCCGGACAAAAAAAATGCTTACTTAATTTTTGTAACAAAAAAATTGTTCAAAATTTACCAAAACTTGCAATTTGTTGAATAAACAACTGTTCTTTGTTCTAATACCAATTTTTTATTTATCTCAATCCTGATTCGAGCCCCGAGACTTGAAACTTTGAATCAGCTTTCCTGAAAATTTTACAAAAATGGACTCTGATCGTTCTTTGCCGTAGTCCTTCAATTGTCTTCACAACAACTAGCAAAGACAAATAAGTCTTTGAATCAACTAAAACAGCCTAGTGTAAAAGAAACCAAAATTGCGAAATACAAATATCTATCCACTATTGTATAGAGGGTAGGCCTTCCACCGACTATCTCTCGAGATTGGCAGATTCTATCTGAGTAATGACACATATTTTTTACATTCATAAATGATATTGAAAGGCTATACAATTTTCCTACGTTCTTAGTTGTATAAATGCCAGTCATTTCTGTAATGTCGTCACTAACTGGAATGATTAAGTTTTCGGCTGAGAAATCTTCAATGAGGCATTCTAGGCCTCTACGGAGTCGTAAACCTTGGTGGTACTGTTATAGGCTCAACGCAGGTCCTACACGCTGTTACATCTTTTTCATGAGCCAGAAAACGTCTTGGTTCGAGAGGAATACGTCAATGCGAACAGCTAATACCTACAAAAAAACTGCGAAGCTAAACAAAAAGAATTGTGTGCAAGCCTTGCTGAACGCTTTGCAGACACCAAAGATCCAAGAGAGTTTTGGAGACTCTTGCGCTCGATCAGAGCAGATGTTGGTCACAGATTGGGAGATGTTTCAATGGGTGAACTGGCACGTCGTTTTCAGTCACAATGGCCGTTACCAAGAGTCTGGGTAAGGATTGAGACACCCATGTTTGTAAATACTTCAGCGACGATGGATGGTGAATTCACACTGGGAGAGCTAAAGACAGCACGTTCCAACAGAGTTCTTGGAATGGGCGTTTAATGTATTTTTTGATACATCCCACTCCAGAGGCCTTCTGTACTTCTATGTATATCCCTGTCCCTTCGAAAGGGACTCTTCTGACATGGATGTATGGGCAACGCACTTGGAGACCGTCATGAAGAAGTGCTTTCACTCTATCAAGTAAATATTGTATCAGGAGTTGAATCATGGAATTGGATGTGTGGATATGATGGTCAGAAACAAGCATTATTCTGACAAACAACGGAACAAGCATTTATTTTAACCTGGGTCTCTTTTATTTCAGAATAGCTGAGTATCCGTGCTCCGCTACAGGCAATTTATGGTAATTACATAGCGCCTTGTGGCTTCGTACCTTGTCATTTTTATCCAGCAGTCCCAAAAAGGATTCATTTCAAATTTCAACAATGAAGTTTCAACTTGTACCTAATTAAGTTTTCACCAAGCGTCCTGTCAATATAACCACTTTATTATAACCTTAGTTATGTTAAAACTATTCCTGACCAGCATTGCTGCAGTTAATAAGACGTTTTGAATATATATTTTTTTAAGATCTATCTTCATGAATAAAAACTGCTCTGCTCAACCTACCGAAATCGTTTCAGTACCTATCCTTGAATTTGTTATCAAAAGTTCTCTATGCGTGAACCCACCCCATCCACATTTGACGTGAACAGTTCGACGCATGTTCCGGTTTTCCTTAATTTATCGCAAAGTTGTTTACCCGGGCGACGTTAGGGAAAGCTAAGTTCAACGATAAGGAGTAGGTTGAGCGAAAATTCTGATAGCCTATGATCGTTCCTGGAGTGCTTGGAATGAGGAGAAAAAAGTTGCATTCCAATCGAACAAACGGTACGCCCACGCATAAAAGACAAGAAACATATATTCATTTATATATATATATATATATATATATATATATATATATATATATATATATATATATATATATATATATATATATATATATATATATATATATATATACAGGGTGAGTCTCTCGCAAATGCAAAAAAATTTTGGGTAAAACTACAACAAAAATGGAGTAAAATGCCGCCAACTGCATATTTTTATCTCAATCCGTTCTCGAGATATGATTTTTTAAAGGTTTTTTCAGGAAAACCGTGTTTTTTTCCTTTTAAACTCAACTTTCTTCACTTTACTTCATTTAATTTTAATTTTTGACCACATTTTCGGAATCAGCACTAAATTTACTATAAGAATAGTGTACTTGGGTTTTTGAAAAGTACCATCCAAAGGCCCTCACATCAGCTCAAACATTGACGATTTTGAAAAAATAATATTTCTGAAAATCTTTAAAACTTTACTACTCTTTTAAAAAGAATCGTGGAAACTGGCAAATCTCATGAAAACTGCTTCATCTAATATGCTTTCCAACGGTATTATCAATTTTACTTTTATTTTGTTATTTAGGGGAGAAAATAATATTTTAATGTTAAAAAATGTGGGTTTTTCAATGAAATTGTTGGTTTTCTCGAAAGATGACCCTCCATGAACCAACGAGTATGGGGTCGATTTCTATGTATTTTTTCTCGCTGGATCGAATGGAAACTCTTGCAGATCTCTCAACTACGTTATAATCGAGTTTTACACTTTAATTAACTAGTTTTACCCCACAGCACACATACATTTAATCGTAACAAACAAACTAAACATTTGCGATTTTAAGTGTAAAACTCGGTTATAACGGAGTTGGAGAGATCTACAAATGTTACCACTCGATACAGCGTGAAAAAATACATAGAAACCGACCCCATACTGTAGGTTCATGGAGGGTCATCTTTCGAGAAAACCAACGATTTCATTGAAAAGCCCACATTTTTTAACATTAAAACATCATTTTCTCCACTAAATAACAAAATAAAAGTAAACTTGATTATACCGTTGGAAAGAGTATTAGACGAAGCAGCTTTCATGAGATTTGCCAGTTTCTAGGATTCTTTTTAAAAAAGTAGTAAAGTTATAAAGATTTTCAGAAATATTATTTTTTCAAAATCATCAATGTTTGAGCTGATGTGAGGGCCTTTGGATGGTACTTTTCAAGAACCCAAGTACACTATTCTTATAGTAAATTTAGTGCTGATTCCGAAAATGTCGTCAAAAATTAAAATTAAATGAAGTAAAGTGAAGAAAGTTGAGTTTAAAAGAAAAAAAAACACGGATTTCCTGAAAAAACCTTTAAAAAATCATATCTCGAGAACGGATTGAGATAAAAATATGCAGTTGGCGGCATTTTACTCCATTTTTGATGTAGTTTTACCAAAATTTTTTTTTGCATTTGCGAGAGACTCACCCTGTATATACATATATACATATATATATATATATATATATATATATATATATATATATATATATATATATATATATATATATATATATATATATATATATATAAGCCCTCTATACCTAAATAACCCAGAGTACTGTTTTGACGGCCTGATAATGATGTCTTTACATTGAAAGCGCTCGCCCCCTGTATTCGACTTGATGGTGATGACGGACTCCTCCGAAATGTACATAAATGATAAATTATAGGTAGTTAAGTAGTAAATGTACCTTTAGGAATGAAAGGGTACCACTCTTCACATGTGTAAAACGTCGTTCTGTCAGCTAATGGTATTGGGCAAGTCCCAGTTCCAATAATGAAAATTGTCCTTGCGGGTTTATCTTTAATAAGATTCCTCCACGTGGATCTAATGGCTTGTCGTTGGAGGCTGTTGTTTTGAGCACTCAGTATCCCGATCACTACAAGGTCTTGTCCTTTTGTTCTTGATCCGAAAAATGCTGACAAATAGATATGGAGTAAGAATTAATAGTGAGCACATGATAAATTACGTTGTATATTAAATGTCGTACTATAAATCAGAATTACCAGCCCATTGAACGTCTGTAAAGAAGATGATATAACAAGCGCCTGACAGGAATATTCCTGTGACAATAGGATGTAGCAATGTATTTTGAAACATTGAGCACTTCAAATGATTACCGTCAGCGCTCGTACTGTATCAGTTCTGAAAATACAAATATCTATAACACAAGAACAACAGTGAACTATATCAACAGTAACAACAGTGATTTTCGAAAAATTTCGAGACACAGGTGTTATGTTCAGGGAATCCTTCCCTTCAAAGAGGTTTCACGACATTGGCCGTATATTATATTTATGAACGCCCCAAAAATATAAAATAACTTGACGGAATTCGAACTCATACACTTCCGACACCCGAGAGAAAGTTCTGAAAAGAACCGAACAAAATTCACTGCGCAACCAAAACCCAAGTAATGATTGTGAGAGTTTTCCCTGAACGTAACGTTTCCCCAGTCAAATATTACATAGCCTTCTCGGCTGAATCGGGGTCTATAAAAGACAGAGAGACACTGCTGACTCATCTGTTACTCCTTGGAAAAAGCCAAAATCGAATGAGGTCATTGTCACTACCACACACCAAGGACGATTACCAATACCTATATCAATTTTATAGAAGAACCGTCATTTTCACAATATAGTTTGTTGATGGTGTTATGCTCCAGGAAAATAACTCTCACAGTCGAAGAGGTTTGGTCACCCTGGCCTCAGCTCTGATCGATAGAGTGTCGCAACTTCGGGAAATTAATAATAATTTCGCAAACTAATTAGCCTATCACCAAGCGGCACAACTATAATGAAGATTACCACTTCAACCAAGTGACAACCAAACAAGGCTTACAAGCGGCACAATAATATTGTTTACTAACCATTTATAACGTCGCATTATTGGATTAATATCTTGCAAATAAATTTAAAACTACCACATAAATATTTTACTAATAGAAATTAGAAGGAAGTACCAAGGTAGGTAATTTTCTGTTATGGTGCGTGTCTACAATTACTATAACCAAGATTAACTTCTCAACCAAGTGACAACAAAACAAGCGGCATTGTTTACTATATCAATTTACAACATAAATAAATAGAAGAACAAGAACGAATGAAATGCGTTTTAAATCGAGAGCTTTCCAACGAATGGAGAACGATTTTTGTCCGATGAGAATTAAAGAACTTTCATTTCCCCAGCAATGGCTTGGGTACGTGAAAATCATAAGAAAAACACACCTTGGGTGACAGATCGCCGTCTCCCAACCACGTGTTTCAAAAAACGTGACACTTTTCGGCAGTTAGCTCAAGGCCAAAGCATATTTTCCATGCTAAAAAAGAGTGAATTGCAACTCTCGTGTAGACACAGAGTTGCAGTGAATGTCAAAGAAATAATTTGAAAAACCTGCGAAGGCGCAATTTTTCAAACAAAGAATGGAAACTCGCTCTCTCATGTTGGCCACCTCCCCCCTCCCATCCTCCGCCATTTTGGGACAAGCTTCCACACTTCTTATATCACCGTTGGTGCTTGTGTTTTTCGAAAGCTATCTCCCTTCTTTTATCAGCATTTTCAGAACATTTTCTCCCAAAAATTTGAGTCCAATATATTTTTGGAGTTGTCCACCGCCATTTCTGATCATGTCAATTGAGTTTTTGGGTCACAACAATGCATTGGAGTTCAAAATCTGCCACAGAGAAGAAATCGCGTCACAGGGTGGGTGAGGCAGCTGCTGTCAGTTTGGTTTTCACTGAGAACCCCGCGAGTCTGGCTTACCCTTCAGGGAAATCCTCGGCAAAACCAGCTTTTCAACATTTTCAGGAGATAAAGTTCCGGGAGGATCGGCATCAGTCCCAAATATCCACCCCCAAGATACCCATGCATGCGATTACTAACCTCATCACCAACTCTTGCTAGCGACAGCCGATGCAATTAATCTTGTCTCTTCTCATCTGGTGCCGGAAGAAGAGCAAAAGCCTATTTATTCATCGTTATGGGAAGCTTCCAACCAACAAACGGCGAATTTATATCGTGAATCAAGTATGAGGAAGCATAGGCTAGTACAACATATACTGCCAAGGTACCTAGCTTACATGTTCATGGCATTGTCCATGAGTTTGGGGTCAGCATCATTTGTACTTCACAAATTACTCCGCCCAGTAATGGCAAAATTGAAGGGTCAAAACATAATAGCTACCAGTTATTTAGATGGCAGTCTATTTCTAGCATCATCGCCTATGGACTGCCTACGTTCGATTCGAATAGCAGCAGCACTTTTTGCAGACTGTGTGGACACCGGAGTGCCAAGCAGCACTCGATGATATACGAGGAGCATTGACCGAACCTCCTGTTCTTGGCCACATGGTTCAGTTAGATGCAACTTTCCAGCTAAGGCTCCTAGCCACAAAATTGATACATGGAATCTGGATATAATTGTGCGGTAGTTCACTGCATCAGACGAGGATTCATTATCCTTCCTAGCTATGAAATTGACAGTTATGCTATTTCTAGCATCGGGCCAACATCCCCAAACGATTTAGGCAATTCAGAGATCAAATAATAATATATTTGAAACAAATGGAGTCAGGATTTTCATTCCAGCACTCCTAAAAACATCAAGGCCCAGGGCAACAGCGCCATCATTTTTTCTCCCTGTGTTCCCACATGAACCAAAACTTTGCCTCCCAACATTGTTATATCAATACTTAGAGGATACATCGGGGATAGGACACCAAGAGAGTTTGCTATTATCAATACGTCCCCCCTTTCGACCGATATCCAGAGTTACATTGAGTTGATGAGTATCCTCAATTTTACAAGTGGCAGGGGTAGATCTTAATAAATCCTCGGCATATTCTACACGTCACTCAACAGTATCAGCTCCCGCTGGACCCTCCCAGTTATTTTTCGTTTGGCAGGTTGGACCTCCAATTCCTTGTATTTTTCCTTTATTTTCCTGTACTGAGAATGATTGGTGGTATTGTTCCACCGAACCAGAAGTACTTCTTATCTCCCTCAAGGTTAACTCCTCAAGTACTTTCTCAGGCAGCACCCAATGCCCCGCCTTCCCACTCACCTGACCAATTTTGGTGAATTTAGGGGGGAAAAAAAAAAAAAAAATTGCAGTAGAATAATGTATTATCAAGAGCAAGAAAAGAACAGCTGATTTTATCCGAACAGTCAGGTGAGCTTAAGCTGGAGTCACATGGAGCGGAAGAAGCGTGGAAAGCGGAAGGACAGAATGCAATCTGATTAGCAGTTGGGAAAACAGTTGAGGAGGGTGGCTGCATGTTGTCGGAAGGGGCAGACAGTGGTAGAAATTGGCTGCAAGTAGAGGTTTCAGATCAGAGAGGCTTTCAGTAGGAAGGTTATGATTCCACCCACCACAGAGACTGCTCCATGTGAACACTCATCCTGACTCCGCCGCCCCCCTCCACTGGTTCTTCCGTCCTTCCGCTTTCCATGCTCGTTCTACTCCATGTGAATTCAGCTTTACTTCAGAAGATGTTTAGTGAAGCGGGGCAGTGGAGGCGGTATTCTGGGCACTGGTCTGTCTCCGATGGGCATGGTGGGCAATTAGGCATTCTCTTTTTGGACCAACTCTACCAAAGACTTGCTATATAATCAATGTATTTCTTATCCATTTGAAGAGAGTATGATTGGGCGCGATTGTAAAAGCCGTTAAGACATTATAAAAGCCGTAATAGCCTTTATGATATTTTGTAGTGGTTAGACTATTAGGAATAACGTTAATATTCTAATATTCTAGACCGACATTTCGTGATCTAGGATTCATAATTCTATAAATTTCGTAGCTGAAATGTTTTTCTAACTTCCCGAAGTGGTTCTACAGATTTTTTTCATCGATGTAGTAGGTAGTTGCTAACTTCACTCCGGTAGGTACGTAAACAAGAAAGATTATTTGGGTAATGTTAATTAAACCTATGTGAAATTACTAACAACGGTTTGATTTCTTCAGCAACTAGCTGATGGGCTCCAATTCCAATTAGAAGCATTGGATGGGCAACGTGAACCCAACTTGTTTGATATTATGCCAATGATACAGCTCGGTGAAGTTAGCTACGCTTTTGGGCTATAGGTATCATTAACACCTATCTACCCCAAATTAGATCCGCCAGTAAGTAGAGATCGGACGAATTTTGGTTTGCCGGATTTGAGTTTGGTATCTCTAAAATCCGTACGCGCTCTACCTCCAGCTCATCTCCAACAAATATTTTAAGATAGGTAAGCATAGAATATGTGTACCTACTTAGTTGTGATGGTACGGATCGCAACTCAGGATAAAACTATTGAGGTTTTCCGAAAAATTATAAAACCATGTTGGATTTCAACGCTGGAAATTTCCTTACCACATAGAAGCTACCGGAAGGTCGGAAGTTTTATATTATCTACCGGCAAGATGTAGGTACATGGTACCAAGACATCTTGTCGAGTACTAACTTACACTAGTGAAAGTGGTCAGAAAGGAAGGACCTGAAGAAGACTCCCACAGCACAATCAACCATAATTCAAATGGCACACAAATCTCCTTTCCCTTTGAGTAAAATGAATGAAATCCAAGCAAATCTGTATGTTGACACTACAACTACTTGACAGCTCAACACATGACAGTGGTGGTGGTGGTGGTGATTCTCAGCTTCATTGTCTTCTTTTTATATCGGACACTTGTGGGGTAAATTCACTGATATATTCAATGAAAATTGTTTGGTGTTGGAGTATTCACTTCCTCAAATTGCTGCTTGTGAAGCTTCTAAGAAATCGTATAGGTAGTTTCTTTAAAAAAGGTTATCTCTTATGTGGTCTTGAAGGAATGATGTTGCGATATAGTTGTCTTCTTTAAATTTTATTCTTTTGGTTGAAATTGAACACCTTCTCAACTACTGCACTCGATGTTGTCTAGGTGGTGAACAGTGAAAATTCTTCTTTTTCTTCTTTCGTTTGCTATTGTCCCTTGGCATCGGTTAAAAAAGGATAGGTAGAAGAAGAAGAGTGTTTAGCTTTGTATTTGTCAAGTTTTTCAGTTTCTTGTACCTATTAGTTTGTACCTACCTACACCCCGTGCTGTTATGTAATGTTATGTATGTACCTCCCTTTTAAGTATTTATGTGATTAGCGCCTAGCTGAGATTGGCATTTCTGCTACGAGATTCATCCATGTTTTTGTAATAAGATATCTGGCTGCTTAGATATTTGGATCATCTTTCGTGAGTAATACTCTTAATATTCAAACTAATTTTGTTTAGGTACTCACTTGATACCCATTCATCAACAATCTGTGTTGAGCTCGAAAATTCCGAATCCGCAATTGGCATTGTATTTTCATCATTGAAAATACAAAGGCACCCAGGTTATACCCGGATCAGCATTCCTGACAGAGTTTTGTTACCTATATAATGTTCAGTAGTTAAATATGTTTCGGTCGATATTTGCCAATGATACAGATCCCTGTTCCATCACCAAAAGATTTGAATCTGTGAATAGAAATTAGGAGGTGGGATCCTTAAAGGTAAGTAGGGTAACCTGTTGTACCCAGGGCCATTTTTTCTTCAAATCGTCATTTGAGTACCTATTAAAGTACCCTTATTTCATACTATTTTTACAATTTATCGATGAAGCGACTCCTTGGTAACGATGCTTTTAAAATTTTAACGATTTCTTAAAATAACTTCGCAGGTCCTACATCAAAATCACATAGGTATTTAAAACTCAGACTAACTTAAGGACGAATGAATTTTGATTATATTTGATAGAAAACCATAACATTGAACACGTAGGGGTGTTGATTGGTCAAAATTATATCCAATCACGATTGAAATCCAAGATCTTGATCAATCACAACTTGGACTTGGTGACAACTAGAATATATGCTAATTCATACAAAGGCATTATGAAGTTGAGATTATAGGGAATTCTCAAATTAGTCTATATAATTACAGTTCACAATCACATAAAATCACAGCTTCACTTGGGAACGACAAGAATAGGACTACAAAGAAATTTTAGAGGGCTAAAAAGCTCGGTACCTAGTTAAGATAACAAGAGTGTCTTCTTGGTATGCATTATTTCAATTTTCTTGGTATAGGACATACCTACCTTCATTTCCCCCTTCACATCCACACCCAGGCCGACAATGGTTTTCTTGACTAGTTTGTGGATCGTGTCGTGTTTTCCTTGATTTCAATTATTATTGTATGATTTCCTACATACTTTTCCCCTCAGCATTCAAATGGTTTTCTCGCATTTGTTTCTCTTGAAAATTAAGTAGGTACCTATATCCGTGTCATGCTTTTCTTGGTTTCACCACATTTTCACTTGAATGGCCCAATTTCCCCCTCCACATTGACGTCAAGGCTGACGGGACCCTTACTAGTAGTTTTCTCGCACTAGTTAATCTGAAAAACCATACCCATATCATCTTTTCAGTGTTTTATGTCAATTAATGTAATAACCAGCCTATGTCCCCCTCCATATTGACGTTAAGGCTGACGGGACCCCCCACCATTGGTTTTCTCGGACTTGTTACCTTAGAAAATCACACCCATGCCGATGAATGAAGTATAATTACCTTCCTATCACATTATAAGATTATACATTATGCATATCTCCCCCCCCCCACCACTTTCCTTTCATTTAAATAACTGTTTGTAATAGAGATATTATTGTTTCCTATATAAGGTGCAATCATTACCTAACTATAAATATGAACAAGAGATAATTATGTTCATAGCCCTGCAAATCCTATTCCTGCATTAAAAAATGAAAAAAATGTAGAGTGCAGGGGATGAGGGGGTACCACGTAGTAGTAAAGGTGGTACATGTTGATCAAAAAAGACAAACAACACAAAGTGTATTGGCAAAAAAACATTCAAAAAAAGTAAAAAACGAGGAAGAGACGCTGGTCCTATGTCTGCGATTTGTGGTCCTGGTCCTGTTTTCAACTGTAACACGAATAATAATGTTTATAGGGTGATAAAAATAATAGAGAAGGTAGTGAAAATTAACCAAAAGAAGAAAACAACGATTTTTAAAGCCGCGTTTACACTAGCGAAACGTCCTCGCGAAACAGTTGCCTGAGGACGTTGGCAGACTCGCCCATGTAGACGCCCCACCACTCGCGAAACGTTTCGGGGTGAGGACGCTCGCTGTGAGTCGGAGGGCAGTCGGTTTTTGTCCCCGCATCAAAGTGTTTCGCGCGAAACAAACTCGCTGGTGTAAACGCGGCTTTATTGTTTCGCGAGTAAAATGAACCAGGAGGATAGCTTGAAGTCTTGAGCTTGGTGAGGCGGCTCACCCTACTCGCGCAACGTCTCGCTCTGAGTTGCGCTCTGTTTTGGGAGGTGCGAAACTTCTCTCGCAGCGAGGAAGTTTCGCGAGGATGTTTCGTGCAACTGTTGCGAGGAAGTTTCGCTAGTGTAAACGCAGCTTTAGGTAGGCTCGAATGGGAGTCAGAGAAAATATTTGATGAGTGGTTTAGAAGCTGAGAGGCTTACCGTGTTGGCCAGAAAAACGGCTTTTCTTTTTGATCCAGGAATTTCCCTTCAGCCGCGTGGTCCAGGGCTAATTGGTCCGGGCTAGCCTTCAATCTCCTTTCCTCGGCACGGTGGTCCTCGATCGGATTTGACCTCAAAGTGCTTGCCCTTCAAATTTTCTTTCGAAATATGATTTGGGAATATGTTAGGATTATAATTCAGCAAAAACTGAAATCAAGCATTGAGCCGTTTTTTTTTTTTTAAATTCAGTTTTTAACTTTTTAATTGATACTTTAATCGCCGAAATTCAGAAAAAAATATTATTTATTATGTATATGTGTCATTATACAATAGAATCTTCATCTAGTTTCATAGTTCTGATCTATTTTGTGATAAAATGTAATTAGAAAAACAAAAATAACATTTTATTGAACAAAATAATGATTATATTTGCATGAAGCTCTTAATAAATGCCTGTGAGTATGCGATTATTATGTGCGTGTGTGTCTATGTGTACGCATGTGTGTGAGTTTATAATGATTCATTACATAAATTTTAACATAAAATATATATTTACATTGAATAGAAAATACAAATGATGGCATTTTAACAGTTTACATATGAAGAGAATTATATTCGCATACAGCTCCTAATATACGTTGTCTATATTCAGGATTGATTCGCAATACTTTATATTTGGCCCACGTCGTGGAAAAATCATGATGAACGGCCTCCATAGCCTGTTCACTGTAAAAGCCGAGGCCATTTACGTGTTTGGTACAAAATTCTTCCACATGAAAGAAAACCGTGTGAATTTTTTTTTTTTTTTTTTTTTTTTTTGAGAGACGAATATCTAAAGATAAATATGTTGCTTTGAATTCATTGATGTATTCAATGAATTTTGGATCCAGCCTGACTGAGAAAGATGCTTTGACAACTTCATTGAACTTCTGGAAAGCATCATTGTATTTTAAACAACCCATGCTACAGTTTGAACAACGCTACAAATCAAGTTTCTGTAGCAAAATGCGGCAACTATTTCCTTTGAACGAAGGGCTTCCTTGGGTCATTTCACGCTGAACACTACAGTGCTCTGCCAAAGAAGAGCTTCGGCTTCAAATTCTTTGGACATGTGAGAGAACAAGGTGTTACCCATTGGAAACAGTTCACACAGTTTTCTTTCATGTGGAAGGATTTTGTACCAAACACGTAAATGGCCTCGGCTTTTACAGTGAACAGGCTATGAAGGCCGTGCATCATGATTTTTCTGCGACGTGGGCCAAATATAAAGTATCACGAATCAATCCTGAATATGGACAACCTTTATTAAGAGCTGAATGCGAATAGAATTCTCTGCATTCGTAAACTGTTGAAATGCCATTATTTTTATTTTCTATTCAGTTTAGATATATATTTTATGTTAAAATTTATATAATGAATCATTATAAACTCACACACATGCGTACACATAGACACACACGCACATACAACACGCATACTCACAGGCATTTTTAAGAGCTTCATGCAAATATAATCATTATTTTGTTCAATAAAATGTTGTTATTTTTGTTTTTCTAATTATATTTGATCACAAAATAGGTCAGAACTATGAAACTAGATGAAGATTCTATTGTATAATGACACATAAATAATAAATAATATTTTTTTTCTGGATTTTGGCGATTATAGCGTGTTTTCATGATTAAAGTACCAATTAAAAGTTAAAAACTGAATTTAAAAAAAACGGCTCAATGCTTGATTTTAGTTTTTGCTGAATTATAATCCTAACATATTTCCGAATCATATTTCGAAAGAAAATGTGAGGTGTGACTTTGAGGTCAAATCCGATCGAGGACCACCGTGCCGGGGGATAGTAAACTGCAAGCGTAGAAGGAGCTACAGTTGATTGGCTTTCCAGACTGCTCCTCACTTAGGCCTTGTGTTCAGGACCCCGAGCTCTGGTTGTAAAAATGGTTTTGTATTCTTCTTGTGGGCGTGCACGAATCCCCCAAAAGCCCCAAATAAATCTAATTGTTGTTCGCGAGCCTCCCTCCAGTTCTTTTGTTCATTGGCTACGAATTGTGACGTGTGCATCAGGGGCTCAACTTTTCTCCTTCACTCCTCACTGGTAGTTAAATATAGTGGGGGGAATTTAACCTCATTTTGACATCACCCCATTTCTTGTAATGTGCTTTTGCACGTGTCTGCATTCCGTCTGGGACACAACTGCAAGCTGAAACTTCGGCTAATTCTTCTTTTGGATGTTCTCTATTGTCATTTGTAAATTTTCAATTTACGATTTGACGGTAAACATTCATCAAAAGAGGAAAACAACGATTTTTATTGGTTTCAATCATAGGAATAACGGAAAACGAGAAATGAAGCCAGTCCTGCGTTTCGAGTCCTGCAGGACCAGTCCTGGGTTTCGAGTCCTGTAAGACCAGTCCTGGTTTTAGACTCTCCCCTCCCACCTGCTAGCACGGCCGCGACACGTTGTTACGACCCAAAAATATTTGATACCTCGGACAGATTTCACAGTTATTCCTTACTACTAAGGAGAAATTTACCTTTAGTTGCAACACTCCAACGGGTTGAGAATGAGGGCGGTTTGATCAACCTTTTCGACTGTGAGAGTTGTCCATGAACATTACGTTCCCACTTCACTTGCTTTTCGATAGGCTGATTTTTTTAACTAAAATTAAGAGGTTGCAACGTAAGTGTACGTGCAACTGTTGAACGATTGCGAGTTGTGTACTATTCAATACATAAAAATAATATTTTATCTAACAAACTTTATTGGAAGAATGAGAGAGATAAGACTTTACAAAAAAGGTCTTTCTGTCCTTAATTTTTTTAAAATTAATCTCCAACGTTTCCCCCCAAAAACTGAGGTTTCTTCAGGGAGGAAAATTCAAAATTTGTAAAATAAATACCTACTTATTGTTCTCCCTGTCCCTCTGTCCGTCCGTCTGTGTCCACAAATCCTTGTAACAATCTCAATTTTCATAGTTGTCATCAGATTTTGATGAAATTGTCATGTTGATCACAAATCAATACTTCACTCTTCGCATACCTACGCAAGTAAAATCCATCAAGCCTCATTTTCTCATGGGATATTCGTCCAATATCGCTCAAAGTCGGAGGAAAAGACGATTTTATTACCCCATTTGAGTTTTATCACCAGCTACACATCATCGTAGCTATTGCGCATGCTCGAATCTCTAATCCTTGTAATATGTATGTATAGTTTTATTCCGATTTCTATGACAATTTTGGTTTTTGAACGGCTTAAGCTGGAGATAGTTCCTTCCGAATTATGAAGAAGCTTTTGCACATGCGCAAATGTATGTATCATGGGGTACATAGATTCACTCTCCAAAAAACAGGGCTATATTAACCAGTCCAGGTGTCAAACACCTTCCTTCTCGGGTCGATCAGCCTTCCATCTGTTGCGGCACAGAATGAAAAGAGTACATACAATAAGTAGGGGGATGGGAGGGGAGACACTGCTCACATGTAGCATGGTGGGTATGGGGAATTCTGCTTTACGGGACCCCTACGCACAAAAGTGTGTACCACAAGTAAATTATAAATGCCTCGTTAAAAAAGTAGTTTCAAAACCGGTCAGCTGGACGCACAGTACGCATCTACACATTTCATCCTTTCCAGCAGGTGAATGAAACTTTTGAACGAGGTGCATAATTAAACAGACTTCTACGAAGACCGTTCTATAACACTGCTTCACGGTACTGATCCTAGGATTCCCAAGGGTGCCGAATGCTAAAAGCCCGTCTTTCACGTAGATGTCTTATTTTTGAGGTACGCCACCTGCCTTTTTGAAAAATTCTATTAAATTCCAGGATAATTTATGTTCAATTAAAAGGTGATATTCGTGTTGGGAATTTAACGTTGAACACGCCTATATCACACATGATGGATCTAAAATGCCACCTCAACGTGTCTTTTGTCTAAAAACTGCCAAAAACGTGGGTTTTCACAGATTTTTGACTATTTTTCTACAGTTTTTTAACAGTTTTTATACAAATTACACCACTTGGCGACCTGAAAAAATTATGCTATTACTTGGACTATTTCTGCGTCGAATGAGACCACCACCAGCTCTGGAGATGTGATAATTGATTTTTTGCGGTTATTCAACTACCGAAAAACGTGTTTCTTGTCAGTTTTTTGTCAACTTAATATATTCCCAAAAAACTCATTTTTCGGTAGTTGAAAAATCGCAAAAATTCGACGCTGAAATAGTCCAAGTAATAGCGTAATTTTTTTCAGGACGCCAAGTAGTGTAATTTGTACAAAAAATATCTCAAAACTGTAGAAAAATAATCGTTGAAAACCACGTTTTTTGGCAGTTTTTAGGCAAAAGACTCACTCGTTGAGGAGGCATTTCAGACCCATCATATGTGGTATAGGCGTGTTCCAAAAAGAATATCACCTTTTAATTGAACATAACTTATCCTGGAATTTAATAGATTTTTTCAAAAATGCAGGTACCGTACCTCAAAAATTAGACGTCTACTTCTACGGATTCAACACCCTCGGAAACCCCCAGGACCAGTACCAGGCTCGTGAGGGCACACCTTTTTTTTTTTTTTTTTTTTTTTTTTTTTTTTTTTTTTTTTTTTTGGGCTTCTAACTCTGGTTTTTATTTGCTCTGATATTTAACGTGTTTAGAAATGAAAGGAAGAATATATGGGGACAAAAATAAATAAATGAAAACAATAATAATAATGAATAAATAAAAATGAAAAAAAGTCTCTTGAAGTTAGTTACCTGTTGAATAAGTTGTGTGAATTCCGAACGAGGTGCCATGAGCAAACCGATTTTGGTATTCATGATGTAGGTACTTGATAGAAGCTCAGAGAATAGGGGAGCCTTACCTAAGCAGTCCTTCAAATTGGATGGCAACATCTACAACTGAGGTTGACTAGCTTGGTAGATTTCTTAATGGTCTGTCTTCCTAAACCTCCATCATCCTTGCTTTCTCCTTACAATTCCATGGTCTGCAAAGTAGCAGTTTGCTGCGTTTGTTCTTAATTAATCAAGGATATGTCAGTTTGTAATGTTGCAGGGGAATGTAAATTGCCTTTACTGGGATCCAGACCATCATTCCCATTTGCTTCCCTTTAGTCTTCGCGGTATTTTGTTTTTGTATCCAGGTGTCAAATGCTCTTGTTATAATTTATTGTGAAAGTACTATGGTTTTTGTGGTGTAGGTGTGAAATGGAAGCTCTTGACAATGAAGATGACGTAGTTGATTGTGGATATGAAGCGCTAGATTTCGATTACGAGTTGATTGATTCTGCTCTCCCTGATAATTTCATCGTTCACAAGCCGGTAAGTTATTCTGGATGCATATTGCATGTTAGGTACTTTTGGTAGGTCGATGGTTTGGTGGGATAGTTAGTTCAGCCTTGGCCCTAAACTTATTTGAAAGCGGTGGGGGTAACTCGGTAAATATCTTTTGAAATCGTTGTGGTTATTTCTCATAAAAGTTGAACAAATCTGGAAACAACGTTAGGTGTATAGGCTGACAGGCAGCCATGCATATCCTACATGGTACCTGTTTAGAATTCTTAGAGTATAATATATTACTTCAGTTTTCATTCAGACGCCTGTTTGAAGAAAGTTCTGGAATCTTATTTTTTCCAGGCCTATTGCGTACATTTTGTTCACATATTGATGAAATGGGCTAAAATTCCGCTGTACAGCAACAATGGCTAAAATGCTCAGATTAGTTATTTTAGCAGATACTTATAATTTAGTAAAAGATAACGGTAAAATATTCTCAACTATCGTCAACTCATACAACTTTGTGCACCCCGTTCAACATTGTGCCAATCTCGTTTTTTGAACCTTATGCTCTCTGACAGTAACAAACTTGAAGTTATTAGTTCGAAAAAATTCTCACGAGCAGCGGGATGGTAGAAGAGAATGCCGACGCTTCCACAAGTCTTCCCTGTGGATTTCAGTGCCGGCAAGGTAGCTCTTTCTCTAGTCCACTAAAAGGGAATTGTTCAGTTTGTGCTGGGAGTCTCCTTTGCATGAGTATGCTGCGGATTTCTGAATAGTCTGGTAAGTTCATATTTTCATCTCTATACTGTCAGCTACCAATTACGGTATTTGGTGTTATCAGAAGTTTGTTTGTTTCTATGATATGACCAGATATGTTAGAAACGGGAACTTAGGGGTGCAACTTTGTGCCACCGTTTTTTTATTATTTCTGCAATAAAATGTAATGCTTTCTCGTTGTATTTTTACAGAAAATGGGTGCTCAGAATCGGAGAAAGGTGGCTGGACGAGTTGAAGATTTGTTAGGATATTTTTGTATGAATAAATTGTTAAGATTTTATAATAAAAACGAACAGAAAGTTGCCTTGCATTGATTTTTATATTCACCTTGTTTAAAAAATCGAAAAAACACTAAAAATTCCGAGGGCAAATTTTTTTTTGTATTACGTTGCAAAGTCAACATGCTGATTAACAAGATTCAGACCGCCACAATGAGCCACATTAGGTTTTTCATTTCATAATAGGCTAAAAAAGATGGTGGCTCAAAGTTGCACCTTCCTGGGGTAATGAATGTGCCACGAATAAATAGTTCCCATTCTATTCGCTGAACAGAATGAATTTTTTTCCTTAGCGACATTTGATCACTGAGATGTGTAAGTATCTTGGGTAAACATTTCAACGAGATACGACGACAAATAAAGTTCTGACGCTCAAAAAACCAAAAAAGTGGCACAAAGTTGTATGAGTTGACGGTATCAGTGTTTCAATTTCTCCGAGCCCAAAAAATGGTTTCAAGTCGTGGGTATCATCCATACACAATTTTAACTACAGTCCATAATATGTACTATATTATGGTTGTACTACATAATATGCATGGGACACACCAAGTAATTCTTACAGTATTATGAAAAATCAATTGCCCACCAAAGCGCTTAAATTTCAGAGACAATGTATTAAATGTGCGGATAACAATTCAAAAGTTCATACTGTACTACTATACTGGTATTATTTAGTTCTTTGTTAGCAGAACATATTTTATTTAGTTCTCAACTTACTCTTCGTTAACACACCGTCAGTTGTCAACTTACTTTACTTCGGACCACTTACACTCCGTTTCAACAAACCTAGACCATCCAAATACAAAAACTCTGCGGGGAATTGATATCAAGAAACATATTTATCACCCCAACTAGTTAGGCACCCCGCAGGATCATCGAAAATTGTTTTTGTACCAATACCTCACTAAAATTTGGAATGAATGGAAATGTTTCTCTGAGACATATTTACCTACCTGTCTCGTAGCCAACGATTTAAAAGAGCGAACTTCCCAGAAATCTAGCTAGTAGGGTAGCTTAAACTAGGTGAGGTGATCTGTAGTTTATGATCAGAAAAGCTGTTTTTATTGAATAGCACAGTGTGATGTGTACTACGTTTAAACCCTACGTAAACTCGCCCAACCACAATCCCAATCATAATATTTTCCGGCTTAGTTTTCTCGCTTCTCTCTTTCCGAAACAAACTCTCTGAATAACAATGCTGTCTGATCCATACGTATGTAGGTACTCATATTACCCATAATTTGCATCCGATGTTAATATTTTTTTAGGCATGACGTGGGTTAGTCTCTAGATGAGCTTCCGTTGAACCAGCGCTCACTGATCAATATAAGCCTGTGTGCATATGTGCAAACGTTGAATCCTGAAAATGATTTGCAATGAATTGGCCTGGTTTATTTCCCTCATTAGTGTACCTACGTCTGAAGATTCCTTCATCAAGACAATAGCAGTTACTGTGCATGTGCAAACGTGAAATCCTGCTACCCACAATCAAAACCCATAATAATAATTTGATTTGGTTGAAATTTTCATGGATTATACTGGTGAGGCGTTTGATAATTCCGTATGAATTGCATCAATCTTTATGAATAGGTTATAGCCACTTTACGTGCGTTTACATGAAATCCACAAAATAATAATAATAATAATACCCGTTTATTGCCAAAGTACATCATAGAGGACAATGATAGAGCAACAAGTCAAAAACAAAATAAAACGTTAACAATCAATTTCAAATGTGCCTGATGTCAAAAAAGTGGCGGACTTTGTACAGCTCCTTCTCCATCAAAAACTTCCTCATCGCGTTGTGAAAGCAGGAGGTGGGGGAACCCAAGGAAATTGAGGTAATATGCTGAACATGCTGAATTAAGTGGTTAGCGGTGGTGATCACGGTGCTCTTCTTGAAAAATGGGAGGTTGTGTGATGGCATTCGCAGGAGGGACTTTCCATATCTTGTTGCATGGGTGTGGTTGAACTGGACTAGTTGGAAATCGGATCGATGTTTTTTGTAATAGAGCAGAGGTTCCAGGACGGAAATTGAGGGCAGCGTTAGTAGCCCAGCTGACTTGAACTGACCTCTACAAGAAGAGTTAGGAGGCAATCCCAGAAGGATTCGGACTGCTCTCTTCTGGAGAGTGAAAACTGCCGCCATATTGTGAGGATTGGCCCACGAGAGGATGCCGGATTTCGCTCTAGCCAGGAACAGACCGTGATAGGCTACAAGCACTACGTCCTTGGATGTCACGGAATGTGGTTTGCGGAGGACAAAGCACACATCACTTAGTTTGGATCGAAGGGCAGCCAGGTGTTTGTGGAAGTTTAGGTTAGAGTCAATGACGACACCTAGAAATTTAGTTGATTTAACCACCTCAACCTCGGCAGCTCCTAAGGTAATAGGAGGATGGTTTTGTGGAACCCTGAGCTTTTAACATAAGCCAGTTTGTTTTGTCCTCATTGAGCAACAAATCATTTGTAGTGATCCATTGCTTAAGGGTGTCAAATTATAGTTGGACCAAGTCTATTACATTTATTACTCAGCTTCTACTACAAGGTCATTACTGTCGAATAACCTTTTTATATTAGGTTGCTGCATTTCAATTTACTAATCAGTATATTCCAAAATCTCTCTGTTACGACGTTTTAATTATGCACCTTTACAATTTAGTCATGAGTACTGCGAAGATATATGCCACCTTTCGATTTCGGCGAGTGCTGTTGGTTGTAAAAAATGTTCCGATTCGAGAAACTGCAGGGTACATTATACTTGAAGAAGTTTCTGAGAATGATTCGTTCACTCAGGAACAATAAATCACTCCCCACAGAAACATGCAACACCATATGACACTTGGCAAGTAGAATATTCATTATTATGATTCCATGACGATTCATACCAGGATATTTATATACCATCGTCATGAATAAAATGCCGTTTACTATCTCTATGTGCAATCAGTAATGTGTGTCTAGCTTCCACGAGACTTAGGGCTCATCGATTAGTTTAAACACGGGAATTATGATTGTTAGGTGTAGCTGATCCTTTGAACTGACTGAAGACATGTCCTATCTTCTAAGTGTGTAATTTGCTCAGCCATTCCACTATGTCATTTTTCAAAACTTCCAAAGAAAAAACGGATTTGGCCACAAACGAATCCAATGCAAATGTTTCAGTCTTCCGGAAGAAAAACAAAGAGGTACACCATTAGTGCATTTGTGCTGACTCAACCGTAAAATAATATTAGAGGGGGCAAGTCAGAAGAAAAACTTCTACTGCCAAGGTTTCAGAAATATATTCCTGTCCAGGACTTGAGGGTTTATTACTTCATTAACCAGAAACGAATAATTTAGATGTGTATAGCTCTCAAGCCCTGATGATGGGAGTATATTTTCCAAAAGCTTGTCATTAGAGGCAATCTCCACCGGCTTCACCTGACCCCCTCCCCTATCTTGATATTTGACTGGTTATTATAATAATTTTTTTTTAAATTATGTAGGTACCCAAAACACACCTACTCATGATCCAAGACTTTTTACGAGATCGTATGAATGCTCTAAAAGTGAAGAAGAAAAAATGTCTTGTAATCGTGAATTGTATTTTCATCTCCAACAAAAGCAAATCAAATTTTTTGAAGTGCAGGCAGCTCAGCGACTTCCCCTTAATGTAAATCCATAGAAATCCGCCGTTCCACTAAAAGAACGCTGTGACAGGCTTGTCACGCACCTGCATCTCCGTGGAGCTGAAATATAGGGATCCTCCACCGAATAGTTTCGATAGTAACGATTTGGCCTCCTAACACATCAATACATTCAGATGCAGTGATAGAAGTAGTTTCAGAGCGCTCTGGAGACCTCCTTTAAAGCATTTCCTACTGGGTAGTGAAGTACTGTGATTGTTTCCTGAAACGATAGTTGTGGCGTAGTTCATTGGTTAGGATAACGGTCTCGTGAGCCGAAGGTCGAGGGTTTGAGACCTGATGAATGTTCCTTTTTTTTTCTTTTTGCTCATATAACTCCCGAAATATACTTCTAAAACGTCATTCTGACCTGCATGTCCATCTAATCTGAATTTTCACTAAGGGATTGACTACTTGATGTTATGTATTTTTGAGATACGAGCTTGCGAGCATCCAGATCACCAAACTATACACTTCATTCTGACCTACATGTCCACTAATCTGCATTTTTACTAAGGGATTGACTGGAACTTTTTCAATTTTGGCGCTCAGAAGATCAGTTGATTTGAAAATGAGCAAATCGATGTGTTGGGAGCCTGAATCAATACTTTCGAGAATGGCTAGTAAATAAGAGTGGGGGATCAGCTAAGATATATGACTTCCTCTTGATAGAAATCCGCCGTTCCACTAAAAGAACGCTGTGACAGGTTTCTCACGCTGACCTTGAGCGCTATCTGCTGTACTGTTATCACCACTAAAAATAACATGTTTACACATTTTGATCCATATTGGTTCTTTCGAACTATCGTTTCACTTTCTTATTTCACTTAACTTTCGCTGGTGTGAAGCCATACGCTTATCGTTATTATCTACCAATTTTCTAACTTACTCAATCTTTAAATGGTATTGCATGCTCCACAGAAGAATAAACTCGAAGGGGTAAGTATTTAATTACTTGGTATACGAAATCTGGTATTATTAATAATATTGGTTTGCAGCCTTATTCAATTTATCATTACAAGTGCCGAGCCCTTCTTGTCATAATCAGATTTAACGCAATGTTGCTATTTGCAGGGTGTACCTTTCTTGCACAAACTGAAGCAGCGCCTTATACCTAACAGCAATTTCGTAATTGATGGAGCGATACATGACAATGCTATCAAGTAGGTTTCTCTATTAGTGAATTAATTATTTAATTGATAAATTCCACGCAGCTCATTATTACTTGTGGTTCGTAGGTGTAGATAGGTACATAAAGTTGCATGTTTTCCGACATTTTTTTGTTCTCTGTCACATTATGAAAACTTCAGTTAGGATTAATTGCAAATTACTTATATTGTTTATAAAAAGTTCTAGTCATGCAGCATGATCGAATTTTTGTAAATTATCGTATTGTCGTGTTTATTTCAACTTTTGAAATTTGGGCTTTTTGAGTGCAAAGAAATTGTTAACTATTATTAATTTTATGGCAAAAACGGATTCTAAATAAAGAGATTATGTATTTTTATCTTTTTTGCAATTTTAATACATTTTTTAAAGCAAATTTCAATGAAATTTAATTGAATTTTCAGCATAATGTTGAACATAAATTTGGCAATGTTCTATTTTATAGTCACTCAACTCTATTTGAGCAACATTCTGGTTAAAAAAATGAATAAATCAATTTCACGATTTTCAACCGTTTTTAGACAGTTTTAGTGATTATTTCAGCTCATTTTTGAAATTTGACCAATTTAATGTGCTCAAAAAGTTCTTGCCAATGGAGGACTCATCCTTTAATTAGGAAAGCTTGATTTTTTGGCGCAAGAACAGAATTTTTATCTCAATCCTAAGGAGATTTATTGAGGGTGAGAAAGAGAGATCAGCTTCTTGTGTTATTTTATTAGCTTAGCGCTTTCGTCTTTATTGGCCTCGTCAGAGCTCTATATAAGTCTTTTTATTGATATCAGTGGTTAGGGGGGCCCATCCTCTTGTCTTAGTTGTAAATTTGTACGAGAAGCTGATCTCTCTTTCTCATCCTCAACAAGCCTAGGATGTATTCCTCAAAGCCCACTACCCCACAAAGAATTATCGTTTGCAATGAAACACACACACACATGTTATGTACATATGAAGAAGCGTTACACTCTAGGATTCCCTTCAGAACGCCTCAAAACGGATTTCAATGTAGAAAATTTTGATTTTCATTCATTTTTTAAGAAATTTTGCTAAAACGTGGTCATTTTATAGGTATCACCTTCTGTTGCGACAGGTTTTCTGTGGATTTGTGCGCTCACGTCATGTGTCCTAAGGACAATGTCATCAAGAAACACGTGGCTCTACATTTCAACCCCCGCCTGCCAATGAATTGTGTTGTACGCAATAGTTACATAGGCGACTCATGGGGCCAAGAAGAAATCAAAACCTTCAGACGCAATCCTTTGAAGAGAGGGCTTGAGTTCATCTTGGAAATATTTGTTTCCCCTACGGAGTTTCTGGTGAGTGTCAAGAAGTAGAAATTTCTGTAAGTGACTTTCAGCACAATTTGTTTAATTTTGGTATTTTAGGGTTGCGATTGGGTGAATATAGTATTGTAGGTAATGTTTTTCGAAAAAACCACCTTTAAGTTATTTTCCTGTGCATGAGGAATATTGAAAATGTTTGTTCCCCCTTTGAAAGGGGTGAAACATAAGTTATGGTATTGTAACGACCCAAAAATATTTGATCCCTCGACAGAGCTTGAGCTCATGTCCTCAATTTCTTTGAGAGGAAATCTCTTTAGAACGTTCCAACGAGTTGCCTATGAGGCTGATTTAATAAAACCTCTTCGACTGTGGGAGTTTTCCTTGAACTTAAAATTTCCCTGGAGTCAAATACCAGCTGTCTTGGCTGATTTCGGATCAGACAACTGATGGAGTGAAACCACAGGCGGTTCAGAGATGCTTGCTGGAGGAAGTCACTGTCAAGCAAGATGTATTTTTGGCTCAAGTGAGTGAGGGAGTGAAAGATGCTATGTCAGGGTATGTGATGTTTACAGTCTGGCTTAAGAGGAATTATTTGCTTTGTATTAAAGTCTGGGTCCTACTGACGTGCACCAAGTGTAACGGCCCAAAATATTTGATACTTCGACAGAGTTCGAACTCATGTCCTTAATTTCTCTGTCAGCTGACATGGCCAACTCCAGGAAATGTAATTCAAAGGGAGATAATTAGGCTCCTTTTTGCTCTCTCGAGATCTTGTAAATCGCTGCACACTGCAAGGAAGTGGAGTGTCATAAATATTTTATGACTTTCTCCCGTACAGAAGAGTCAATGAGGTCTATCTCGTCCGAGCTGATGAGGGATAATGCTGCACCCGAAGCAATGAGAGCTGACGTTTGAATATTTTGCCCCTGACCCATCATATATTCATCTTTCCTCAAGACATTCTTGTGAATTGAATCGCTAATATTTCTATCAATGGTTGGAGGTGAAAGCACCGAGAGGTTGGCTCTGGGCATACGTGTCCATGAGAGTTTTATAATATTCTGAGACCAAATCGGACCGAAGAAATGAAGAAAATTGTTGTAATATTGGTTTTCAAAAAACATAACTTCTTCCTGGGGAACTGAAGCCTCCTCAATATGATGACACATTCAAGTGGGAACACCGGGAATTGCTGGGGGTGCCCCTACTGGCACAACCGGTAACTTGGATGATCCCGAAAGCATTGGCACCTCGTCACAGCTCTGATGACTTCGGATTTCCAGTGGATCCGTCCAACCATGGAAAAGAGACTCAGAAGAGCCCTCTCAATTTACCTCTTGTCTGACACTCAATATTTGAGCCAACGCTTCATTTTCATGCCCGACATTCAAAATTTGAGCCGACGTTTTATTTTCATGCCCGACACTGCCATTCTCAGCGGACACTTCCAAACTCAATTCATTACCTGAATTTTGAGTCAAAAGCAAGGTGTGCAATGCTAACCGTTCCAATATAGCGTCGGCATGAACCTAGGCCCCTTTGCAGCTATCCTTGGTTGAGGATTCACTCGATATTTCGAAATTATCCTCAGATTCTGTGTCTCGAGACCTTAAAGCACCACTTTACTTTCTGTGTCTCGAGACCAATACCACTTTACTCGAGGCCAGACAAAACTTATCATCTAACGCGGAAAATTTTCGTTGGAAAAAACTGGAGAAATTCAGAACGCCACGAGAGAACTAGCTAGAATGGCAGACGGATGATTCAGGAGACAGAGGTACCAACACTGTAATCAGGCAGGTGTGTCAACACCTTTGGACCAAAGGTCTGTAAGAAAAGGAAAAGGAAAGTTACTTTAAACTTAGTTCTGAATGCCATGTGGGTCAGGCCCGCTGCCACAGCGATACGAATTACCGATCTTCCGAAATATAATAAACTGTAACTTGTTAATTGTCCGGTATTTATTGGTTAAGAGGGCGGCCACTCATTTATAGTGATCTATTTGTCCATCTAATCTATATTTTACCAAAAGGATTGATTTTTCTTATTTTTTAAATACGAGCTTGCGAGGATCCAGACCACCAAACTATACTCATCATTTAGTATGTTTTCCAATTTGTATTTTACTAAAAAAATTGGTGAGGGGCCAAACATTGTTACTTGTATCCTACAGACTATGGGTCTTACCCTGCCATTGCTCATGCCAGATGGAGATCGAGTTACAGTCAAGTTAAGCAACACCTCAATAAATTGTGTTATCACCAATGGCTCTCCTTGCAAAAGCATCAGCAGGCTCATTGCTATGGCTTGGCACCTATTATTATATATTGATCTAAAATGTTAATAGATATTGGTATTAATCGAAATATACTATTTTTTTAAATCTTGATGTATTAATAATTCACAGATAGCTGTGAATGGCAGCCATTTCTGTGCATTCGCTCATCGATTACCTTACCAAGAAATCACTTCCATAGAAGTCAATGGAGACATTGTCCTTAATAAAGTGGAACTGATGGCTAGCAAGTACTATCCCGCTATTTCGAATGATCCTGTCTCAACAAATAATGTTTTAGTAAGTTTCAATTACTATACCAATAAATAATCACTTGTTTGAAAAATTACTTGAATAATCAGCTAAGGAAAAGTCTCAATAAATGTCATATAATACAACCCTATGGATATAATAACAAAATATACGTTTGTGCCGTAAACTATTTTCTTCAGATGATTTGTTGTTTGCTATAACCAATATCGATTTGGTACTTGTTCATTTAAAAAATCTTCGGAATTTCTAGATTTGGGGCGTCCACACATGCGGGGTTTGGCAAATACCGAATGTTTGGTGAACCCCAAGAAACTCGCGGTCGACCGATTCGGTATTTGCCATGTTTGGCGAGCACCGTGCACGTCTCGGGAAACGACATAGTAGTTTTTCTTAATTTCTGTCACTGACCACTTTCTACCCAGTTTTCCCTCAAGACGTTTCCTCGCATCGTGAACTTCATTCCTCAGCTTGTGCTGTGGATGTGATGCATTCCACAGAACTTCCTCCAGCTCGTAGGCTTCTAGGAAAGTAATGACGGGTTCGTTAGTCCACTCCAGGTGGGTGATATGTCGACCGCACAAAACGAAAACTGAATGCACCAACAAAGAAGGGCGAAAACGAAACAATGGCGACGGAGAACGGAAGAGCTAGGAAAAACCCAGGACAAGTGTGAATCACTATTCGGAAAGCGACTCGAATGTGTGGATGGAGCTTTATGGCGGGTGATGCTCGCTGTTTGGCAAACATTTGACTCCTTTGAAGCGGACAATTTGCCGACACTGGATGGAGCTCCTGAATCCCGAACATTTGCGGTTTGGCAAATAGCGAACATCCGTCCAGACAAGTGGATATTTGGCAAACTTTTGCTAGGAGTTCGCCAAACTCCGCATGTGTGGATGCGGCCTTAGGTTTCGCCGTTTGTGACTTAATATTTAATTAAGCATTAATACGTACAAGTACCGGTACAGTAGAGCAAGTTGGGGTTATATTACAAAATTCCACTTGTTCAAAATACTAACAATTCTCAGCACAGCAGATCCATAAATATTAGAATAAAACTTTAGAAAATGCCCTTAAATTGAACATCTTGGGGTTTAAAAACGTTTCTCCAATGTGTCTCTCTAGGACATGTTTAGTGATTATTTTGCACATTTTTTGAAGCTGGTAATTTTATCGTTCTCAAAAAGTGTTGGCCAACGAACTCAACCTTTCTTTTGAAACGAACGGATTTTTGTTTTTTTATCTCAACCCTTAGGATAGTTATCATCTGGAATGACACATAATTATATAGGTACATAAATATAATACTTATGAAAAAGTGTTGAACTCCAGGAATCGTTTCAAAATGTCCCAAAACTGATTTCCCTGAAAGCAATTCTCTTGGTAAATGTGATTTTTCAACTTTCTAGAGTCATTGAAATAGTTAATTTTCTTTTGAAATGCAATAATTATCCATGCCTATGTATCCGCCCAAACAGTATGTAACAAAACCACAAGTTATATGTACAAACTGTACACAGATGTATTGAAATCCTATAATAGTACCTAATAATATGAATTGTCTGAGAATAACAACTTACCCATATTTTTTTATTTTATGGAAAACCAATATTACTCTCAAGAAATAATGAATTTCAAATGCACAGGAAATCGCAACAATATGTGGTAAGGCTGTGAGGAACGATTTGCATCCTGTTGATTGAAATAATTTAAACTTCACATAGTAGGTAGCTACAGTGGTTATGGTTAGGTTGAATGATTTTTGATTAATTGAATGAATTTTAATTCTAATTGTAATTTGTACTGAATTAACTTTTATTCATATATACTTCATTGGGTACCTAATTGACGTAGTGACGTTTGTTCTAGGAGTTGCCGCTAACCAAAAAATTATCTCAAAGTCTCACGATTCCTTCAACAGTGATACTTGAAGGCACAGTTTACTTGCTTCCTTTCAATTGTTACTTCAACTTACAATGTGGGAGTCACGTGTACCCCCATCCACTCATTGCAGTTCATATGAATCTAAGGTGGCAGCCTTCTGATGAAGACATTATCGTTTTCAATTCGTGGACTGACGATAAATGGGACTCAGAGGTACCAAGAAACTTGCTGTTAGATTTATTCCCTTTTTTCCCAGAGGTTTTTTCATTAAAAGGTTCCATTTTATTTAGTTTTAGACCTGATATTATTAATCCTACATTTTTACCAATCCGGAGAGTTCCTAGTAGATCCGTCGGTCTCAATACGGCGTGCGGTAACAAGAAACATTTACCGCGCCTTAAAGTCACGTCAAGTCCTTAACTGATCTAGTTGTAACGCTAAATCCATGAAAGGAGGAAATTAACCCTAGAAGGTTATTTGAGTCCATGGAAGAAGGTTATTTTAGACAATAACGTTTTTTACGGATTGCGATCCATTAAAGTATTTGTACGGAAGGATGCGTCACCGTAACTCAATGCGTCAGAGTTACGGCGCCAGATTGTCGATACCGCACAACATATTGTGTTTTACGGATCTACTAAATACTCTCTAGTTGCTAAACGATCCTTGAGTACTATTTGTGGCTATTCAGCATACCTACACTCATCAGTAATAAGGATGAAATTACAGCTTTCATTTAATTGTTTTTCTCTCTATTAGAATTAAAACTTCTACTTACCTACACCTAAATAAATAACAATATTATGTCCACAGCTGGATTTACCAATGTGTAACTTGTTTCAACCGGGAGCTGATTTCGTGCTGAAAATTGAGATAAGCAATAACGGCTTTCAGGCTATTATCAACGACTTCCCACTTCCCGTCTTTCCCCACAGAATGAAATTGGAGCTTGTTGACACACTTGTCGTTCAAGGAGACATCAAACTCACTCGTGCTGATATTATAAGATGACCTCAATTCGTTGAGAATTATGAACAAAAATAATACCTCAATGTAGTTGTAAAACCAACGATATCTATTGCTACGTCATACATTCAAAATGGATTGTAGAATTGATGAAAGGTTGAGATGTTGTGCCGACATTACGTCCAGGTTTTGTCTATTCTCTGGCGTTTTGTATATTGTCTGTCGCTAATGTCAGGTTCCCCAAGGGATTGTCTCCTTGTCATGGGCTGATCGTATCAATTACATCCAGGCTTATGTATCCTACACATACAGGCTTCATTTGTGTAAACTTCATCGAACTGTACAATGTAAATTGCTTTAAGGATGATTGGTGCCAAACTTTCCGAAATTAGGTAATTTACATACATTATTTAGTCGCATTGTGCTGTTGCAGGGGTTGCACTCGATCTTCGCCTTCCACACATAAAATGTTAAAAAATGCGATTTTTAGAGAAGTTTAATATGAATTACAAAAGTTGATTTGAATAGTAAAAACCCATCTACAAGGCTCCCTGCTGCTGAGGGGCTGTTCATAAACAGTCACCCCCTCGCTGATTCCATCAATATTGTCCTGTTGAATGCTCCTTTCATTCTTCATTTGCTCAGGTGTTAAATATAATTTTACTTTCTCCTCGCAACTCTAAACATAAGTGAAAGTATTGCGATCCTTCTGAATATAAATTTCTAGACATTGGGTTGTGTCCTGACTCAATCTGAATCCTGCCCTGCTGAAGCTAGTCGTGTTATACATGAAACGCATTTCCTTAAAAGATCGAAGTTATTTCTTGGGGAAAAGGCCTATTTGTGTGGGGTAAGCTCAAAATGTATGCAATTACGTGTACAAGAAACGAGATTTGTGATGATTTTTAAACAATTAAGTAGGTATTGATATGCTCAACCTTTCAATCGAACTTAAGCTGATGTGGACACACTTGTCTTGGGTAGAGGCTATTAGGAAACTCGAAAGTGAACTGAGTCAGGCTTCAACATTAGCTGAAGCCATTGACTTTGCATCCAGCTACAGGACCCACCTTGATATGGCTAAAGCAGCTGGTGCCAGAGATCAGCGCAGTATCCATCAAGTAAGTTGTTACTTGGTCGTTAGCTATTGTCCATCTCTTGGTGATGTCTTTCATAATAAGAGCAATAAACTAAAAATAACTGTTTCCTAGCGATTTAAGTGAAATGTTCTCTCATTGTCGAAAATGGCTACCACCCTTCAAACACACCTGACAACCATACATACAGCTTAAAGCTGGTTAAAAGTTGATTTGAAATAAATTTCCCCGTAAAATGTCAGTTTGTTGTTTCTTGAAAATTATCTTTTTAATTGGATTTGAGTTGTGTCAAAAATTTACCTCCATTACTGAAATTGAATTTTCAATTACCTTTCTCTGTTCTCTAAAAAATGCAAAACGTTGAGAAAATAGTTGTCTTTTTGTAAATTATTTTGAATAATTTGACTATTTAAGGTTATCTCGTATTCAACCTTCTACATCATCACTGACATTTTTGCTTAATTTCCTCTTGAGTTTTTCAAAATCCTGATTTTAAAAAGTTTCTGGGATTGCTTGGATTGCATATATACTCTCGATGATTCTCTACTTTTGCGTAGGTATATAGCTTCATATACGGGTTAGAAATAAAATAATCATTCCACATCTCTTTAACTTTTGTGGACTTTTGGATTCAAGTTGTACGAATTCTTTATATGCGTTGGATAATTTGTTAGTAATGAGCTTACGTCGAAGAAACGTCAAATTTTGAGAAGTTTGGCAAAAAAAACTTGAACCTGTGCGAATATTTTGTTACGTATTTTTATAAATTAATCAAGTCTGTTTAAAAATAAGAGACTGTATTTGTGAATCTCTCGTCAAATTTTTAATGTTTTGAAATTAAACTACTCGTCCTATGTCTTTTAGACCCTAATTTTAAGTAGGTTCCACGTGTCAATTGGTTTACATGCCTATTAAGTTTCTTTCCAAAGATGAGTTTATGATTGTCCGTCCAAATTCAGTAGGATCACTTATTGGTTTTCCACTATAGCTGTGAAAAAAAGCAAACATGGCTCATCACCTAATTACCAGTTATTAATGTGTACCTAAACTTGTAGCTAATTTTCGCCAATAGTGCATTTTATTTACAATGTCTGTGTACGACCATTTGAAATTTAGGGGGAACTTTTCTGTTCAACCTGTACGATTACTAAATGCCTGGAAAGAAGTTGAATAGGTTAGGTTTATATTATTAACTTTCAAGCGATTGTCTAGCGAAATCCGGAACATGGTGATCTCATTATTTGTGGGTGAGTAGGGAATTCGCACCTAGGTATTTTTTCTACCTATTAATTATAATGTATTGTAATTATCAGAGGAACATTTGGATTGATAAAAACAGTAGGTATTAACTAACGAGACGTTTGCGAACAATCAATTTGAGACACAAGACTCTAGACCCTGACCAACTAATCTAAATTCTTACTAAGGGATTGAATACTTGATGTTATGTATTTTTGAGATGCGAGCGTAGCGAGCATCCAGACCACTAATCTAAGCAGAAAACTGATCTGTGTTAAATCTCATGGCGACTCTAGCGCTGGGAATGCCACGCAGTGGTTATTTGAACTAAAGAGCAAGTCAGGGTCTAGAGTGTCGTGTCTTAACTTGATTGTTCTTGAACGTCTCGTTATTAACTATTTCTGCATGCGTCTGCATAACGGCGTGAGTGGTCTACCTGTTACTGTTGAACCTTAAAAAGAATTAGTAGGTAATTCCGTCTAGTACCTACCTGGGTATGAATTTTCATCACTTGATATTGTATCAAAGAGGTGTTAAATTGACATGGGTGCCTGCCTATTCCCTTTCATATTCATTCTATTATAATCAAACGTCGGTATTTACAAATTTAATTTTCATGATTTCCATTTCTTTGATTGTGTATTGCGAGTCTTATATTTTACCATAGGTGTTGTGAATGCTACATTTCCTATGCAAATGAAAGACGACGGAAACTCGTAGTTTGATTCATGACCTCTAAAAAGGGTTTTTGAAACGTTTCAAAAAGTGTATTGAAATTTTCTTCAATACATTCTACTATACCTAATTTTTTTGTATACAAACCCCTAAAAATCCAAATTGTTGTTCCTATACCTACTCGTGCAGCGATAACAGCAGTCGTTTTTCTGAAGTGTTCCCTTTCCTCGTCCTACCAATAGTTGGCAACGTGTTGGCCGGGGAATATACCCTCATCGGCATGCGTTAATTTTACCTTTAAAACCCTCTGTCTCTCAAGTTTATGGATTTTAATTGCTTTGGAATTATGTATTGAAATTCCAAACGAGGATGAAGAATGACGTAAAATAGTCCAAATAGGAAGTAGAAATCTCAATTAATAACATTTTGTATAGAATATGGAACCCCTATCATTATGGGCCATTCTATGGGATCTATGCTCTACTTATAGTCATTCACTTCGAAATTGTGCGTAGAAAATGACTGCAATAAAAACAAATAATTTGGATTTGATCCAGAAAATCCAGTTGCCGCTTTAAAGAGGTGTTGGAATCTCATCAAGAAGTGTTGGAATCTCACTTTTGATCTCAGATTCAGCGCACTTGAAAACCTTCCAAGTACCAATTTGTACCTCAAAAGACCGTTTAGTTTGGCCTATTAACGGGTAGGATGATCATGCTTAGTAGTGCAAGGGAGATGAGCGGAGGCCATGACGTCATCGTGCAAATGAATTTCTGGAACCATATTTCTGTCAAGATACCCATCATATGGCACCTTTTTGAAAAGTCTCGCTCAGATCCTTCTATTGAGCTAATAAAAAAATAACCATTTAAATTCACCATTCAGCACACCAAATGAACTAAAAATTTGTGAGTTAAGGTGTACAACTCGGTTATATATAACGGAACTGCAGAGATCTGCGAGTGTTACCATTCGATTCAGCATGAAATAATTCGTAGAAACTGACCCCGAACACGTTTTTCAAGAAAACCCGTCCTTTTTCAAGGAAACCCTAAATTTCATTTTAAAAAATAAAAATAATAATAAAAAATAAAACATACTTTTCTCTCCTATTTATCAAATTTTCTGTACCATTGGAAAGAATATATTAAATGTAGTATTTTTTGTAAAAGTTGACAGCATCGAAGATTAATTTTGGAGGAGTGACTAATTTTTAAACATTTTTTTAAATTCCCGATTTCTTGAAGAAATAACGTTTATTTTCTAATAAATGCGTGTTAAATAAATATGGAAATAGTTTTTTAAATTATCGTTGATTTTTAACTTTACATTGTTTTGAAATTAGAACACTGAGTGTAAAGAAATTGTTAACTACCATTTTTATTGGGTATAAAAGTAAAGTTAGGGGGCTATTGTAGGGGGACGTTCTAAATTAGGTATGTTCTGGGATTCAAAAAAGATTTTGGATTTTTAGCTTTTTTGGCAGTTTTTATAGATTTGTCTGAAAATATTAATGAAATTCAAAGCTATTTACAATATAATTTTCTGCATACGTTTTTTTTAGGTCTAGTTCATCGTTGTTGAACTTCTTTTGACTATTTTGATCATATAAATAATTATATTAATAAATTCAATGATTTTTAGCCGATTTCAGTAATTTTTGAATGATATTTTTAGCACATTTTTGGAAATTTGATGTGCTCAAAAAGTACTGGCCGACGAACTCATCCTTTCTTACGGAAAGCTTAATTTTTTGGCACCAGAATTGAATTTTCATCTCAATACAAGGGAGAGAGAAAAAAAGAACACGCGTAAAATGAATAAAAGTAAAAAAAAAAAAAAAAAAAAAAAAAAAAAATAATAATAATAATAATAATAAATAAATAATAATAAATGAATAAATGAATGAAATAAGTGGGAGGACGCCCAGGTTTACCCAACTCAGCCCTTGGGATCTAGGAAACTGAAGGAGAAGGAGGAGGTGAGAGTGGGATGAAAGGAAGTGCCCCTATAAAATGACCACCAGTTTAAGTAACAACCCCCCAGGACGCGGTTGGTGATACTATGGAGCTCTCCCGCCGAGACGCCCAACTCAAGTAACTCCATGGCACTTTTCCCACACCACACTCCGCACCATGACACGTTCGTCACCAAGACCTTGATGTTAATGGTTGCCAATCCTTTTAGCTTCAGGAATCGTTTCAGAATGCCTCAAAACGGATTTCCTTAAAGGAAATTTTCAAAAATTATGATTTTAAACTTTTTGGAGCTTTTGCGGTAGCTTCATTTTCCATGAAAATCCACTAAAATCATATCTTGTCAATGGATTGAGATATAGAGGTGAAGTTGGGGGCATTCTACTCCATCTTCTGCCTAGTTTCACCCAATCGTTCATTCAACTATTTGAAATGACCACCCAGTAGGTATATACAGTATATAGATAAATATTTTTGTTTCTTTATCGTTGTAGATACCTGCGTACGCATACTTATATTACCCGCTTCTATTCTTGAAGGACGATACCCAGGGGTTTTCTCTGCCACTCATTGTTGTCAACTTATATGTGAATCTACTTGCCCACGCTTTGTATAATCTGTTCACTGATATTTTTCCGGTATCATTTTCTCAGAGTAATAAATTATGAATAGCAATACAATAATACACTTTGTTAGTTTCCAAGATCTTGAATTATCTTCCTTTCTACTTGAAGGTTAATAAATATATGCAAAGTAATAATGTTCTATGTTTTATACCTGTTATCTGTCTGTTATATTTTTACCAGTCTCATTATAATCGATTGTATTTATACCCTGTTATAGTCAATATTATATTTGTTTTAAGATTGTAAGAGTACCTCGTTTTTCACGAGGGCTTGTTCAGTATATTTGTTGTTGGTTGGTACGGTATTTATGCAGTAATTACTCATTTATGTTAAAATGTGTTTGTAATCCCTTTAGTATGTTATTGTTGTCATTTGTTTACAGAAAAAAAAGTAATATTGCAGAACTTTACGACTATTATTGATTCCTGTTTAAAATTTAAATCTCATTATGGGTTAATCATTATGGAAATTGTTACGCTCCAGGAAAATAACTTTCACAGTCGAAGAGGTTTGATCACCCTGGCCTCATAGCTCTGATTGTAGAAGTGTTGCGACTTCGGGAAATTTCCCGTAGTTGTAACGACACAAGTTCGAACTCCTGTGGAGGTATCAAATATTTTTGGGCCGTTACAGTGGCGCAGTCGAAATAGGACCCGAAATCATACGAAACAATAATTAATTAAATCCCTCTTGAGCCAAAAGACTGTAATCATTACATTTCCTGTCGTTAGCACCTTTCACGTCCTCACTAACTTAAGTCAAAACACACTGTGACAATGACCTCGCTCGACTGCTGACTTGATCCAGCTAGCATCTGCTGAGCCAGCGGGCCGCAGTTTCACTTCGTCATTCGTCCCACCCCAAACCAGCCGAGACGGCTGGTATTTGACTCCGGGGGAAATGTTACGCTCCAGGAAAATAACTCTTACAGTCGAAGAGGTTTTCTCAACCCGGCCTCATAGCTCAGATCGTTGAAGTGTTGCAACTATGGGAAATTTCCCGTAGTTGTAATGACGTGAGTTCGAACTCCTGTCGAGGTATCAAATATTTTTGGGCCGTCACAAAATGTCGACAGTTCCACAATATTTCTGTATATGTTCATACCTTAGCTTCTCAGAGGATTTACAATTCCTCGCTATCTAGTACTTAGCTTCAGCCTTCAGAGAGAAGCGTCCGATGGGGAGGGAAACAAGAATAATAAAAAGTTCTAGTCATGCAGCATGGTCATGTGATCTCGAGTAACTCCATGGCGCTTTTCCCGCACCACACCCCTCGCCATGAGACAGTCGCAGCCATAACTTGATGTTACGGTTGCCCATCATTTTAGCTCGGAAATCTCTTACCGCAGGTAATTTCTGTCATACTTTTCAATTTTAGCCCGCCAGATCTGCTCCACGCACGCACGCACACACACACACATACACACACACACACACATATATATATATATATATATATATATATATATATATATATATATATATATATATATATATATATGAAAAAGTTTTAAAGTTTTTGGAGCCAGTGCAATAGCTTCAGTTTTCTACAAAAATTCTCTAATAAACATCTCTGAATAATATAGAGAGAGCTACGCGCCACTCATCGTGGTAGGTAGGCGTTTGTATATTTCAACTGATCTTACGTCACTTATCCTTATTATCAATCCACCCGGTAACTAGCCTCGACACTCAGACAGTCGGTTGAACAACCTTTCCCGAGTAAGTGCTTGTTAAACTCCATTGTGAGCGATTCTTTATTCCTATCATATTTTAACAGAATCAGACTGGAACAAATAGCTACATTATGTTGGGGAGATGGATTTTGAGTCGCACCTATTGAGTGAAGGTTTGAATACTCATTTTGTGCATTTGAGCAATAGGCACCTAGGTGCTTGATCTCTAAGAACTTTTCGCGATGGCTAGTAAGTGATTGAAATTGTTGACTAACGCTATGAACAGCTGTAGGACTGTTCTAATATCGATCACAAACGTATCAAAATATGAATGGGTGTTGCTCAATCATCTTGATTATTACAATTAATTAAAGTCGAAAGATTCTGATTAATAGGTAAGTACCTAATATTAATTCCGGTAAGTATGTACCTACCTACCTACTATGTGGCAGCTTCAATAGATAGGTACCTAATTGTGTTAATTGGCTATGAATTTAATTAATGACGATGAGAATTGTGGTTCTGGTTGTTCCAAGATAAAATGAAACGTAGGGATTTATTTTGAATTTAACTAGCTACTACCTAACTGTATCTAGGCATCATCCTATCTTTATTTGGTTAGGTACCTGCCTTGATGTTCTCAGTAGCAAATATTTGAGGTCTAACTGCACAATTACCTAGGAAGAACAAATTAAAATCCCATTCTCAGAAGCCTTTAAATGTTGTTAATAGCTAAGCCAATATCGATTTTAATTACCTACTTGATAAACTTTGCAGGTTCGAAATCGTTTTCCGAAAAATCTTGTTTCCAGAAGAGCTTAAATCGTAAGTATGATTCTCCTTTATTGCAAAATAATTTGTATTTTATATTCTCTTAAGAACAAATTCCCATTTTATGACGAGTCTTAATAGCAGCAAGTAAACTACAGAAATTAAAAGACACCAATAATACTTTGAAGGGTAAAAATTTAGAATTTTAGAAAAGCAGGTTCTTATTTTACATATTCAAATTACCCATATTAGGTATGTATGTAGGTAGTTAACATGGATTGCTTAAGACACTATTTTTGTGATTCACACATTCTAAATTTACGTAAAAAAGTTTCTACCTGACCTATTTTTGACATTTTATGTATTTGCTATGGCACATAAACTAAAAAAACGTCACGGAAATTGCTCACGAAAATATTTTGATCATTTCCGCTTACAACCGAGTCGTTGCTAGGGAAATGGTACTTCGTCGTTTTTCATCCCACAAAATTCGTTGACCATTCGTTCGAAAGCTCTCGATTTATCCACCCATATTATGTTAACTAGGTACTGCGAAGTGCGTGGCCAACAAGCTGAGTTATGAGCATGGTTATTTGAATAATTGTGTACACTCAGGTGATTATTCTCAATAATTGATATTGTGAACATAATTGCAACCGCTTGTTAAATTCTGATGATACGAGTCTGCAATAAAGACATAGAATGTTCCAATGTGTTGCAGACTCGTATGCAAGCGTTTCCAGACCTGCCTTGTCTTTGCTTTTATCTCGTTTCGCTTCCAAGTCCACCGTTAAATTTTTTTAAAACAAACAACTTTATCACTTATAATTTTTTTTTTTAAAATTCAAACCTAATTTTTGTCTAGTTGTGCAACAACCTTTAGAAATTTTGAATTTGCCATTGAAAGGATGCGTGGAGGGGGGGCGGTTATCTCAACCCTAAGGAGAGTTATCGACTGGAATGACACACACACATATTTTGATTCGTTTCAAAATTACTTAAACGGATTTCAATGGAGAAATTTTTCGAAAATGTTGATTTTAAAATTTTTGGAGCCATTGCTGTAGCTTCATTTTCCACTTAAATTTCCATAATATTTGCTAAAAAAAAATAACTATAATAACTACAAAAAAAGCAAATTCCATAATTTTCTTCCTAGCTACCGATGGTAAGATAGCTTTGTGTTGGTACGAAAAGTTGAAAATTTATTTTGTTCCAAAATCAAAACTTCTACTTGCTTTTTGCATTTCAAAGCTTGCTGATTAATTTCGGTTCCCTGTCTGATGTCTGTCGTTGTAAATCACGCCCAAAGTTTTAGTCCGATTTTGATGAAATTTTCAGGGATTGTACGGGTAAACTCCTTGACGGTCCCCTATAAATTTAAATGCGTCTCTAGGTTTTGAGTCGAAATTTCCTGAAATTAGCTCTATTTTACGTTGTCCCGAGCTCCAAAAGCAGTCATTCCAAAGGAAATTTCTCACTGAATTGTGTGGTGTGGTTGGGAAAACATTATTTTGGTCAGAAAGTTGCGAAAAAAGATTTAGAACATATGTACTTGGCGATTTCCTCGTATCTGGTGCACATAGGTACGAGTTTTTGTTTTGCAATAAGATTGATACGTTTTATCAATTAGTAGAAATAATTGTGGTTGCCAACCTTCAAAAACTGTATCTGATCTGACAAAAGAAAATACATTCGTATGATCAAAATACTGGGCAGAAAAATCGAATCTGCCACTGATTCCGAAATCGTATCAGACGCCACGAGTTCTAAAATAACTACTAAGAAATAAATTCTTATCTTGACATTCAAGAGTGTCACAATTCGTATGTACCTGAATACTAATAAAATAATGGCATCTGACGCCCAGATGCGGGTATTTGCTCTAGAAAAGGTCAGTTACAGGATTTTCATTAGTAAATCGAACCAAAACGTAGTTAATGCTATGATTTTAAACCGTTTTTGAGGCATATCCCGTTGAGATCCGACTTGGAGACTAGCTGAATCGAAAGGAACCTCCTCCCCGATCGGGGGGATACCATTAACTCAATAGGGCTAAAAATGCAGATACGGGATCTATTCTTAGAACGGCAGTATTGTGTATGGGCAAAACTAAAGTTGGGTGACACAAGCAAAACTCCGAGACCGATGGGCTGCACATGCGCAAAGTGAATTTTTTATAAAGTCTATTTCTCATGATCTGTTAGTCTGATTTTTTTAAAACTCGGTGGCTTGTTGGGTATATGTCCAGGGTTATGTATTATATATATTTTACCACAATTGGCTGAGTAATAACTGTTAGCGCATTCGCAAAACTTATATTGGTTTACACTCTTAGGGCGGAATTCATAGACGGGAATTGAGTCTGAGTGGGCCCCTAAGTGTATCGATAAGGGAATTCATGTACTCTGAGCGATTCATAGACATGATTTGAGGGCGACCCTGAGGGCGCACTGAGTGTGCAACCTAAGTGCACACTCAACGGGATTCATAAACAATAAATGGCGTTGAGGTGAGTTTCACCCTCAGCTCAACGGTGTAAAATCCTGAGTGACGGCAGGAGGTCACTTAAGTGCGTCAACTGATAACTTTTATTATTATTTTCACGTAGGTATAGGAATAGGTAATATAGTAGAACAACATCGTTTATTTAGTTCGGAGTTTATTCAAAAACTTCATAAGAGTACGCACACATAATAGTAGTTAGGCTGTTCCTAAACGGTAGTTAGGTACATGTTTGATGTGACAGATCCCATTCGAATGTTAAACAATGAACAACGAAATATTTTGCAAACTATTCCGATTCGGGAAAGATTCAGTCATGAACAACTACGAACGATGTGCACTTATAAAAGGATTTATAACTAGGTACCACAGCTGAAAGTGCTGGTCGCTCTTTGATTTAATGCGATCTCTACATACCAACTTTGTAGTGCATGGTTTTCAGATTCATCTTGGACTAATGGGCCAATTGTGATGTAATTTTCAAGGATTATGCGGGTAAACCTCAAGAAAATATTTCCGATTCCATCGCCTTATATGTACTTTAGGTGGTGAAGTGAACCTATATGTACCCATACCTATCTACTTGTAATACCTACTGTTCTATTTTGCATTCAACCATTAGTCTCGTAATTTGTTCTTCAACGCTTTCTATACGTTCACGTTAAAACATGTGAGGAATATATTCGGCTCTCCTGCATTGGCAGACGTTTTTCGCGACTGCTTGCTTGCGACACTAAACTAGAGGTTTTCACATTTCATTTGGTATGTGTTGAGATTATTCGTGTTTACTTCATGTTCCAATCGCGATAAACATGACTCATTGAGGGATGAATAAAAATCTGGGCTTATTTGTTACCAAATAGCAAACTCCATTAATAGAATCTTCAGATCGGTACTATCTGAACTGTATCTTTTCTTCCTGTTCTCTTGAGTATAAACTTGTGCCACATTAGGTTTCATAAATTAGGTAGGTGCCTACCTCATCTAGCACCTACCACCTAGTGCTTACCACACTGCTATCTACCAGCTTTTATTAGATAAAGTTATATCACTTAAACATCGTTTGCATTATTTTGAATCTAGTTAATCTCCTATTCTCAGTAGGTACTTTTACTCGTTGGATTTTACTATGCATTGGTTTTACATGGAGTAGGCATATCCCTCTTCATTAATTGCATTTCTACCCCAAAGATTTACTGAAGATTATTATTAACATTGAAAGTCTTATTTATATCATCAAAAAGCTGGCGAAATTTAGTGACTTTGTGAAAATAAATAGTACAACGAATAATTGTTTTACGAAGTTCAATATTCAAAAGATATGCAGTCCCTCCTTCTTACAGCTATCGTGTACGCCATGTTTTCTTGTGTTGACAATGGAAGAGCTGCAAGCTTACTTCAAATTTATTGTTTGAGTACATCAGTAAGTTGTCGAAAGATACCTACTAAATAGATTGAACTGGCCTTTTTTACCTTCGTAAGTACTTGTGATATTTGTCTAAAATCAGGAGTCACATGTCAAGCATTCTTCGTTTCAGGCGATGGCGGATACATACAAGGCTGATAACAAGAGGATCAACGATCCTGTGAAACTCAATCAAGGAAATGGTTAGCAATCCACCTTACTGAAAAAATTAAATTAATTAACCATCGAATTAATTAGCCATCGAATGGTCCAAATTGAAGTTTGGTTTGTTGTTCGGGTTTCAATTTTTTTTCACCGGAACATTAACCCGAGTCTGACGAAAACCGTACAATTCATTTTATATTGCATCCGAGTCTACCTATAGGTAAGTAGTGGAAGCACTGTTTTCACTTTCGGGAGTAGAAACATTTTTGGTCTCCAAAATCAAAATTTCCACTCGTATCCTAAACAACTTTGGTTCCGTGTCTGTCTGTGTGTCGTGTGTCTGCAAATCCTTTGTTACGCTCCAGGAAAATACCTCTCACAGTCGAAGAGGTTTGTTCACCCTGCCCTCATGGCTCTGATCGTTAGAGTGTTGCAACTACGAGGAATTTCCCGTAATTTATCGTAGTTGTGACGATGCGAGTTCGAACTCCTGTCGAGGTATCAAATATTTTTGGGCCGTTTCAGTGGCGCAGTCGGTAGGACCCGAAATCATACGAAACAATAATTAATTAAATCCCTCTCCAGCCAAAAGACTGTAAACATCACATTTCCTGTTGTTATGCCTTTCATTTCCTCACTCACTTGAGTCAAAACACACCGTGACAATGACCTCGCTCGACTGCTGACTTGTTCCAGCGAGCATCTGCTGAGCCAGCGGCCTGCAGTTACACTTCGTCATTCGTCCGACCCCAAACCAGCCGAGACGGCTGATATTTGACTCTGGGAAAATGTTACGCTCCAGGAAAATAACTCTCACAGTCGAAGAGGTTTGGTCACCCTGGCCTCATAGCTCTTATCGTTAGAGTGTCGCAACTACGAGGAATTTCCCGTAATTTATTGTAATTGTGACAACGCGAGTTCGAACTCCTGTCGAGGTATCAAATATTTTTGGCCCGTTACACCTTGCAACAAGCTTATTTTCCTCAGTTTTCATCCGATTTGAATGACATTTTAAGGGAATGTGCGGGCTAGGGCGTAAACGGTCCCCTATCAGTTTCATTGTTGTCAAACCAATACTTCACTCTGCGCATGCGCAAATATAAATTCTACCACACATAATTTTTTCATTTTCTAGTCATCCGATCCCGCTCACATTTGGATGATAGTAGGGTATGATGATTTTACCGTCCCATATCAATTGCAATATGATTGTATCATTAATAGCTATTGCGCATGCACAAATTTGAAATACTTGTAACGACCCTAATTTCCATAGGAATACCACAGAAATAAAACTACTCATCTGCTTATCATATGAGAGTGCATTTGATGTCTCAGTTTTGAGGTAGCATTCAGTGTAATACCTTTTAGGCGCTGTTAAACAGAACGCGTGTGTGTGAACCCTGTAACATGAGGTTTTGCATTTCGAGCGTTAAACAGAAGGCTTGCGGGGGCCAGATGAGACCGCAGTGGGCAGAGAAAAATCTATGAAAACTATTGGTCTTGTGCGGGAGTGGTTTTAAAAAAATATGATTTCCGTCATCCTTTGCAATGTTTCTTTATTAGGAAATTTTAAATCATTATAAAACTTGTAAAAAGGCCTGCCTACCCTTTTTATTACACTTTAGGAAAATAAAAAACTAAATTAAGGACAGCCAGTCCTTTTGATGAAAGTTTAACGTCATCCTTATTATATTTATTTGCTTCAGTATTTAATTCGAAAAACAGCCCTCTCGAATAGACAGGGCTCAGTATTTACATTACTATAACATACCTATTACTTTTTTGTTATGGGTTGTTGGACATTACTATAACATACCTATTACTTTTTTGTTATGGGTTGTTGGCCTTGTCCTAAGTAGGTTGGGTTGGTTGAGGGTAGAGAATTTACAGGCTTCTCTGATAATGTGGTTTAATGAGGTATGCAGAGCGCTTTCGCCAAATATATGGCCTCTTCAGAGTATTATTTTATTGATGAGCTGTATAATGTTTAAGTAAAAGTTGGGATGCCTCCTTGAACATCTTAGTCTTGACCAGTTATGTTTGGTGATGTTACTAGGGTCAATTTTGTGCTTAAATTGAGAAAAATGCAATTTTTATGGGGAGAGACATACATTGTCTGAAATGACGAAACCAATGGCCAACCCATGGCTGGAATAACCAAACATAACTGGTCAAGACCAAGATGTTCAAGTTTCAGACTTGTGTATCTCCACATAAAAATGGCGTTTTCCTCAATTTAACGCAAAATTGACCCTAGTAACATCACCAAACATAACTGGTCATGACTAAGATGTTCAAGGAGGCATCCCAACTTTTACTTAAACATTATACAGCTCATCATCAAATAATACTCTGAAGAGGCCATATATTTGGCGAAATCGCTCAGCATACCTCATTAAACCACATTATCAGAGAAGCCTGTAAATTCTCTACCCTCAACCAACCCAACCTACTATTACTTTTTCGTCTTGTTACTGAGCTGACAGATAGCAAATGGGGCAATTCATCTTGCTGAACATTCGGGTATTCGCACTGGGGCAGACCGCGTTCTGTTGACAAGACCTTTATCATTTGAAGTTCCCCTAAAGTAATTTGATTTTGGGGGAGGACTCAGTTTTAGTAGTTTAGTCAGTTGTAGTTTAGTTACGCAATCGTGAATTTGTTGCAGGTTCATCAACAAAGCCATTCTCATTCGTTGTGGGGGCAGACCCGCAATTTGGTCTTATCGCTCGATACATAGAGAAGAGGGAAAAAGTGGACTGGGATCAAGAGCTCGCTCTATTCAATGGATGTATTAAGAAAATCAACGAATTGGAACCCAAACCGAAGTTCTTTGGCATCATGGGGGATATGTGTGATTCACCTCCAATCGGTATGCTTTTGAGTATTTGTTCTTCCTGTAATACTAAGACACCAACTGAGCGTGCGCCAATTTTTGCGTTGAAGGGAAACACTATGCGTTATCTGGAAGGAGGCCTCTTTTTCGTGCACCTACCTATTCGAAAGTTTATTCGTTGTACCGTGTAGACAGCATTACTTTACGCAAAGGTAACCTCATTTCAAGTGTATTATTGGTTCTCCCTCTGAACTGCTAGAACAACTTTTTCGATTTTCACAAATCCTCGAGGAAAGTAATACCTATGATAAATGTAATTATACTATTAAATCAAATTTTGTTGATTAAATCAACAACGACCTTGTAACAGACTTATGTCGCCCCCAGTGGTGCAATGGGGCCTAAATCCGCTCTCATAGAAAGAGAGGGGTGTGACAGTATCATAAGAGATACAACTCGTACCAATAGTACATGTGATATGTTCGGAGAAGATGATTTTCCGGTTCTCGGATCCTCATCTATCGCCATCCACAGCATTTCAGGAACTTGAGAATGACGCCCGGTGCGATAGGGACGAACGCGCATTCTCTTGGATCTCACGGGAACTGTCACACTCCTCCCCTTAAAAAACATACTTGATTGAAGAGGAAGTATGTAAACCAGGTGGAATAGTTTACTGGTTGAGAACTGATGCTCACTGATAAATAGCTGCATTTGCGATTGAGGATAAAAAAGAGAAATTGAAACAGGATGGATTGTCAATGAATCTTCATATGAAATATTCATTAGGTAATTAACCCCCAATCAAGGATTGGAATAATCGGGAATAATATAACTTGCTCAACCAGGAGACTTACAGTGGAAGGTGCCCACTTTGGAACTTATGAAATAGGGAACGATGCCCTGGGTTTGGGAACAATGCCCTTGGAAGAAATTAAGTATGTTGAATAGAAATAATATGAGGGGAAAATTTGAGAAATTAATAGTCAAGAACCAATGAAAGTATTTATGTATCCAAGGGAGTATAATGGGTATCCTTCTGGAAACCCGGGACAAGTTTCTTCAGAAAAATTAACGCCCACTAAAATAGTGGATCGGATTACTAGGCGTCAGCCGTACATAATCCAAACCTACCTCCTCTGCTCCTATCCTCTGCTACCATGTAACAGACTTTTGTCGCCCCCTGAGGTGAAATGGGGCCTAAATCCGCACTCATAGAGATAGGGGGGTGTGACAGTACCATAAGAGATACTACTCATACTAATAGCATATGTGCTATGTTCGGAGAAGATGATTTTCCGGTTCTCGTATCCTCATCTATCGCCAACCACAGCATTTCAAGAACTTGAGGATGACACCCGACGCGATAGTGACGGACGCGCATTCTCTTGGATCTCACGGGAACTGTCACAATCCTCATTTGACAGCTAGATATGCACAACTACCTACAAGGGAGGGAACTCAGTTGTCGATACTTTTACTATTTTAGACTTGAAGACTTAAGTAGTTGTATTCTTTGTTGGCATTTACATGTACCTACATTCCGTACAACGAAGTTGTATTCTTTGTTGGCATTTACATGTACCTACATTCCGTACAACGAAGTTGTATCTACCAACTTGAAAAAAATTTAGACAGCGAAAAGATTTGTATATAAGTAGCAGACAAAAAGTTTACGAGATATATCTTCACTTCTAGTACCTATATAGCTTTCACAGTCCTTTGCACTCTGGTTCTGGTATTAGAAATTATGATTTGACGAAGTAGGGAAGGCACTCGAAACGAACTATTCCACATGGCCTGATTTAGTAAACTTTGGATAGATAGATATTTATAGATAGATTTATTGTAAATAAGTATACCAAAGAGAGTGAGAGAAATTCCTGAAAGAATTCACACCAATACTAGTTTTTTTGGGTGGCACTGTATTAATTTTATTAATTACTATTATACAGGAGACAATGAATTTGAAATAAGGAAGAAACAGGAGAAAGATTTCTTCGGTGTTGTCGACAAGTTGGATCAAGATATTTCATTCATCACAGTGAGTGGTAACCATGATGTCCACGACATCCCTACGCCTACTTCGGTTAATCGGTAATATAAAATCGTGATTTTTTCCACATATTATATATTTATTCATTCTTGGGGAAAAAAAAAAAAATGTTGTGATTCAAGATACCAAATATCTGAATTTAAAATGATTTATCTCTAAAAATTACAGGTATCGCAAGTCTTGGGGAAAAGACTTCTTCAGCTTTGTTGTTGAAGGTGTTCACTTCATAGTAATAAACAGTCAATATTATGTCAACAGCACAGAGGTACCTCATCTACTAACTGAACAGGAGGAATGGCTCAATGAGAGTTTGAAAGAGGCTAAAGGTACGAGTTGACTTCCAAAATCTAAATACACGATTTATGTAGGTACTGCATCACGAACTATTGACCCTTACTTGGGATTGCTGGTTTTTCCGCACGTTGATAATATATAAACTTGCCTGATTTACGCTTGTTGATAGGAACCTGTATTACTTAGTTTGGGGTAAGTACCCTCAATCGTTGAGATGGTAGCATCTGTGTGTCATCTGCTTGCCTAATTTTAATAAGTAAATGTCGAAAACTTATTGATTACAATTTTTTAAATTGCAAACATACCTAACTACTAGAGTTGGCCATAATCGTAATCATAATAACGATTACAATCATAGGGTTTTAGAGTTGAACCTGAAGATATGATTGCGATTACACATGGTTACGTTCGTAATTTTTTTCACAGTACAGTTTTTGCTGTAATTATATTCGTAATAAACTTTTTTGCGATCACGACTGTAATAAGTTTTTTTTTAATGTGATTTTGGCAAAGGTATTACTGGTAATGAAAAGGCGGATGAGCTCGCAAGAAGGGGCTCCCAAACCCCTTTTGTAGGGCCTGAGCCAGCAGTTGGCCTACCAAAAACTACTTTCAAAAGGACCATCAACATGTGGGTTGACGAACAGACCACAAGAAGATGGTCCAATATTGAGAGACATGTCCACAGCAAGCTCATGGTCGCCGAACCCAACATCAAACTTACTGAGGGACTTCTCAGGAAAAACCGTAGGGAACTTAAAACAATAGTCGGCCTTATAACACTGTCTTTGCACCCTCACGTTTCCACCTACACCGCATAGGGGTCACACAAAACTCAACCCTGTGCAGACTATGTGAGGAGACAGACGAAGCAGTATCCCACATAATCTTCGAGTACCCTGCACTCACCTATCGCAGATTTGAACTCTTTGGGGCACAAACCCCAATGATGTTTATGCGAAGCGAACAATTAGTCGAAGGACTCACATCCCTCACCAGAGGGCTGAATCTCTTTGATTAAACGCAAAACTCTCAGAAAAGTACAATAAGCCACCAGGCTTTCGTGCTTGGGGCCCAAAATAACCCCACCCATGGAGTTTTTCTATTCATCTACATCTACGTGATTTTGGCCGTAACAACCTATATTCCCTATAAATAGGACCCTTCACCGCTTATTTTCCCCTGTAATTACAGTCATAATCATAATTTTCCCTGTGATTACATCCATAATCTTATTTTTCTTGTGATTATTGCCTAATCTTAGTTATCGTAATCCCATAAAAGTTGTAGTCACAGGAACAACTAAGATTACTGCTGTAAACACAGGAAAAATTATGACTGTACTTAAAAGGAAAAATCTACGGTAACATGCTTATTTATAGGGAACATCGGTTGTTACAGCCAAAATCACTTATAAAACATGTGATTACTGTCGTTAATCTCAAAGAAAGTTGTGATTACGAATATAATTACTGAAAAACTGTAATCATAATCATATCTCCAGGTTCTGTGATTATAATTGTAATTTTAATCACAGCTCTAAAACCCTATTATTGTAATAGTAATATTACGCCCAACTTATTTATTGGTAAAATAATGTTTATTTTTGGAAAGGAAAAGTTGTTTGCTGTCTATGTATTTTTTATATGCTGTTCAAATAGGTACCTATTTATACAGGGTGTACACATTAAGGTCGCACCACTGGGGACTGAATATAAGAAGGGTAATAGGGGCTCTGACAGGACTTTATGCTATCAGGTCAAAAATAAACAAAATAAACCCGAGAGTATCAAATAGATGTGCTTGTGAAAACATAGGAACTATGGAACACTATCTATGCCATTGTCCTATGTACTTTAGATCGAGACTTCTTAGTTTTGAAGATACTATAATTAGTATGAATGACATTAAAAACAGTGATTGGAACACTATTCTCACATTTATGAAGTAGGTATACGGTAAGGTTCAAAGAGCCGTTCTAAAAGGAATAAAAGTACCCATAACCTACATTCTAAGTAACAGTTAACCAAAATACATTCATAAGTAAATACCCCTAACGTCGAGGGAAAAAAATAAATAAATTGAGGATGTTCAGATAAGACAATAAAATGTACACTTGCAACGTAGGTAATGATAAAGAAGCCTAAGGGGAGATTGGACATGGGCCTTTTCAGGCCAAGACTAAAGTCACTGGTCCTCCCGACTTGCTCGGGCTCCCACTGTTGAATTGAAGGTCGCACCACCAGTCAGGGTTCGATTCTACAACTAATTTCTGATCGCAAGTGTCTCTTAGCAATTTTTTTTTCAACCGCTAAAAACCGAGTTTTTTCCATTTTAATTTTTTTTTGGGTTTTTACCTTATGACACTAAAACGGCCATAACGCCCATAATTTTGTGAGTAAAATCAAATCTGAGGAAACCGTTGGAAAGAGCATTTAATTTCCTATCTCGCTGATGCCAAATCAAAGTTTTTGCTTGGAAAACTTTGGGTTTAACATCGCTCATAGGTCCCAGTAATTAGACCAGTGAATTTTTTCAGGTAAGCCTAAAAACTGCGCCAGAATCTCAGCTTTCCAACGGTATAGTCAATTTTACTCTTACTTGTCTAATTAGGGGAGATAATTATGTTTCAATGTCGAAAAACATGATTTTTCTATGAAATAGAGGGTTTTCGTGAAATATGACCCTCTATGTAAATGCGAGTTTGGGGCCGGTTTATACGTATCTTGAACACTGAATCGGTTGGTAACACTTGTAGATCTCCCCAATTTAGTTATAACCGAGTTTTACACTTTAACTCACGAATTTTTAGTTTGTTAAGCTCAGTTTCAAGTGTTTTTCAGGGTAAAACTAGTTACCTGCTTAAAGTCTAAAACTCGGTTATAACTAAGTTGGGGAGATCTACAAGTGTTACTAATCGATTCAGCGTTTAAGATACGTAGAAACCGGCCCAAAACTAGTATTTTCATAGAGGGAAATTTTTCACGAAAACCCTCGATTTCATTGAAAACCCCATATTATTCGGCATTAAAGTATAATTGTCTCCCCTAGTTACCCAATTAAAATAAAAATTGACTATGGCGTTGGAAAGCTGAGATTCTGGCGCAGTTCTTAGGCTTACCTTCAAAAATTCACGCGTCTAATTACTGGGACCTAATTATGAAAGAAAAAAAAACCAAAGATTTTCGAAAATTGACTTATTTCACTTTTTAGGCTAAATAGCTCCCCCATTCGATCGAGATAGGAAATTTAATACTCTTTCCAACGGTCTCTTCCCTCAGATTTGATTTAACTTACAAAATAGAAGGAGTTTTGGCCGTTTTACTGTCAAAAAAATTAAAAAAAAAAAAAAACGGTTCTTGGGGAGTAAAGAAAAATTGCTGAGAGACACTTTCGATCAGAAATTAGTTGCAGAATCGAACCCTGGCCGGTGGTGCGACCTTAATGTGAACACCCTATATATATATACGTCTTTTCATTAACTTATTCACTCGAAAAAAGTTAGCACGTGCTTACTTTCGATAGATACTTCAGTGTAAAGGTAGTAGGTATATTAATGTAGCCTGGTATTTGGCATTTGTTCAAGTATGACTTTGTTAAATAGGTTCTCCTATCGGTCCAGTGATTTTCATGTACACGCCACCTTTTGTGTCTGACCCCGATGAAGAAGACACTTACTTCTCTCTTGTCAAGGCTCAAAGGGAGAAAATCTTGGAGAAATTCGTTCAAGCAGGTGAGTATTGATACGATAGTACGTATTGGTGTGGTATGAACTTTTAGCTCATGACTACGGTATTTACATTGTGTACCTACTTACCTATGTGGGTAGTTAACCAGACAAAATTATCTCATTTGTAATTATCTTTTAGCGAATTTGCGTCAAAAATTAAGCTATTGCAATGGCTCGGAAAATTTTAAAATCAAAATGTTTGAAAAAACGATTCCTGAAGTTAGCGTTTTTTCATTATATTATATATGTCTCCAAATGATGAGGCCTGACGATATGTAAGTGTAGGAGCTTCCGAAAAAACATTTCGTGTTGTGGGGTGGGAGGATAAGATTGGGTAGAGATCTTTGAGTACTTTATTCATTCTCTCAATTCCAAAGAAGAATGTAGTGGTTAATTGGACCTTCTCGCACTTGGAGAAATACTCTCACACCGGCGGTCAGAGAGACCAGAACCAGCTCCAAGCAAAGGGTTGCACCCATGTAAGAAGCGCTGTTGCAAGGTTTGCCCTTTAGTCATTGAGGAGGAAATTTTCGGATCGGCCAACAATCCCAACTCATACAAATGCAAAGTGTCAGCAGATTGCCAGACACCAATGTGTGTGTATGAGTTGATTTGTAAAGAGTGTCCTGCGTTTTACGTAGGGAAGGCCGAAACCCAACTCAACTTGAGGGTTAACAATCATCGAGCATCTGTGGTGAGTGCTAATGAAGACCTGCCTGTAAGCCGACATGCCACATCCCACAACACAACGTTCGATGACTGTTTAGGCATAAAAGTGTTGAAAAAAATGAAACCACACGAGAACAAGAGACTGCTTCACGAATCAGAAAAAGCACATAGCAACGTTTTGGGTGCTTACGATCCTCCAGGCCTCAACATAAATTGATGATTCCAAAGTTACCAAAATTCCTTGTCAACGTTGTACACAAATTTCCCACAATTGAGGAGCTGACATGGAAAAGCAGTTAAGTCCAAAAATCAAATTTCATACGAACTCCCTCTGAACTCTTATCAGATTTTTTTGGACATAATCTCTTCTCCATGCAAAGGTCACACATTTATTCAGAGTGCGATCTAGCAAGGACGGGAGGACCTAAGGCCGTTGGCGTGACTGTTTACTTGCACTTCGACGAAAAAAAATGTTCTTTCGATTTTTGGACTTGACCGCTTTTCCATGTCAGCTCCTCAATTATTCAATTTCTTTGTTAGTTTGAAAAAGGCAAAAAGCCGAAATATAAAAATAGTTTTGTGACGTTTTTTCTGTTATCTTTTCTAATTTTGTGAATATATATATATTTATATATATATATATATATATCATTCCAAAAGATAACTCTCTTTAGGGTTGAGATAAAAATACCGCTCTTGCGCCAAAAAATCAAGCATTCCAAACGAAAGGACGAGTTCGTTGGCCAACACTTTTTTAGCAAATTAAATTGCTCAAATTTCGAAAAATGTACTAAAAAAAACCACAAAAAATGGCTAAAAACGGCCAAAAATCGTTAAATTTTTATTTTTTAGCAGAAGTTTAGTTAAAACTAAATTGTGAACGATTAAATAGGATATTTAAAAAAAAATTCTTAAAATCATGCTGAAAGATGTACTTAAATTTCATTAATATTTGCTAAAAAATCTATAAAAACTGCAATAGAAAAATCTATAAATTCAAAATCTCCTTTGACGTGCCGAATTTTATTAAAATTGGTTTTTAGCAATTTCTTTCTACTGAAATCGTTCAAATTTCAATACAATTTAACATATTATAGTACGACAGATAGTTTATGAAAATTCGCTCACACGATCATGCTGCCTGACTGGAACTTTTGTCTTTCTTTGCAGGTGTCAAGTACGTGTTTTGTGGACACCTCCACAAAAACGCTGGTGGAAAGTACAAGGATTTGACAGTCATAACCACAACTGCCATTGGTGGACAGTTGGGGCCGGACAAGTCAGGCTTCAGAGTTGTGTCTGTACCTGCTGATCGCAGCAGACTGGACATCAATTTTCACACCATCTAAGGCTGCTAAAACCTCAGACATAATAAATCGGAATTTTAATTCAAGATGTCTTGATTTAAATCCCAATTACGCAGTCACCAACGTTTGATGTCGGTGGATAGAAGGTAGAAAACTTGACGTTGGGTACACAACATGTCCCGCTGTGCGCGCCCCTACCGAGCTGAATTGTAACGACGTTCCCCCATAGTATTTTCGCATGAATAGGTTACGTTGAATGAATTGGTGCCTCAATTTTTATTCATCTATGTCCGCTGCTAAATTATAGATTAGTTGGACAAATATATCAGAATGATTTGTGTAGTTCGATGGTCTGGATGCCAGCAAGCTCGCATCTCAAAAATACATAACATCAAGTAGTCAATCCCTTAGTAAAAATTCCGATTAGTTGGACAAATATATCAGAATGATTTGTATAGTTTCGTGGTCTGGATGCTTGCAAGCTCGCATCTCAAAATTACATTACATCAAGTGATCAATCCCTTAGTAAAATACAGATTATTTAGACGAATAGATCAAAATGACGTTTTAAAGTATGGTTTAAAACATTTATCATAATGACGTTTAAAAATATGTTTCGGAGGTTGGATTCGGATGCAAAAATTTGTTGTCCCGTACGTGGGATTGAACCTGGGTCACTCAACTTATAAGTTTGTTATGATATTCACTACATCACGAAGACTCAAGCAATATTTGAATAATCACAGAACTTAGCTACCCTTAAGGGAGCTTATTTCTATTGCCAGTTGACGCTAGTTCAAATTCAGGTCGGCAGGGGCACGCACAGCGGTATATGTTGTGTACCTAGTGTCTGGTTGGTAGAAAAACTTGGAATAATATCCGCATCTGGTAGTTATGTGGAAGAATTCCAAGTGGTGAGTTTAATCGCTTCTCACCTCAACGTCTCTTTCTTTGTGGAAATTTCAAGATCAACCCTTCCATGAAATGTGTCAGTAAATATTGATTTGACGGACTTGTTTAACATAGATGCTTAAATGATTTGTATAGTTGCATGCTTCAATCTCGTCTCTGAAAGAACTTATTTGTTTTAGATGGATAATAATAGGTGAATATTTATTCAAACCAGTCAACTGGTCGATAGAAATGGGGCTCTGAACATGAGAAGCTCGAGCACCATAAGTTAGATATACCTTATGTGTATACAGGGTGTCCCATCTAAACGGGCCCATCGGGAAATTACAGCCTTACGGTGCGAGCTATCGAGAAATTGAACTGGACCTTTTTTATAGTATTTCAACTCAGCTTCACGATGCGGAAGTCCGATTTTTATTTTTCCATGTTTTAAGGTCTCAAATCATTGATTGAAACTTACGGTTTCCTCTTGACTCCGGTTTCCTTTTTTATTGCTTTTTTCGATTTTAGGTTGAATTTGGAACAGAAAATGCCTCCTTGAAATTTTCTTTTTAGGACTTCGTTTCTGAGTTATTCCACTTTTTGCGGAAGTCCGATTTTTATTTTTCCATGTCTCAAATCATTGATTGAAACTTACGGTTTCCTCTTGACCCCCCCCCCCCCTTTTTTTATTGTTTTTTCCGATTCTAGGTTGAATTTGGAACAGAAAATTTCAAGGAGGTATTTTCTGTTCCAAATTCAACCTAAAATCGAAAAAAGCAATAAAAAAGGGGGGTCAAGAGAAAACCGTAAGTTTCAATCAATGATTTGAGTCCCTAAAACATGGAAAAATAGAAATCGGCTTCCGCATCGTGAAGCTGAGTTGAAATACTAAAGGCTGTAATTTCCCGATGGGCCCGTTTAGATGGGACACCCTGCATACAGGATGCGGCAGAGCCGATTGATGAGTTTCAAAGGGCTATAAAAAATAAATAGTGACGGTTTTATTAGAATCAGTAGGAAATCAGTAGTTTTTGTTCAAGTTTTCTAAAAATAAATAGTAAAAATTGGAGAAAACTGGTTTTATTTATTAAAATCAGTAGGAAGGAAATCAGTAGTTTTTGTTCAAGTTTTGAAAACGATATCGCCAAGACGACATGAACTGCAGAAATCGTTCTTGTGAGGAAATGATTTAGCGAACCCCCACCGCTTGAGCATATTTTTTCAGTAGTGATGAGAACAGTGAATAAGCAAAGTTTCCGGTACTGGGCTGAAGTTAATCTCGTCAACTCCATGAAAGACCACTCCGCTCACCTAAAGTCACAGTTTGGTGTGATGTGTCTCAATTCGGAGTGATCCCAGCGTTACGTTTCGATGTTGGAAATCTTCCTACAGCCTGAATTGGAAGAACTTGCTGACGATCACGATCTGGATGACATCTGGTTCCAGCAGGATGGGGCTAAATCTTATACAGCTCGAATTTCATTAGCTGTTTTGAGACTGATGTTCTCGGGGCGACTGGTCTCTCTGATAGAGGATGTGGGGTGGCCAGCGCACTCACCTGATTTAAGCATTCATGACTTCTCTCTATGGGGACTTCTTCTATCTTAAAGATAAGGTCTAAACATCATCCACACACCCTGCCACGACTCGAGCAGCGAATAACAGAAGAAATCGGGCCATAGCGCTCGCTTTCTGCCGAAAATTGACTACATCAGTGTATCGTTGCTGCCGGCCGCCATCTTAGCGATATCATTTTCAACACTTGAGTACAATAACTATATTTCCCGCTGATTCGAATCAACAAAACCGTTTTTCTCTAATTTTTTATTTATAGCTCTTTGAAACTCGTCAATCGACTCTGCCGCACCCTGTATAAATACCTGTTTCATAAATTAGTGCATACCTAACTTTCATCATGCATAGGTATAAAAATTGTTTCTGATCCTGGGAAGCAAGTTCGAATAATATTAGAACACCGTCCTGTAGCCATTCAAAAAATATAAATGAATAGGTAACATAAACTAACAAAGTACATTTAAAAAATAACCAAAAATATATTTGAGTAAAAATATTCAATTGTTTTCAATTAAATTTAGAATTATAATTCTCAGTGCATTCTAGTTTTTGTACAAAAAACCCTACTTTACTTCTTACGGCTAATATGATTTATGGCAAGCAGATAAACTAGTTTATTTATAGAAGTCTCTAGTCAGTTCATTTTTCTCTATAAGTTGATCGAAATCACATAAATTGCATGCATTATCGATTTGCATTACTGTGCTTAATTATTATATAGGTTGAATAATCTCTTCCATGTTCTTCTCTTGACGGTAGATGATAACGCTTAGAGAAGGCCGTTGTTTTGGGCTGTGGATTGGCTTGTCTGAAAATTGAGGACATTGAAATTAAAATATTTATCTTTAATTGTGATCTTTAAAATTCTTACTCTGTAATTCAATTTTTAGTCTATTACGTTAATTAAAAGTGTGAATCTTACAGTATTATTGGGATCTGTTGCAATAATTGTCACTCGCGACTTAATGTTTCTTTTACATCAGTTTTGGTCCCTAATTATTTCATTCAGATGCATTTTGTAACTAAAGAATCAAATCTATAAATATGGAAATATATTACAGGTGAGATAAATGTTGAAATCAATAAACACGGTCACATCTGGGTTTTCACCTATCTTTCACGAAAAATATTACGTTTGTTTTACTTGTAAAATCTAAGTTTTGAATGTACCAACAGGTCTACTAAAGTAGTTCTGTCCATAATCTCTGTTGACTAATCCTACAGTACGCACTAACGACTGCAAACAACATCACACCACTAAAAATAATATTTCTTGTTCCTGCAGACTACGTAGATGACTATCTTAGTAAACCAACTTGCACATGCCAACCATTGTTAACAAAAAGGAACGCAGAACAATAAACTAATATTAGGAGTGCTACAATGTGAGGGCTACGTGCGTCACATGATCATAACGAGGAAAATAAATAATTTTGGATGCATTGTGACTAGA
>CM061043.1:132162047-132206991 GCA_030762985.1 Adelphocoris suturalis | reverse complement strand
CTGTCCCGATAAATTCGGGACGGATGGTCACCGTACTATAGACCATATTGGGCTTATTGATCACTGCGCTCCCAAGCGTCAGCAGGGTAGAGCAGTCGGGTTACCATTTGCCGTACGATGTGTGTGATCCTAAGTTTTGATGGTGCCAAAGTCTCTGATTCATCAAAGGACTCCCAGAATTATATTCATTCACGCTAGCATCAATGTTATTTTACGGTGCACTGGCCACTTTAATCACCGGCAACTTTACTCGATAGCAACTATTTACTTGCCGGGGAATCCCCACCACCGCGCACTGGTAACTAAATAGTTGCCTTTCAGGCCAGTCTCTACAATGAATTTCGACGAAGCTGCATGTGTTTGTGCGCTCATTTTGAGACGAAGAAGGAAGAAGACAAAGAAGGATGAAGCTGATGAAAAGAACGTTTCGGGTCCATCCAATCATCTGTTCTAGACTCCATGATGGGCTGTTTCATAAACTCTTCGGCAAATTGAGAGAACATCCGAATTAGTTCTTTAATTACTTCAGAATGAGCAGAGAAAGTTTTGATGAATTATTGGTAGCTCTCGGACCAGCTCTGACTGTGGTGAAAACCACCCCCTCTTGTCAACAGCCCTTTTCAGGGCTACCAAAAAGAGGTAGACACAACACAAAAATATTTACAAGACGTCGAGTTATAACTCCGTCAAACAAAAATATTTCACCAGAGAGAAAATACGAATTTCTCTCTCAAAAGTGAAATATTAACTAATAACATACAAGGCGACCTCCCTAGACACTTACTGGGCGAGAGAGATGCGACAAGTATCTCGAACCAAGTCGCCTTGAACGAGAAAACTCAAACAGAAAATCAAACGTCCTCTAAAACTAACAAGGACAATTCAAACAAGCCTACTCGCCAATCAGAAACACTGATTACACGAGAGACAATAGGCGAACCAACCAAGAGGCGGCAAGCAACCACCTCTGGTCCAGCAGCCACCCCGGGGACCCCGTCTGAACAACTGACGCAGAGAAAGCACCCGAGGTCCCCGGCTAAACTCAAGGTCGTCGGCTCCGCGACGGACGCTCGTAAGCCACCCCCGGGGACCCCGTCGCAGCGACGGACGTGGGGAAACCACCCCGGAGGACCAGCTCAGCTATCATACTCGCAGATACTGAGAAAACAATGTGCGAGCCAATGAGATTACACAGTCGAATTAATGAAATTAAGCGGACCAATCAGGAGGCGTGAGGAGGCGGCCACCTCCCTATAAAGACCCCGCTCGGAGCCCTCCGAAATTCATTCTACTCTCCGCTCTCGACGACGACACCTCGAAGTACGAAGATTTTCACACGCTCTACGCTGACGAACCTTCTGCATCCCGAGTTCATCTCAAGAACGGCTTCCTACTGCTTTCTACAAGGCCTACCTTCTCTCCACACAGATCTCGCATTGGCATCTACGAGTCCAGTGATTATTCATCCTGCTCATTGCCCAACGTAGTTCATCTGTCAGGACGCCACCCGGTACATCTATCGATATTCTCTTTAGATCGTACGCCCGAGGGACGTTCCGAGCCGTATCACCCGGGTTTCGTAGCCTTAGGCTCGTCACCGACCGCCGGGATACGCCGGTAAATTACTCTGCTCATCCGCTCTCTAATTTACTGTCCAAGGAAGTCTTTTTCAAGACTACAAGGTAGGACCCTGACATACGAGCAAAGGAAAGAAGCTCTGTCAAGCGAGTCCACCTTCCTAAACCCTCTATTTCTGTACATAGAGGCATCGACACGAGCTAATATCGATCCTCACGACGAGATCGCCTTCTCACCTAACGTATGCGCTCAGGAAACGTTAGATCAAGCCTCGCCTATACAAAAGATCGAGGATACCTTTCAGACCCGCTCTGAAGTCAATCATTACGATTCGACCAAGCTGTCCGAATACCCACGATATTCGACACAAGCCTACCCGGCCGATCCGAGTGTCAAATACACTCCGAATGTACAAAAAACGAAGGATACTTTTCAGTACCTCAACCAAGCTCAACATATTCCTCCTACAGATATAAATCTTAGGCCGGAAATATTACAAAACGGCTCAGTACCAAACTGATCGAACCCAGCACCCACTATGCGAGCCCAGTGCTCCACGCGGCTGCGACACGAACTACCTCTCAGTTCATCCCGCCGAGCAAGTTGACCTTGGCGGATTCGCCCACATTCCTTACAGGAATAACCCGGGGACTAACCCGCATAATCAGAATATAAATGTCCCACTTGGTCTACCGACGCCAAGTAAAACATATATAAATCCACTACAAATGGTGACCCCGCCTTTGAACAGGCTTAACACGGAGCATTTCGTTCCCTCTTATGAAGCTAGTGGATTTCAGGGAACCACTGCAGGCGTGCGACCCCCGCCGGGCCTCTACGCCCCACATCTCATGCAACAACCCTCTACACAAAGTGGCTTTCGAGCACTTTTAGAGGAGATGGGAGATTATCAAAAACCAATCTTCCAAAAGAAGAATATCGATCGTGCACTCGCCGAGTTCGATCAATACTGCGTGCGAAAACACCTGAGAACGCAGAACGAATGCTTCTCAGCTATATACAAGTGGGTACCAGAAGAAATGAGGGAAGCTATCGACTCAGCTTACCTCACGGCACCCCACGCACCCTACGAAGAAGCCAAACAGCGCCTACAGCGAGAATATGGGTTGTCCTTACAGGACAGGCTCCTCGCACTCGAGGACCCCGCATCTCTCGCCAAAAAACCCAGCACCAAGTACCACGAAATGTACTCTAAAGCTGTTGGGTACTTTTCGGAGGCTCTGATCACTCAAAAGTGGATCGAGACTCTACCCATCGAAGCACGAGGTATGGTCGCAGCTCAGCCTACCACGACCGCCCGGCTCGACCTAGCTGATACGCTACACGCGTACAAAACAGAGAATACCTCTCTAAACATACGAGGAGTAGAATCTACTCCGAAACCCATGAAAACTGGTTTCAAAAAGGCCCTCTCACAACAAGCTGAGTTCAAACCCCAACCAGTAGAGAGTAGGCCTCACAAACCGACGGCCTATGTCTGTCGAAACCACGCACGTTTCGGTAACGAAACTCGCAAATGTGCAGACCCAGAACACTGCACTTGGAAGGCAAACACTGCTTCCAAAACTAGCAAAAAGGCAGCGACTATAAGCCAGCCTAAAACCTGGGTTTCAAACGAAAATACTCAGAGATCGGTACAAGAAAGTACCGTTCCAACCTCCGACGTAGAGAGTTCGGAAAACGAATAACTGCCAGTGTATCTGAGCCTATACACCGGCAGTCTACTGAGTATAAAAGGCTTTTTTTCAAGTGCAAACTAAATGGCACTGAATTTCTCATCGACACGGGAGCAGAAGTGAACATTCTGCCCCACAATGTCACAAAAAAATTGGGCTTAAAAATTCGTAAGTCCAACGTTAAGCTCACAGCAGCTAACGGAGCCCCTATAGACACACTAGGGCGAGCTGACACGACAATTAACATCGGCCTCGGAGACATGACCACCGATTTTATGATCACGAAAGTTGATCTAGCGATCCTAGGTATACCATTCCTCGAGTCTTGGGATATCGGAATACGGGTCAAACACAAGTACATTTATAAAGATAAAATAAAGAGCTATGCCGATCAAAAAATAGCTGCAGTCATGAACAAAAAATTCACTGACGAACAAATAGCAGCTACTATCCCTCATCGTGACAATAACCCTCAACCAGAGGACGTGCAAATCACGGAGGACGAAAACATTCGCTCTATCATTGACAAATACAATGATAAAATGAGCAAACTTCAAGGAAAGTGGAAAAACAACGGGGTTTACCACCGTATAACCACGGAAGGAACACCAGTACACTTCCGAGCAAGACCCATGGCGGGCGAAAAACGGGCTCAAGTCAAAAGTACTTTTGACAAAATGCTTTCAGAAGGCATAATTGCACCATCAGATTCCGAATGGGCATCCCCGTTACACTGTGTGCCAAAAAAAGACGGGTCATGGAGAATCACCGGCGACTACCGTTTCCTGAACGCGAAAACGAAGAAAGACGCCTACCCTCCTCCTCACATTCGCTCTTTCCAAGCGAATTTACATGACACACGAATCTATTCGACAATAGATTTAAAATCGGCATATTATCATATTCCGATGCACCCAGATGACGCTCATAAAACTGCAATTATTACACCTTTCGGTCTTTATGAGTTTAAGAAAATGAGCATGGGTTTGGCCGGAGCGGCTCAAACATGGCAAAGATACATGGACAGCATCATGCGAAAATTTGATTTCGCATTTGTATACCTAGATGACATCCTGGTGGCTTCTAAAAATTATAAAGAACACATGAACCACCTCAAACAAATTTTTGACAAGCTAGGGGAACACGGACTTCGAGTAGGTTTTGATAAATGCATTTTTTCAAAACCTACCGTCGATTTCCTAGGTTTCACTATCTCGAAAGAAGGGATAATTCCTAAACGAGATAAAATAGAAGCCATAGAACAATTTCCTAGGCCAATAGACGTACGAAGTCTACGCAGATTCCTAGGTATGTGTGGTTTCTACCGAGCATGCTCAAGTAAATTCGCTCACACGGCACAACCTCTGTATGACTCCATTCAGTCAAACAAAAAAAATGACAAAACACCTATCGAATGGACATCAGAGAGAGAAAAAGCTTTCAACAGCTTAAAACAAGCAATGATTAAAGCTACATTACATAATATCGCTCATCCACACCCTACAGCAGAGTGGAGATTAGTCTGCGACGCATCCGACACACACATCGGAGCAGCACTAGAGCAGGAAATTACAGACAAACACGGCTCGAAATCTTACCAACCATTGGGATTTTTCAGTAAAGAAATTCCGGAACAATGGAAGAATAAAGCATCATTCGACAAAGAGATGTTCGCCGTTTACCAAGCTTGCATTCATTGGCACAATGACTTGGACGGCCGATCTTTTCATATTTGTTCAGATCACAAGCCTCTGCTAGGCACGATGCTTAAGAAAAATGCACATTTTTCTAAAATGAGATTAAGATGGCTAACATACATCTCTCAAATGACGAGTAACATTCGTCATATACCGGAGAGAACAACGTCGTCGCCGACGCACTCTCCAGACCCTTCGATCCAGTTGAAATTCAAACAAAATCGATTTCAACCCAAACTGACGAGGGTCCACCCATAGCCGAAATTTCGCAAATTACGGCTGCAATAGAGTGCAATCTTCTACTGCACATTTCAAATGCACAAATTCGTTCTCCTCCTAACGCAGAGGACAAATTGAAACTCACACGAGTCGAATTTCCTCAAGGAGAAATTTGGTGTAACCTAGACCTAGGACACCCAAGACCTTATATTCCAAACGAAATAAGGCAAGAAATAATCAGCCAAATTCACAATTTGGGACACCCAGGTATACACTCTACAGTGTATAAAGTTAAACAAAGATATTTTTGGCACGGACTCCGTGCAGATGTCTCCAACTGGGTCCGAGCGTGCGAGACTTGCCAACGAGCAAAAATCACTCGCTCCGTGAAGCTCCCTTACTCCGAATTTGAAACGGCTAACAAATTCTCACATGTACACGTTGACATTACCGGACCTTTACCTTTAGCTAAAGGAGGGAAACGTTACATTTTAATGATGGTTGATAGAGCAACGGGTTGGCTAGAGGCAGTCCCTCTTAACAACATCGAAACAGCCACGATCACAAACGCCTTTCTCAATATTTGGGTAGCTTCAAAAGGCGTACCTAAATACATCACAAGTGATCAAGGCACACAATTCGAATCAGATCTATTTAATTCCATTATGGAACGTCTCGGAGTAAAACATACCCACACGTTACCATACAAACCGTCAACAAACGGAATGGTAGAACGCAGAAATAGATCTCTGAAAGAGGCTCTCAAAGCACAAAACGAAAATTGGTTCGACGCCCTACCAAAAGTACTACTCGCCATGCGCACGGCAGTAGACCCAGCAACGGAAACTACACCGTTCCAAAAAGTTTACGGAATTGACGTACCACTCCCAGGAGACATTTTCGTAACTTCTACAAACCTTTCGGAGCCTCTCTTCTTCCGGCCTACGCATATTAAACATAATAATACGAAATATGCCGTAAACATGCCCAAAAATTTGGATACATGTACACATGTCTATATCAGAGTGCCCACACAGCTCACCTCTCTGCAATGTCCTTACACGGGACCATTCAAAGTGGTTAAAAGAGATAAGTTTTCGGTTACAGTGCAAATTGGCGAACATACAAAAAAAGTTCCCAAACAGCAAATAAAACCAGCTTACACTCTAAAAACAGACGAAGCTGTGTCACTAAACAAAAATCAGGCAGAAAATAAGGAGGAGACTCCCCGAAAATCTGCCAGAAAGCACGTCCCCTCTACCGAATTCGAAGAGATGGGTGACGGCGCTCGAAACACCCCAGCCGGCGTCGTCGTTAATAACACGACGTCTTAGGGGGGCGCCTGTGGTGAAAACCACCCCCTCTTGTCAACAGCCCTTTTCAGGGCTACCAAAAAGAGGTAGACACAACACAAAAATATTTACAAGACGTCGAGTTATAACTCCGTCAAACAAAATATTTCACCAGAGAGAAAATACGAAATTCTCTCTCAAAAGTGAAATATTAACTAATAACATGCAAGGCGACCTCCCTAGACACTTACTGGGCGAGAGAGATGCGACAAGTATCTCGAACCAAGTCGCCTTGAACGAGAAAACTCAAACAGAAAATCAAACGTCCTCTAAAACTAACAAGGACAATTCAAACAAGCCTACTCGCCAATCAGAAACACTGATTACACGAGAGACAATAGGCGAACCAACCAAGAGGCGGCAAGCAACCACCTCTGGTCCAGCAGCCACCCCGGGGACCCCGTCTGAACAACTGACGCAGAGAAAGCACCCGAGGTCCCCGGCTAAACTCAAGGTCGTCGGCTCCGCGACGGACGCTCGTAAGCACCCCGGAGGACCAGCTCAGCTATCATACTCGCAGATACTGAGAAAACAATGCGCGAGCCAATGAGATTACACAGTCGAATTAATGAAATTAAGCGGACCAATCAGGAGGCGGCAGGAGGCGGCCACCTCCCTATAAAGACCCCGCTCGGAGCCCTCCGAAATTCATTCTACTCTCCGCTCTCGACGACGACACCTCGAAGTACGAAGATTTCTACACGCTCTACGCTGACGAACCTTCTGCATCCCGAGTTCATCTCAAGAACGGCTTCCTACTGCTTTCTACAAGGCCTACCTTCTCTCCACACAGATCTCGCATTGGCATCTACGAGTCCAGTGATTATTCATCCTGCTCATTGCCCAACGTAGTTCATCTGTCAGGACGCCACCCGGTACATCTATCGATATTCTCTTTAGATCGTACGCCCGAGGGACGTTCCGAGCCGTATCACCCGGGTTTCGTAGCCTTAGGCTCGTCACCGACTGCCGGGATACGCCGGTAAATTACTCTGCTCATCCGCTCTAATTTACCGTCCAAGGAAGTCTTTTTCAAGACTACAAGGTAGGACCCTGACATACGAGCAAAGGAAAGAAGCTCTGTCAAGCGAGTCCACCTTCCTAAACCCTCTATTTCTGTACATAGAGGCATCGACACGAGCTAATAATTCAGCTATTTCGATGGAACGTCGGCCGTCTTATTTCCTCATGCAAGGGGAGGCAGACGACGGCGAAGCCGGGCCCCTTAGCCCCCGTAGCGCTACCTACAGGCTACCCGGCCAATCTGCCGGCCTCAGCGACGGCGCAAGGCCCGATCCTCACGACGAGATCGCCTTCTCACCTAACGTATGCGCTCAGGAAACGTTAGATCAAGCCTCGCCTATACAAAAGATCGAGGATACCTTTCAGACCCGCTCTGAAGTCAATCATTACGATTCGACCAAGCTGTCCGAATACCCACGATATTCGACACAAGCCTACCCGGCCGATCCGAGTGTCAAATACACTCCGAATGTACAAAAAACGAAGGATACTTTTCAGTACCTCAACCAAGCTCAACATATTCCTCCTACAGATATAAATCTTAGGCCGGAATATTACAAAACGGCTCAGTACCAAACTGATCGAACCCAGCACCCACTATGCGAGCCCAGTGCTCCACGCGGCTGCGACACGAACTACCTCTCAGTTCATCCCGCCGAGCAAGTTGACCTTGGCGGATTCGCCCACATTCCTTACAGGAATAACCCGGGGACTAACCCGCATAATCAGAATATAAATGTCCCACTTGGTCTACCGACGCCAAGTAAAACATATATAAATCCACTACAAGAAGTTTCAGATCAGAGAGGCTTTCAGTAGGAAGGTTATGATTCCACCCACCACAGAGACCGCTTCATGTACACTCTTCCTGACTCCGCCGCCCCCCTCCAATGGCTTTTCCGTCCTTCCGCTTTCCACGCTCGTTCTACTCCATGTGAATTTAGCTTTACTTCAGAAGAGGTTTATTGAAGGCGGGGCAGTGTTCCGGGCACCGGTCTGTCTCCGATGGGCATGGTGGCCAATTAGGCATTCTCATTTTGGACCAACTCTACCAAAGACTTGCTATATAATCAATGTATTTCTTATCCATTTGAAGGGAGTATGGTTGTGCGCGTATGTATTAAGCCGTTGAGACAATACATTATAAGAGCCGTAACAGCCTTAATGATATTTTGTAGTGGTTAGACTATTTGGAATAACATGAATATTCCAATATTCTAGACCGACATTTCGGATTCATAATTCTATAAATTTTGTAGCTGAAAAGTTTTTCCAGCTTCCCGAAGTGGTTCTACAGATTTTTTTCATCGATGTAGTAGGTAGTTGCTAACTTCACTCCGGTAGGTACGTAAACAAGAAAGATTATTTGGGTAATGTTAATTAAACCTATGTGAAATTACTAAGAACGGTTTGATTTCTTCAGCAACTAGCTGATGGGCGAGATTCCAATTAGAAGCATGGGATGGGCAAAGTGAACCCAAATTGTTTGACATTATGCCAATGATACAGCTCGGTGAAGTTAGCTACGCTTTTGGGCTATAGGTATCACTGATACCTATCTACCCCAAATTAGATCCACCAGTAAGTAGAGATCGGACGAATTTTGGTTTGCGAGATAAGAGTTTTGCATCAACTAAAATCCGTACGCGCTCTACCTCCAGCTCATTCTCCAACAAATATTTTAAGATAGGTAAGCATAGAATATGTGTACCTACTTAGTTGTGATGGTACGGATCGCAACTCAGGATAAAACTATTGAGGTTTCCCGAAAAATTATAAAACCACGTTGGTTTTCAACGCTCGAAATTTCCTTAGCACATACAAGCTACCGGAAGGACGGAAGTTTTATATTATCTACCGGCAAGATGTAGGTACATGGTACCAAGACATTGCCGTGTACTAACTTACACTAGTGAAAGTGGTCAGAAAGGAAGGACCTGAAGAAGACTCCCACAGCACAATCAACCATAATTCAAATGGCACACAAATCTCCTTTCCCTTTGAGTAAAATGAATGAAATCCAAGCAAATCTGTATGTTGACACTACAACTACTTGACAGCTCAACACATGACAGTGGTGGTGGTGGTGGTGATTCTCAGCTTCATTGGCCTCTCACTGATATATTCAATGAAAATTGTTTGGTGTTGGAGTATTCACTTCCTCAAATTGCTGCTTGTGAAGCTTCTAAGAAATCGTATAGGTAGTTTCTTTAAAAAAGGTTATCTCTTATGTGGTCTTGAAGGAATGATGTTGCGATATGGTTGTCTTCTTTAAATTTTATTCTTTCGGTTGAAATTGAACATCTTCTCAACCAATGCACTCGATGTTGTCTAGGTGGTGAACAGTGAAAATTCTTCTTTTTCTTCTTTCGTTTGCTATTGTCCCTTGGCATCGGTTAAAAAAGGATAGGTAGAAGAAGAAGAGTGTTTAGCTTGTATTTGTCAAGTTTTTCAGTTTCTTGTATTAGTTTGTACCTACCTACACCCCGTGCTGTTATGTAATGTTATGTATGTACCTACCTCCCTTTTAAGTATTTATGTGATTAGCGCCTAGCTGAGATTGGCATTTCTGCTACGAGATTCATCCATGTTTTTGTAATGAGATATCTGGCTGCTTAAATATTTGGATCATCTTTCGTGAGTAATATTCTTAATATTCAAACTAATTTTGTTTAGGTACTCACTTGATACCCATTCATCAACAATCTGTGTTGAGCTCGAAAATTCCGAACCCGCAATTGGCATTGGCATTGTATTTTCATCATTGAAAATACAAAGGCACCCAGGTTATACCCGGATCAGCATTCCTGAAAGAGTTTTGTTACCTATATAATGTTCAGTAGTTAAATATGTTTAGGTCGATATTTGCCAATGATACAGATCCCTGTTCCATCACCAAAAGATTTGAATCTGTGAATAGAAATTAGGAGGTGGGATCCATAAAGGTAATTAGGGTAACCTGTTGTACCCAGGGCCATTTTTCTTCAAATCGTCATTTGAGTACCTATTAAAGTACCCTTATTTCATACTATTTTTACAATTTATCGTTGAAGCGAATCCTTGGTAACGATGCTCATTGGCTTAATGATTCATCAAGAGGCAATTTTGTATACAGCAGCATGTTTTTAAAAAAGTGGCCCGTTGTACCCCGTTGTTCTCTGGGCCAGAGGGTGTTTGAACCCAGGGCCACCACCGTTGATCATTAAAATTAGAATAAAATGCGTCAATAACTCAAATAGCCGCTTTATTTATACCCTAAAATGACAAATTTAATATCACATTGATTATATCATACAAGATCTTCCTTAAATTTTAAGATTTATTAAAATAACTTCGCAGGTCCTACATCAAAATCACATAGGTATTTAAAACTCAGACTAACTTAAGGACGAATGAATTTTGATTATATTTGATAGAAAACCATAAAATTGAACACGTAGGGCTATTGATTGGTCAAAATTATATCCAATTACGATTGAAATCCAAGATCTTGATCAATCGCAACTTGGACTTAGTGACAACTAGCATATGCTAATTCATACAAATGCATTATGAAGTTGAGATTATTGGGAATTCTCAAATTAGTCTATATAATTGCAGTTCACAATCACATAAAATCACAGCTTCACTTGGGAACGACAAGAATAGGACTACAAAGAAATTTTAGAGGGCTAAAAAGCTCGGTACCTAGTTAAGATAAAAAGACTGTCTTCTTGGTATGCATTATTTCAATTTTCTTGGTATAGGACATACCTTCATTTCCCCCTTCACATCCACACCCAGGCCGACAATGGTTTTCTTGACTAGTCTGTGGATCGTGTCGTGTTTTCCTTGATTTCAATTATTATTGTATGATTTCCTACATACTTTCCCCTCAGCATTCAAATGGTTTTCTCGCATTTGTTTCTCTTGAAAATTAAGTAGGTACCTATATCCGTGTCATGCTTTTCTTGGTTTCACCACATTTTCACTTGAATGGCCCAATTCCCCCTCAACATTGACGTCAAGGATGACGGGACCCTTACTAGTAGTTTTATCGCATTAGTTACTCTGTAAAACCATACCCATATCACATTTTTAGTGTTTTATGCCAATTAATGTAATAACCAGCCAATTTCCCCTCCATATTGACGTCAAGGCTGACGGGACCCTTACTAATGGTTTTCTCGCATTAGTTAATCTGAAAAACCATACCCATATCATCTTTTCAGTGTTTTATGTCAATTAATGTAATAACCAGCCTATTTCCCCCTCCATATTGACGTTAAGGCTGACGGGACCCCCCACCATTGGTTTTCTCGGACTTGTTACCTTAGAAAATCACACCCATGCCGATGAATGAAGTATAATTACCTTCCTATCACATTATAAGAGTATACATTATGCATATCCCCCCCCCCAACTTTCCTTTCATTTAAATAACTGGGTGTAATAGAGATATTATTGTTTCCTATATAAGGTGCAACCATTACCTAACTATAAATGTGAACAAGAGATAATTATGTTCATAGCCCTGCAAATCCTGTTCTTGCAGTTATAAAATGAAAAAAAAAAGTAGAGTGCAGGGGATGAGGGGGTACCGCATAGTAGTAAAGGTGGTACATGTTGATCAAAAAAGACAACACAAAGTTTATTGGCAAAAAACATTCAAAAAAAGTAAAAAACGAGGAAGAGACGCTGGTCCTATGTCTGCGGTTTGTGGTCCTGGTCCTGTTTTCAACTGTAACACGAATAATAATGTTTATAGGGTGATAAAAATAATAGAGAAGGTAGTGAAAATTAACCAAAAGAAGAAAACAACGATTTTTATTGGTTTCAATCATAGGAAGAATGGAAAACGAGAAATGAAGCCAGTCCTGCATTTCGGGTCCTGGTACTGCGTTCTACTGTATCACGAATAATAATGTTTATAGGGTGATAAAAATAATGAAGGAGATGGTAAATGTAAGGGGGGATGAGCTTGATTTTTAGGTGGGATGAGCTTGATCCCTTGTGCCTTTTATTTAAACCCCTATTATCGTCATTGGGGGTTGTCAGCCTCCGGACGTGTGATTGATTGAGAAAATATCAGTCCCTCTATTTCTCCTGTTTCTGCCTTGAAAGGAAGAATGAAAAAGGTGGTGAAACGATTAATAATTGAGCAAGTGGCAATTTTGAGAAAAGTCAATCGATATTTATTATTATCGATCGGCACTTAGTTATTTCGTCAATATTTCGCACACACATATAAGCTTAACTTTTAGAAACTGTCCAATTGCGCTTAACACTGCGATAGTTTTTTACACTCTAACCCCTACAGTCCAAATCCCTACCTAATGCCTCCAAAATTACCCTGACGCTTCGCAGGTGGTTTCTTCTGGACGCGACTCGACCGAGGAATGTTGCGAAACGTTCTACTGGAGTGTTAGGTAGGCTCGAATGGGAGTCAGAGAAAATATTTGATGAGTGGTTTAGAAGCTGAGAGGCTTACTGTGTTGGCCAGAAAAACGGCTTTTCTTTTTGATCCAGGAATTTTCCTCCAGCCGCGTGGTCCAGGGCTTGTCGCGAAGGCGAGTGGAGTGGGGATGAGAGCGGAAGTGGGCCTCTGTCGGATAGAGAGGGCAGTTGGAAACAGTCAAGTGTTCCAGGCGGTAAGTCACACCTTCACCCTTTATAACACCATTGTTCTTTGGGTCATGTCAGTATGAATAATTCCAGTATTATATCAGTGTAGCATTGATCTTGTTTATCTAGTGTGCGGTACAGACATCATTTAACTAGTCCTATCAGACGTTCATAGAAGCCACCTTCCCAGGGTGATAATTCAGGAATAAATTTCCATTTTATTTTATTGGTTGTATGGGAAGGTGTTTCCATTACTCTGGCTGTCAATTTAAACTGAGCTGCATTGTCTGAGATAATCAGTTTGGGAGCAACAAATCTACAAAGAACAATGGTGTTATAAAGGGTGAAGGTGTGACTTACCGCCTGGAACACTTGACTGTTTCCAACTGCCCACTCTATCCGACAGATGGCCCACTTCCGCTCTCATCCCCACTCCACTCGCCTTCGCGACAGGGCTAATTGGTCCGGGCTAGCCTTCAATCTCCTTTCCTCGGGGGATAGTAAACTGCAAGCGTAGAAGATCAAGGAGCAACAGTTGATCGGCTTTCCAGACTGCTCCTCACTTAGGCCTTGTGTTCAGGACTCCGATCTCTGGTTGTCAAAATGGTTTTGTATTCTTCTTGTGGGCGTGCACGAATCCCCTAAATTCCTCCATTTTTCGTAAATCCAATCGTTGTTCGCGAACCTCCCTCCAGTTCGTCTTTTGTGAATCGCTTCAATTGTTCATTGGCTACGAATTGTGACGTGTGCATGAGGGGCTCATCTTTTCTCCTTCACTCCTCACTGGTTGTGAAATATAGTGGGGGGAATTTAACCTCATTTTGAAATCACCCCATTTCTTGTAATGTGCTTTTGCACGTGTCTGCATTCCGTCTGGGAACGGGGTCACAACTGCAAGCTGAAACCTCGGCTAATTCTTCTTTTGGATGTTCTCTATTGTCATTTGTAAATGGTCAATTTACGATTTGACAGTAAACATTCATCAAAAGAGGAAAACAACGATTTTTATTGGTTTCAATCATAGGAAAAACGGAAAACGAGAAATGAAGCCAGTCCTGCGTTTCGAGTCCTGCAGGACCAGTCCTGGTTTTAGACTCTCCCACATGCTAGCACGGCCGCGACACCTTGTTACGGTCCAAAAATATTTGATACCTCGGACAGATTTCACAGTTATTCCTTACTACTAAGGAGAAATTTACCTTTAGTTGCAACACTCCAACGGGTTGAGAATAAGGGCGGTTTAGCCAACCTTTTCGACTGTGAGAGTTGTCCATGAACATTAAATTCCCACCTCACTTGCTTTTCGGTAGGCTGATTTTTTAACTAAAATTAAAGGTTAACAGGTAAGTGTATGTGCAACTGTTGAACGATTGGACTATTCAATACATAAAAATAATATTTTATCTAACAAACTTTATTGGAAGAATGAGAGAGATAAGACTTTACAAAAAAGGTCTTTCTGTCCTTAATTTTTTTTAAATTAACCTCCAACGTTTCTGCTCAAGAACTGAGGCTTCTTCTGGGAGTCAAAATTCGTAGAATAAATACCTACTTATTGTTCTCCCTGTCCCTCTGTCCGTCCGTCTGTGTCCACAAATCCTTGTAACAATCTCAATTTTCATATGTATGTATCATGGGGTACATAGATTCACTCTCCAAAAAACAGGGCTATATTAACCAATTCAGGTGTCAAACACCTCTCCCTCTCGGGTGGATCAGCCTTCCATCTGTTGCGGCACAGAATGAAAAGAGTACATAAAATAAGTAGGGGGGGGAGGGGAGAACTGCTCACATGTGGCATTGGTGGGTATGGGGAATTCTGCTTTACGGGACCCCTACGCACAAAAGTGTGTACCACAAGTAAATTATAAATGCCTCGTTAAAAAAGTAGTTTCAAAACCGGTCAGCTGGACGCACAGTACGCATCTACACATTTCATCCTTTCCAGCAGGTGAATGAAACTTTTGAACGAGGTGCATAATTAAACAGACTTCTACGAAGACCGTTCTATAATACTGCTTCACGGTACTGATCCTGGGATTTCCAAGGGTGCCGAATCCGAAGCCCGTCTTTCACGTAGATGTCTATTTTTTGAGGTACGCCACCTGCCTTTTTGAAAAATTCTATTAAATTCCAGGATAATTTATGTTCAATTAAAATGTGATATTCGTGTTGGAAATTTAACGCTGAACACGCCTATACCACATATAATCTGAAATGCCTCCTCAACGTGTCTTTTATCTAAAAACTGCCAAAAACCTGTGGCTTTCACAGATTTTTGACTATTTTTCTGCAGTTTTTTTGATAAATTTTGTACAAATTACACCACTTGGCGACCTGAAAAAAATTGTGCTATTACTTGGACTATTTCTGCGTCGAATGAGACCACCAGCAGCTCTAGAGATGTGATAATTGATTTTTTGCGGTTATTCAGCTACCGAAAAACGTGTTTCTTGTCAATTTTTTGTCAACTTAATATATTCCCAAAAAACTCATTTTTCGGTAGTTGAAAAATCGCAAAAAATCATTTAGTGGTATCATTCGACGCTGAAATAGTCCAAGTAATAGCGTAATTTTTTTCAGGACGCCAAGTAGTGTAATTTGTACAAAAAATATCTCAAAACTGTAGAAAAATAGTCCAAAATCGTTGAAAACCACGTTTTTTGGCAGTTTTTAGGCAAAAGACTCACTCGTTGAGGAGGCATTTCAGACCCATCATATGTGGTATAGGCGTGTTCCAAAAAGAATATCACCTTTTAATTGAACATAACTTATCCTGGAATTTAATAGATTTTTTCAAAAATGCAGGTACCGTACCTCAAAAATTAGACGTCTACGTCTACGGATTCAACACTCTCGGAAACCCCCAGGACCAGTAGGTAGGTACCAGGCTCGTAAGGGCACGCCTTATTAATATTATTATTATTATTTTTTTTTTGGTTGTGTAATTAATAACTCACCTTTGGGAAAGATTGAGTACAACTAGTTGTACGATCGTAGTAGAAGACTGTTTAGTGCGTACCCAGGCTAGCGCCTTTTTCACCACCCAGTCATTCACCTGCGACAACCAACGGTATTTCAACTGTAGCAGCGTCGGCTAAGATGGTGGAGGCTGGTAAGGCTCAGCTTGGCCAACAGGAGAGAGCGATTATTAATTTTTGTTCCGAATTTCACGCCTTTGGGGGTCTTTTGAAACTACTTATTTGAAATTTAACTTTAACCTCGCATGTAGCAAGAGAGCTGCATTAGTGAACAGTCTTCTACTACAACCTACTTTCTCAAAGGTTGAGTTATTAAATTAAGCAGCTCTTTCTCATTGCCTAATTGCCCGATCCTATCCAAACTTGGAGGGTAGTAATAATCCATCTTAATTTACGATTTCCTAAAATCTTAAAAACCGGCTATGCAAACTTCCAAGATTATTTAAAACATTTCAATGATATATAATTATATTGTCTATACATTCATGTAAAGGATTCGATAAAGTTATGGGCCCGCATCCCACTTGGCAGTCTGTATTTACCAACTATTATTTTTAGTTGATTATATATATATATATATATATATATATATATATATATATATATATATATATATATATATATATATATATATATATATATATATATATATATATATATATATATATATATATATATATATATATATATATATATATATATAAATATATATATATATATATATATATATATATATATATACTCGGCGCTTCGCGCCTCGCCGGATCTTTTCTCTTTTTCACCACACACTTACTGTGTAGAAAACGAGGATAATTTGCTATGCAATTCGTCTCACGAGAAAAAAAAAAATAAAAAAATTTTCAGGCCTGGCCGAGATTCGAACCCACAACCTACCTCCGTCTCACGAGAGAAAAAAAAAATTTTTTTCAGGCCTGGCCGGGATTTGAACCCACGACCTCTCGCTTCCCATCTCGGGACAAAAAACGTTACACAAAAAGTGGACATTTAAAAAATTATTGGGGGTCGGCCTAAGAATTGCATAGCAATTAATATATACATATATTAATTGCTATGCAATTCTTAGGCCGACCCCCAACAATTTTTTTTGTAACGTCCGTAACGAAAAACGTCCGTAACGAAAAATGTCCGTAACGCGAAGCGCGAGTTCGTGGGTTCGAATCCCAGCCAGGCTTGAAAACTTTTTTATATCCATTTTTTTCGCATCGTGGGTTCGAAATTTTTTATATCCAAAATTTTTTATACTTTATTTTTTGCGCGTTTTCAGGCTAAGAATTGCATAGCAAATCATCCTCGTTTTCTCCACCGAAGCGCCGAGTATATATATATATATATATATATATATTGTAGTGATTCTCAGTGACATGTTTCCCTATCATTTGCAAGGCGTTTTTAACAGGAATAATATAAGTTGTGGTGGTGTTTTTTTTTAGCAGAATAATATAAGGTGAATGCAGATTATGTATTATTTAAAACTGATAACCCAATACCTGCCTACCTTCAAAGTCGTGTGAATATAGGTGGTGCGAACTAACGTATGTCAACTTATCATGAGAAGTAGGCTTAAAATGAAGACAGACTGGGTATGGCAGAATGGAATGCTTTGAAGCACGAGTTCCATGTAAGCCAGTAATATTATTAACACCTATTTATTATTAGAAAGTGACCTTCTAACTCTGGTTTTTATTTGTTCTGATATTTAACATGTTTAGAAATGAAAGGAAGAATACATGGGGACAAAAATTAAATAAATGAAAACAATTATAATAATAAATGAATAAAAATGAAAAGAAAGTCTCTTGAAGTTAGGTTCCTGTTGAATGAGTTGTGTGAATTCCGAACGAGGTGCCATAGCAAACCGATTTTGGTATTAATGATGTAGGTACTCGATAGGAGCTCAGAGAATAGGGGAGCCTTACCTAAGCAGTCCTTCAAATTGGATGGCAACATCTACAACTGAGGTTGACTAGCTTGGCAGATTTCTTAATGGTCTGTCTTCCTAAACCTCCATCATCCTTGCTTTCTCCTTACACATCCATGGTCTGCAAAGTGGCAGCTTGCTGCGTTTGTTCTTAATTAATCAAGGATATGTCAGTTTATAATATTGCAGGGGAATGTAAATTGCCTTTACTGGGATCCAGACCATCATTCCCATTTGCTTCCCTTTAGTCTTCGCGGTATTTTGTATTTGTATCCAGGTGTCAAATGCTCTTGTTATAATTTATTGTGAAAGTACTATGGTTTTTGTGGTGTAGGTGTGAAATGGAAGCTCTTGACAATGAAGATGACGTAGTTGATTGTGGATATGAAGCTCTAGATTTCGATTACGAGTTGATTGATTCTGCTCTCCCTGATAATTTCATCGTTCACAAGCCGGTAAGTTATTCTGGATGCATATTGCATGTTAGGTACTTTTGGTAGGTCGATGGTTTGGTGGGATAGTTAGTTCAGCCTTGGCCCTAAACTTATTTGAAAGCGGTGGGGGTAACTCGGTAAATATCTTTTGAAATCGTTGTGGTTATTTGAATTTGAGTTGAACAAATCTGGAAACAACGTTAGGTGTATAGGCTGACAGGCAGCCATGCATATCCTACATGGTACCTGTTTAGAATTCTTAGAGTATAATATATTACTTCAGTTTTCATTCAGACGCCTGTTTGAAGAAAGTTCTGGAATCTTATTTTTTCCAGGCCTATTGCGTATATTTTGTTCACATATTGATGAAATGGGCTAAAATTCCGCTGTACAGCAACACTAGCTAAAATGCTCAGATTAGTTATTTTAGCAGATACTTATAATTTAGTAAAAGATAACGGTAAAATATTCTCTACTATCAGTGTTTCAATTTCTCCGAGCCCAAAAGATGCTTTCAAGTCGTGGGTATCATCCATACACAATTTTAACTACTGTCCATAATATGTAGGTACTATATTATGGTTGTACTACATATATGCATGGGCCACACCATGTAATGCTTACAGTATTATGAAAAATCAATTGCCCACCAAAGCGCTTAAATTTCAGAGACAACATACCTATTAAATATATTGTTTTGTACCAATACCTCACTAAAATTTGGAATGAATGGAAATGTTTCTCTGAGACATATTTACCTACCTGTCTCGTAGCCAACGATTTAAAAGAGCGAACTTCCCAGAAATCTAGCTAGTGGGGTAGCTTAAACTAGGTGAGGTGATCTGTAGTTTATGATCAGAAAAGTTGTTTTAATTGGATAGCACAGTGTGATGTGTACTACGTTTAAAACCTATGTAAACTCACCCAACCACGATCCCAATGATAATATTTTCCGGCTTAGTTTTCTCGCTTCTCTCTTTCCAAAACAAACTCACTGAATAACAATGCTGTCTGATCCATACGTACTCATATTACCCATAATTTGCATCCGATGTTAATATTTTTTTGGGTATGACGTGGGTTAGTCTCTAGATGAGCTTCCGTTGAACCAGCGCTCACTGATCAATATAAGCCTGTGCGCATATGTGCAAACGTTGAATCCTGAAAATGATTTGCGATGAATTGGCCTGGTTTATTTCCCTCATTAGTGTACGTCTGAAGATTCCTTCATCAAGACAATAGCAGTTACTGTGCATGTGCAAACGTGAAATCCTGCTACCCACAATCAAAACCCATAATAATAATTTGATTTTGTTGAAATTTTCATGGATTATACTGGTGAGGCGTTTGATAATTCCGTATGAATTGCATCAATCGTTATGAATAGGTTAGAGCCACTTTACTCGCCTTTACATGAAATCCTCAAAATAATAATAATAATACCCGTTTATTGCCAAAGTACATCATAGAGGACAATGATAGAGCAACAAGTCAAAAACAAAATAAAACGTTAACAATCAATTTCAAATGTGCCTGATGTCAAAAAAGTGGCGGACTTTGTACAGCTCCTTCTCCATCAAAAACTTCCTCATCGCGTTGTGAAAGCAGGAGGTGGGGGAACCCAAGGAAATTGAGGTAATATGCTGAACATGCTGAATTAAGTGGTTAACGGTGGTGATCACGAAGTATTCGGTGCTCTTCTTGAAAAATGGAAGGTTGTGTGATGGCACTCGCACGAGGGACTTTCCATATCTTGTTGCATGGGTGTGGTTGAACTGGACTAGTTGGAAATCGGATCGATGTTTTTTGTAATAGAGCAGAGCTTCCAGAACGGAAATTGAGGGCAGCGTTAGTAGCCCAGCAGACTTGAACTGACCTCTACAAGAAGAGTTAGGAGGCAATCCCAGCAGGATACGGACTGCTCTCTTCTGGAGAGTGAAAACTGCCGTCATATTGTGAGGATGGGCCCACGAGAGGATGACAAATTTCGCTCTAGCCAGAAACAGACCATGATAGGCCCACCAGCACTAGGTCCTTAGATGTCACGGAACGTAGTTTCCGGAGGACAAAGCACAGCCAGGTGTTCGTGGAAGTTTAGGTTAGAGTCAATGACAACACCTAGAAATTTAGTTGAGTTAACCACCTCAACCTCGGCAGCTCCTAAGGTAATAGGAGGATGGTTTGTGGAACACCGAACTTTGAACATAAGCCAGTTGGTTTCGTCCTCATTGAGCAACAAATCATTTGTAGTGATCCATTGCTTAAGGGTGTCAAATTATAGTTGGACCAAGTCTATTACATTTATTACTCAGCTTCTACTACAAGGTCATTACTGTCGAATAACCTTTTTATATTAGGTTGCTGCATTTCAATTTACTAATCAGTATATTCCAAAATCTCTCTGTTACGACGTTTTAATTATGCACCTTTACAATTTAGTCATGAGTACCTACCTACTGCAAAGATATATGCCACCTTTCGATTTCGGCTAGTGCTGTTGGTTGTAAAAAATGTTCCAATTCGAGAAACTGCAGGATACATTATACTTGAAGAAGTTTCTGAGAATGATTCGTTCACTCAGGAACAATAAAACTCTCCCTACAGAAACATGCAACACCATATGACACTTGGCAAGTAGAAAATTGATTATATTGATTCCATGACGATTCATACCAGGATATTAATTTATATACCATCGTCATGAATAAAATGCCGTTTACTATCTCTATGTGCAATCAGTAATGTGTGGCTAGCTTCCATGAGACTTAGGGCTCATCAATTAATTTAAACACGGGAATTATGATTGTTAGGTGTAGCTGATCCGTTGAACTGACTGAAGACATGTCCTATCGTCTAAGTGTGTAACTTGCTCAGCCACTCCACTATGTCATTTTTCAAAACTTCCAAAGAAAAAACGGATTTGGCCACAAACGAATCCAATGCAAATGTTTCAGTCTTCCGGAAGAAAAACAAAGAGGTACACCATTAGTGCATTTGTGCTGACTCAACCGTAAAATAATATTAGAGGGGGCAAGTCAGAAGAAAAACTTCTACTGCCAAGGTTTCAGAAATATATTCCTGTCCAGGACTTGAGGGTTTATTACTTCATTAACCAGAAACGAATAATTTAGATGTGTAGGTATATAGCTCTCAAGCCCTGATGATGGGAGTATATTTTCCAATAGCTTGTCATTAGAGGCAATCTCCACCGTCTTCACCTGACCCCCTATCTTGATATTTGACTGATTATTATAATAATTTTTTTAAAATTATGTAGGTAGGTACCCAAAACACACCTACTCATGGTCCAATACTTTTTACGAGATCTGTATGAATGCCCTAATAGTGAAGAAGAAAAAATGTCTTGTTATCGTGAATTGTATTATCATTTCCAACAAAAGCAAATTAAATTTTTTGAAGTGCAGGCAGCTAAGCGACTTCCCCTTAATGTAAATACATAGAAATCCGCCGTTCCACTAAAAGAACGCTGTGACAGGCTTCTCACGCACTTGCATCTCCGTGGATCTGAAATATAGGGATCCTCCACCGAATAGTTTCGATAGTAACGATTTAGCCTCCTAACACATCGATGCATATAGATGCAGTGATAGAAGTCGTTTCAGAGCGCCCTGGAGACCTCCTTTAAAGCATTGCCTACTGAGTAGTGAAGTACTGTGATTGTTTCCTGAAACGATAGTTGTGGCGTAGTTCATTGGTTAGGATAACAGTCTCGTGAGCCGAAGGTCGGGGGTTTGAGACCTGATGAATGGTCCTTATTTTTATTTTATTTTTTTCTTTCTTTTTTGCTCATACAACTCCCGAAATATACTTCTAAAACGTCATTCTGACCTGCATGTCCATCTAATCTGAATTTTCACTAAGGGATTGACTACTTGATGTTATGTATTTTTGAGATACGAGCTTGCGAGTATCCAGATCACCAAACTATACACTTCATTCTGACCTACATGTCCACTAATCTGCATTTTTACTAAGGGATTGACTGGAACTTTTTCAATTTTGGCGCTCAGAAGATCAGTTGATTTGAAAATGAGCAAATCGATGTGTTGGGAGCCTGAATCAATACTTTCGAGAATGGCTAGTAAATAAGAGTGGGGGATCAGCTAAGATATATGACTTCCTCTTGATAGAAATCCGCCGTTCCACTAAAAGAACGCTGTGACAGGTTTCTCACGCTGACCTTGAGCGCTATCTGCTGTACTGTTATCACCACTAAAAATAACATGTTTACACATTTTGATCCATATTGGTTCTTTCGAACTATCGTTTCACTTTCTTATTTCACTTAACTTTCGCTGGTGTGAAGCCATACGCTTATCGTTATTACCTACCAATTTTCTAACTTACTCAATCTTTAAATGGTATTGCATGCTCCACAGAAGAATAAACTCGAAGGGGTAAGTATTTAATTACTTGGTATACGAAATCTGGTATTATTAATAATATTGGTTTGCAGCCTTATTCAATTTATCATTACAAGTGACGAGCCCTTCTTGTCATAATCAGATTTAACGCAATGTTGCTATTTGCAGGGTGTACCTTTCTTGCACAAACTGAAGCAGCGCCTTGTACCTAACAGCAATTTCGTAATTGATGGAGCGATACATGACAATGCTATCAAGTAGGTTTCTCTATTAGTGAATTAATTATTTAATTGATAAATTCCACGCAGCTCATTATTACTTGTGGCTCGTAGGTATAGATAGGTACATAAAGTTGCATGTTTTCCGACGTTTGTTTGTTCTCTGTCACATTATGGAAACTTCAGTTAGGATAAATTGCAAATTATATTGTTTATAAAAAGTTCCAGTCATGCAGCATGATCGAATTTTCGTAAATTATCGTATTGTCGTGTTTATTTCAACTTTTGAAATTTGGGCTTTTTGAGTGCAAAGAAATTGTTAACTGTTATTAATTTTATGGCAAAAACGTATTCTAAATAATAATCTGGCATTCAAAAAGAGATTATGTATTTTTATCTTTTTTGCAATTTTAATACATTTTTTAAAGCAAATTTCAATGAAATTTAATTGAATTTTCAGCATAATGTTGAACATAAATTTGGCAATGTTCTATTTTATAGTCACTCAACTCTATTTGAGCAACATTCTGGTTAAAAAAATGAATAAATCAATTTCACGATTTTCAACCGTTTTTAGACAGTTTTAGTGATTATTTCAGCTCATTTTTGAAATTTGACCAATTTAATGTGCTCAAAAAGTTCTTGCCAATGGAGGACTCATCCTTTAATTAGGAAAGCTTGATTTTTTGGCGCAAGAACAGAATTTTTATCTCAATCCTAAGGAGATTTATTGAGGGTGAGAAAGAGCGATCAGCTTCTTGTGCTATTTTATTAGCTTAGCGCTTTCGCCTTTATTGGCCTCGTCAGAGCTCTATATACCTAAGTATTTTTATTGATATCAGTGGTTGTCTTAGTTGTAAATTTGTACGAGAAGCTCTCTTTCTCACCCTCAACAACTCTGGGATGTATTCCTCAAAACCCACTACCCCACAAAGATTTATCGTTTGGGATGACACACACACACACACACACACACATAAACACATGTTATATACATATGAAGAAGCTTTACACTCCTTCAGAACGCCTCAAAACGGATTTCAATGAAGAAAATTTTGATTTTCATTCATTTTTTAAGAAAATTCGCTAAAACGTGATCATTTTATAGGTATCACCTTCTGTTGCGACAGGTTTTCTGTGGATTTGTGCGCTCATGTCATGTGTCCTAAGGACAATGTCATCAAGAAACACGTAGCTCTACATTTCAACCCTCGCCTGCCGATGAATTGTGTTGTACGCAATAGTTACATAGGCGACTCATGGGGCCAAGAAGAAATCAAAACCTTCAGACGCAATCCTTTGAAGAGAGGGCTTGAGTTCATCTTGGAAATATTTGTTTCCCCTACGGAGTTTCTGGTGAGTGTCAAGAAGTAGAAATTTCTGTAAGTGACTTTCAGCACAATTTGTTTAATTTTGGTATTTTAGGGTTGCGATTGGGTGAGTATAGTATTGTAGGTAATGTTTTTCGAAAAAAACACCTTTAAGTTATTTTCCTGTGCATGAGGGATATTGAAAATGTTTGTTCCCCCTTTGAAAGGGGTGAAACATAAGTTATGGTATTGTAACGACCCAAAAATATTTGATCCCTCGACAGAGCTCGAGCTCATGTCCTTAATTTCTTTGAGAGGAAATCTCTTTAGAACGAGAGTTGCCTATGAGGCTGATTTAATAAAACCTCTTCGACTGTGCGAGGTTTCCTTGAACTTAAAATTTCCCTGGAGTCAAATACCAGCCGTCTCGGCTGATTTCAGGTCAGACAACTGACGGAGTGAAACCACAGGCTGCTGGCTCAGAGATACTTGCTGGAAGAAGTTGCTGTCAAGCGAGATGTGTTTTTGACTCAATTGAGTGAGGGCGTGAAAGATGCTATGCCAGGGTATGTGATGTTTACAGTCTGGCTTGAGAGGAATTATTTGCTTTGTATTAAAGTCTGGGTACTACTGATGTGCACCAAGTGTAACGGCCCAAAATATTTGATACTTCGACAGAGTTCGAACTCATGTCCTTAATTTCTCTGTCAGCTGACATGGCCAACTCCCGGAAATGTAATTCAAAGGGAGATAATAAGGCTTCTTTTTGCTCCCTCGAGATCTTGTAAATCGCTGCACACTGCAAGGCAGTGGAGTGTCATAAATATTTTATGACTTGCTCCTGTACAGAAGAGTCAATGAGGTCTATCTCGTCCGAGCTGATGAGGGATAATGCTGCACCCGAAGCAATGAGAGCTGACGTTTGAATATTTTGCCCCTGACCCATCATATATTCATCTTTCCTCAAGACATTCTTGTGAATTGAATCGCTAATATTTCTATCAACTTGGCTCTGAGCATATACTTGTCCATGAGAGTTTAGTAATATTCTGAGACCAAATCGAACCGAAGAAATGAAGAAAATTGTTGTAATATTGGTTCTTCAAAAAACATAACTTCTTCCTGGGGAACTGAAGCCTCCTAAATATGATAACACATTCAAGTGGGAACACCGGGAATTGCTGGGGTGCCCCTACTGGCACAACTGGTAACTTCGATGATCCCTAAAGCATTGCCACCTCGTCACAGCTCTGATGACTTCGGATTTCCAGTGGATCCGTCCAACCATGGAAAAGAGACTCAGAAGAGCCCTCTCAATTTACCTCTTGTCTGACACTCAATATTTGAGCCAACGCTTCATTTTCATGCCCGACATTCAAAATTTGAGCCGACGTTTTATTTTCATGCCCGACACTGCCATTCTCAGCGGACACTTCCAAACTCAATTCATTACCTGAATTTTGAGTCAAAAGCAAGGTGTGCAATGCTAACCATTCCAATATAGCGTCGGCATGAACCTAGGCCCCTTTGCAGCTATCCTTGGTTGAGGATTCACTCGATATTTCGAAATTATCCTCAGATTCTGTGTCTCGAGACCTTAAAGCACCACTTTACTTTCTGTGTCTCGAGACCAATACCACTTTACGCGAGGCCTTTTTCGTTGGAAAAAACTGGAGAAGTTCAGAAGGCCACGAGAGAACAAGCTAGAATGGCAGACGGATGATTCAGGAGACAGAGGTACCAACACTGTAATCAGGCAGCTGTGCCAATACTCTGGACCAAAGGTCCTTTAGAAAAGGAAAATTTTTTGTTTTTCCTTTAAACTGGGTTCTGAATACCTCGTGGGTCAGGCCTGCAGCCACAGTGATACAGATTACCGATCTTCCGAAATATAATAAACTGTAACTTGTTAATTGTCCGGTATTTATTGGTTAAGAGGGCGGCCACTCATTTATAGTGATCTATTTGTCCATCTAATCTATATTTTACCAAAAGGATTGATTTTTCTTATTTTTTAAATACGAGCTTGCGAGGATCCAGACCACCAAACTATACTCATCATTTAGTATATTTCCAATTTGTATTTTACTAAAAAAAAATTGGTTAGTGGCTTCCCTACATTATTACTTGTATCCTACAGACTAGGGATCTTACCTTGCCATTGCTCATGCCAGATGGAGATCGAGTTACAGTCAAGTTAAGCAACACCTCAATAAATTGTGTTATCACCAATGGCTCTCCTCGCAAAAGCATCAGCAGGCTCATTGCTATGGCTTGGCACCTATTATTATATATTGATCCAACATGTTAATAGATATTGATATTAATCAGTATATTATTTTTTTAAATCTTGATGTATTAATAATTTACAGATAGCTGTGAATGGCAGCCATTTCTGTGCATTCGCTCATCGATTACCTTACCAAGAAATCACTTCCATAGAAGTCAATGGAGACATTGTCCTTAATAAAGTGGAACTGATGGCTAGCAAGTACTATCCCGCTATTTCGAATGATCCTGTCTCAACAAATAATGTTTTAGTAAGTTTCAATTACTATACCAATAAATAATCACTTGTTTGAAAAATTACTTGAACAAGCAGCAAAGGAAAAGTCTCAATAAATGTCATGTAATAAACCCTATGGATATAATAACAAAATACGTTTGTGCAGTAAACCATTTTCTTCGGATCATTTGTTGTTTGCTACAACCATTATCGATTTGGTACTTGTTCATTCTTCGGAATTTATAAATTTGGTGCGTCCACAAATGCGGGGTTTGGCAAATACCGAATGTTTGGTGAACCCCAAGCAACTCGCGGTCGACCGATTCGGTATTTGCCATGTTTGGTGAGCACCGTGCTCGTCTTTGGAAACGATAAACATAGTATTTTTTCTTAATTTCTGTCACTGACCACTTTCCACCCAGTTTTCCCTCAAGGCGTTTCCACGCATCGTGGACTTCACCCTTCAGCTTGTGCTGTGGTTGTGATGCATTCCACAGAACTTCCTCCAGCTTGTAGACTTCTAGGAAAGTAATGACCGGTTCGTTAGTCCACTCCATCTGGGTGATATCTCGACCGCACAAAACGAAAACTGAATGCACCAACAAAGAAGGGCGAAAACGAAACAATGGCGACGGAGAACGGGAGAGCTAGGAAAAACCCAGGACAAGTGTGAATCACTATTCGGAAAGCGACTCGAATGTGTGGATGGGGCTTTTTGGTGGGTGATGCTCGCTGTTTGGCAAACATTTGACTCCTTTGAAGCGGACAGTTTACCGACACTGGATGGAGCTCCTGAATCCCGAACATTTGCGGTTTGGCAAATAGCGAACATCTGTCCAGACAAGTGGATATTTGGCAAACTTTTGCTAGGAGTTCGCCAAACTCTGCATGTGTGGATGCGGCCTTAGGTTTCGCCGTTTGTGACTTAATATTTAATTAAGCATTAATACTTACAAGTACCGGTACAGTAGAGCAAGTTGGGGTTATTGTTACAAAATTCCACTTGTTCAAAATACTAACAATTCTCAGCACAGCAGATCCATAAATATTAGAATAAAACTTTAGAAAATGCCCTTAAATTGAACATCTTGGGGTTTAAAAACGTTTCTCCAATGTGTCTCTCTAGGACATGTTTAGTGATTATACTGCACATTTTTTGAAGCTGGTCATTTTATCGTTCTCAAAAAGTGTTGGCCAACGAACTCAACCTTTCTTTTGAAATGAACGGATTTTTTTATCTCAACCCTGAGGATAGTTATCATCTGGAATGACACATAATTATATAGGTACATAAATATAATACTTATGAAAAAGTGTTGAACTCCAGGAATCGTTTCAAAATGTCCCAAAACTGAAGGCAATTCTCTTGGTAAATGTTATTTTTCAACTTTCTAGAGTCATTTAAATAATTAATTTTCTTTTGAAATACAATAATTATCCATGCCTATGTGTCCGCCCAAACAGTATGTAACAAAACCACAAGTTATGTGTACAAACTGTACACAGATGTATTAAAATCCTATAATAATAGTACCTAATGATATGAATTGTCTGAGAATAACAACTTGCCCACATTTTTTTTATTTTATGGAAAACCAATATAACTCTCAAGAAATAATGAATTTCAAATGCTCAGGAAATCGCACCAATATGTGGTTAGGCTGTGAGGAACGATTTGCATCCTGTTGATTGAAATAATTTAAACTTCACATAGTAGGTACCTACCGTGGTTATGGTTAGGTTGAATGATTTTTGATTAATTGAATGAATTTTAATTCTAATTGGTATTTGTACTGAATTAACTTTTATTCATATATACTTCATTTGGTACCTAATTGACGTAGTGACGTTTGTTCTAGGAGTTGCCGCTAACCAAAAAATTATCTCAAAGTCTCACGATTCCTTCAACAGTGATACTTGAAGGCACAGTGTACTTGCTTCCTTTCAATTGTTACTTCAACTTACAATGTGGGAGTCACGTGTACCCCCATCCACTCATTGCAGTTCATATGAATCTAAGGTGGCAGCCTTCTGATGAAGACATTATCGTTTTCAATTCGTGGACTGACGATAAATGGGACTCAGAGGTACCAAGAAACTTGCTGTTAGATTTATTCCCTTTTTTCCTAGAAGTTTTTTCATTAAAAGGTTCCATTTTATTTAGTTTTAGACTTGAAATCATTAATCCTAAATTTTTACCAATCCAGAGAGTTCCTAGTAGATCTGTCGGTCTCAGTATGGCGTGCGGTAACAAGAAACATTACCACACCTTAAAGTCACGTCAAGTCCTTAACGGATCTAGTTGTAACGCTAAATCCATGAAAGGAGGAAATTAACCCTAGAAGGTTATTTGAGTCCATGGAAGAAGGTTATTTTAGACAATTACGTTTTTTACGGATTGCGATCCATTTACGTATCTGTACGGAAGGATGCGTCACTGTAACTCAATGCGTCAGAGTTACGGCGCCAGATTGTCGATACCGCACAACGTATTGTGTTTTACGGATCTACTAAATACTCTCTAGTTGCTAAACGATCCTTGAGTACTATTTGTGGCTATTCAGTATACCTACACTCATCAGTAATAAGGATGAAATTACAGCTTTCATTTAATTGTTTTTCTCAAATATCAGAATTAAAACTTGTACTTACTCCTAAATAAATAACAATATTATGTCCACAGCTGGATTTACCAATGTGTAATATGTTTCAACCGGGAGCTGATTTCGTGCTGAAAATTGAGATAAGCAATAACGGCTTTCAGGCTATTATCAACGACTTCCCACTTCCCGTCTTTCCCCACAGAATGAAATTGGAGCTTGTTGACACACTTGTCGTTCAAGGAGACATCAAACTCACTCGTGCTGATATTATAAGATGACCTCAATTCGTTGAGAATTATGAACAAAAATAATACCTCAATGTAGTTGTAAAACCAACGATATCTATTGCTACGTCATACATTCAAAATGGATTGTAGAATTGATGAAAGGTTGAGATGTTGTGCCGAGATTGCGTCCAGGTTTTGTCTATTCTCTGGCGTTTTGTATATTGTCTGTCGCTAATGTCAGGTTCCCCAAGGGATTGTCTCCTTGTCATGGGCTGATCGTATCAATTACATCCAGGCTTATGTATCCTACACATACAGGCTTCATTTGTGTAAACTTCATCGAACTGTACAATGTAAATTGCTTTAAGGATGATTGGTGCCAAACTTTCCGAAATTAGGTAATTTACATACATTATTTAGTCGCATTGTGCTGTTGCAGGGGTTGCACTCGATCTTCGCCTTCCACACATAAAATGTTAAAAAACGCGATTTTTAGAGAAGTTTAATATGAATTATAGAAAGTTGATTTGAATAGTAAAAACCCATCTACAAGGCTCCCTGCTGCTGAGGGGCTGTTCATAAACAGTCACCCCCTCGCTGATTCCATCAATATTGTCCTGTTGAATGCTCCTTTCATTCTTCATTTGCTCAGGTGTTAAATATAATTTTACTTTCTCCTCGCAACTCTAAACATAAGTGAAAGTATTACGATCCTTCTGAATATAAATTTCTAGACATTGGGTTGTGTCCTGACTCAATCTGAATCCTGCCCTGCTGAAGCTAGTCGTGTTATACATGAAACGCATTTCCTTAAAAGATCGAAGTTATTTCTTGGGGAAAAGGCCTATTTGTGTGGGGTAAGCTCAAAATGTATGCAATTACGTGTACAAGAAACGAGATTTGTGATGATTTTTAAACAATTAAGTAGGTATCCATCAAGTAAGTTGTTACTTGGTCGTTAGCTATTGTCCATCTCTTGGTGATGTCTTTCATAATAAGAGCAATAAACTAAAAATAACTGTTTCCTAGCGATTTAAGTGAAATGTTCTCTCATTGCTGAAAAATGGCACCACCCTTTAAGCACATCTGACAACCATACATACAGCTTAAAGCTGGTTAAAAGTTGATTTGAAAAAAATTTCCCCGTAAAATGTCAGTTTGTTATTTCTTGAAAATTATCTTTTTAATTGAATTTGAGTTTTGTCAAAAATTTACCTCCATTACTGAAATTGAATTTTCAATTACCTTTCTCTGTTCTCTAAAAAATGCAAAACGTTGAGAAAATAATTGTCTTTTTGTTAATTATTTATTATTTTGAATAATTTGACTATTTAAGGTTATCTCGTATTCAACCTTCTACATCATCACTTACATTTTTGCTTAATTTCCTCTTAAGTTTTTCAAAATCCTGATTTTAAAAAGTTTCTGGAATTGCCTAGATTGCATATATACTCTCGATGATTCTCTACTTTTGCGTAGGTATATACCTTCATATACGGGTTAGAAAAAAATAATCATTCTACTGCTCTTTAACTTTTGTAGACTTCTGGATTCAAGTTGTACGAATTCTTTATATGCGTTGGATAATTTGTTAGTAATGAGCTTACGTCGAAGAATCGTCAAATTTTGAGAAGTTTGGCAAAAAAACTTGAACCTGTGCGAATATTTTGTTACGTATTTTTATAAATTAATCAAGTCTGTTTAAAAATAAGAGACTGTATTTGTGAATCTCTCGTCAAATTTTTAATGTTTTGAAATTAAACTACTCGTCCTATGTTTTTTAGACCCTAATTTTAAGTAGGTTCCACGTGCCAATTGGTTTACATGCCTATTTAGTTTCTTTCCAAAGATGAGTTTATGATTGTCCGTCCAAATTCAGTAGGATCACTTATTGGTTTTCCACTATTGCTGTAAAAAAAAAGCAAACATGGCTCATCACCTAATTACCAGTTATTAATTTGTACCTAAACTTGTAGCTAATTTTCGCCAATAGTGCATTGCCCTTTACAATGTCTGTGTACGACCATTTGAAATTTAGGGGGAACTTTTCTGTTCAACCTGTACGATTACTAAATGCCTGGAAAGAAGTTGATTAGGTTAGGTTTATATTATTAACTTTCAAGTGATTCAGTCTAGCGAAATCCGGAACATGGTGACTCGATCTCATTATTTGTGGGTGAGTAGGGAATTCGCACCTTGGTATTTTTTTCTACCTATTAATTATAATGTATCGTAATTATCAGAGGAACATTTGGATTGATAAAAACAGTAGGTTTCGCTAAAAACTAACGAGACGTTCGTGAACAATCAATTTGAGACACGAGACTCTAGACCCTGACCAACTAATCTAAATTCTTACTAAGGGATTGACTACTTGATGTTATGTATTTTTGAGATGCGAGCGTAGCGAGCATCCAGACCTCTAATCTAAGCAGAAAACTGATCTGTGTAAAATCTCATGGCGACTGGAGCGCTGGGAATGCCACGCAGTGGTTATTCGAACTAAAGAGCAAGTCAGGGTCTAGAGTCTCGTGTCTTAACTTGATTGTTCTTGAACGTCTCGTTATTAACTATTTCTGCATGCGTCTGCATAACAGCATGAGTGGTCTACCTGTTACTGTTGAACCTTAAAAAGAATCAGTAGGTAATTCCGTCTAGTACCTACCTGGGTATGAATTTTCATCACTTGATATTGTATCAAAGAGGTGTTAAATTGGTGTTCTGCCTATTCCCTTTCATATTCATTCTATTATAATCAAACGTCGGTATTTACAAATTTAATTTTCATTATTTCCATTCCTTTGATTGTGTATTGCGAGTCTTATATTTTACAATAGATTTTGTTGAGAATGCTACATTTCCTATGCAAATGAAAGACGATGGAAACTCGTAGTTTGATTCATGACCTCTAAAAAGGGTTTTTAGTTAGAAACGTTTCAAAAAGTGTATTGAAATTTTCTTCAATACATTCTACTATACCTAATTTTTTTGTATACAAACCCCTTGAAATCCAAATTGTTGTTCCTATACTCGTGCAGCGATAACAGCAGTCGTTTTTCTGAAGTGTTCCCTTTCCTCGTCCTACCAATAGTTGGCAACGTGTTGGCGGGGGAATAGATCCTCATCGGCATGCGTTAATTTTACCTTTAAAACCCTCTGTCTCAAGTTAATGGATTTTAATTGCTTTGGAATTATGTATTGAAATTCCAAATGAGGATGAAGAATGATGTAAACTGAGTCCGAGCCCGTAATAGAAATCTCAATTAATAACATTTTGTATAGAATATGAAACCCCTATCATTATGGGCCATTCTATGGGATCTATGCTCTACTTATAGTCATTCACTTCAAAATTGTGCGTAGAAAATGACTGCAATATAAAACAAATAATTTGGATTTGATCCAGAAAATCCCGTTGCCGCTTTAAAGAGGTGTTGGAATCTCATCAAGAAGTGTTGGAATCTCACTTTTGATCTCAGATTCAGTGCTCTTGAAAACCTTCCAAGTACCAATTTGCACCTCAAAAGACCGTTTAGTTTGGCCTATTAACGGGTAGGATGATCACGCGTAGTAGTGCTAGGGAGATGAGCGGGGCCATGACGTCATCGTTCTGGAAACACATTTCTGCCAAGATACCCATCATATGGCACCTTTTTGAAAAGTCTCGCTCAGGTCCTTCAGTTGAGCTAATAAAAAATAACCATTTAAATTCACCATTCAGCACACCAAATGAACTGAAAATTTGTGAGTTAAGGTGTACAACTCGGTTATATATAACGGAACTGCAAAGATCTGCGAGTGTTACCATTCGATTCAGCATGAAATAATTCGTAGAAACGGACCCCGAACATGTTGGTCCTTTTTCTAGGAAACCCTAAATATCATTTAAAAATTCAACCAGTGGTTAAGACTGCGAAACTCGTAAACGAGTTCCACTATCTGCTTTACAAGCAGATACCATGTTACATGGATATGTCTTTGATTGGGGATTTCATAACGGTTGTCCTCGAGTTGTCCTGGACTGTTGTCAAGAGGATGAAAATGTTTCCTATGGAGTGGAGTAAATGATGCTATTGCTTTACGTTAAGAATATTGTAACCGGCTTATTAAAATTGTTTACAGTCCAATCAACTTAGTTTTGGAATGTAGCCAGGTACGTAAGGAGGGGGAAATTGGTAGCTTGAGATGTGAACATTTATCACATAAATCAAGCGCTTTCCAACGAGTGGCGAACGATTTTTGTGCGATGAAAACTGCGGAAGTTCCATTCCCCTAGCAACGGCTGGGTTGTACGTGAAAAACACTGAAATTGTGACACAAATTTTGCGTCACGGAAATTTTTGGTTGACCCCCCAGAGCAAAGACATATCCATGTCAAAATAAAAATAAAAATCAAAAAAACTCGGCGCTCCGCGCCTCGCAAGGGGGCAAGCCCCCTGGACCCCCGGTTACCTCTATTTACATACTTCGGACGAAATTATTGAAACACAGAATGTGTTTGCGTTGTCGCGCAAACCAAGTGACAACCAAACAAGCGTCATTGTTTACTATTCATTTACTATTCATGCTCATAAACTCAGGTTGATGGCCACGCACTTCACAGTAGTTAACATAATATGGTTGGATAAATCAGGAGCTTTCCAACGAATGGTGAACGATTTCTGTGCGATTAAAATTGCGGAAGTTCCATTTCCCTACCAACGGCTCGGTTGTACGTGAAAATCATAAGAAAATTTACAAGCGGTTGCAATCATGTTGACAATATCAATTATTGAGAATGATCATCTGTGTGTAAACAATTGATTCAAATAACCATGCTCATAACTCAGGTTGATGGCCACGCACTTCGCAGTAGTTAACATAATATGGTTGGATAAATCAGGAGCTTTCCAACGAATGGTGAACGATTTCTGTGCGATTAAAATTGCGGAAGTTCCATTTCCCTACCAACGGCTCGGTTGTACGTGAAAATCATCACCGTCACACATTTCGTTACCATCCCGCGTTCCATTTTCGGCTAGTTAGTCCATGGCTAAAACACATTCTGTGTTAAAATAAAACATACTTTTCTCTCCTATTTATCAATTTTTCTGTTCCGTTGGAAAGAATATATTAAATGTAGTATTTTGTAAAAGTTGACAGCCTCTAAGATTAATTTTGGAGGAGTGACTAATTTTTAAACATTTTTTTAAATTCCCGATTTCTTGAAGAAATAACGTTTGTTTTCTAATAAGTGAGTGGTAAATGGAAATAGTTTTTTAAATTATCGTTGATTTTTAACTTACAATATAATTTTCTGCATACGTTTTTTTTAGGTCTAGTTCATCGTTGTTAAACTTCTTTTGACTATTAAATAAATAATTATATTAATAAATTCAATGATTTTTAGCCGATTTCAGTAATTTTTGAATGATATTTTTAGCACATTTTTGGAAATTTGATGTGCTCAAAAAGTACTGGCCGACGAACTCATCCTTTCTTACGGAAAGCTTGAGTTTTTGGCACCAGAATTGAATTTTCATCTCAATACAAGGTAGAGAGAAAAAAAGAACACGCGTAAAATGAATAAAAGTAAAAAAAAAGATAATAAAAAAATAATAATAATGAAAAATGGATAAATGAATGAAATAAGTGGGAGGACTCCCAGGTTTACCCAACTCAGCCCTTGGGATCTGGGAAACTGAAGGAGAAGGAGGAGGAGAGAGTGGATTGAAAGGAAGTGCCCTTATAAAATGACCACCAGTTTAAGTAACAACCCCTCAGGACGCGGTTGGTGATACCATGGAGCTCTCCCGCCGAGACGCCCAACTTAAGTAACTCCATGGCACTTTTCCCACACCACACCCCGCACCATGGCACGGTCGTCACCATGACCTTGATGTTAATGGTTGCCACTCCTTTTAGCTTCAGGAATCGTTTCAGAATGCCTCAAAACGGATTTCCTAAAAGGAAATTGTCAAAAAATATGATTTCAAACTTTTTGGAGCTATTGCAGTAACTTCATTTTCCATGAAAATCCACTAAAATCATATCTTGTCAATGGATTGAGATATAGAGGTGAAGTTGGCGGCATTCTACTCCATCTTCTGCCTAGTTCACCCAATCGTTCATTCAACTATTTGAAATGACCACCCAGTAGGTATATACAGTATATAGATAAGTATTTTTGTTTCTTTATCGTTGTAGGTACCTGCGTACGCATACTTATATTACCCGCTTCTTTTCTTGAAGGGCGATACCCAGGGGTTTCCTCTGCCACTCATTGTTGTCAACTTATATGTGAATCTACTTGCCCACGCTTTTTATAATCTGTTACACTGATATTTTTCCGGTATCATTTTCTCAGAGTAATAAGTAATAAATTATGAATAGCAATACAATAATACACTTTGTTAGTTTCCAAGATCTTGAATTATCTTCCTTTCTACTTGAAGGTTAATAAATATATGCAAAGTAATAATGTTCTATATTTTATACCTGTTATAGTGACTATTATATTTATTTTAAGATTGTAAGAGTACCTCGTTTTTCACGAGGGCTTGTTCAGTATATTTGTTGTTGGTTGGTACGGTATTTATGCAGTAATTACTCATTTATGTTAAAATGTATTTGTAATCCCTTTAGTATCTTATTGTTGTCATTTGTTTACAGAAAAAAACTAATACTGCAGAACTTTACGACTATTATTGATTCCTGTTTAACATTTAGATCTCATTATGGGTTGATCATTATGGAAATTGTTACACTCCAGGAAAATAACTTTCACTGTCGAAGAGGTTTGATCACCCTGGCCTCATAGCTCTGATTGTAGGAGTGTTGCGACTTCGGCAAATTTCCCGTAGTTGTAACGACACAAGTTCGAACTCATGTGGAGGTATCAAATATTTTTGGGCTGTTACAGTGGCGCAGTCGAAATAGGACCCGAAATCATGTGAAACAATAATTAATTAAATTCCTCTTGAGCCAAAAGACTGTAATCATTACATTTCCTGTCGTTAGCACCTTTCACGTCCTCACTAACTTGAGTCAAAACACACTGTGACAATGACCTCACTCGACTGCTGACTTGATCCAGCGTGCATCTGCTGAGCCAGCGGCCCGCAGTTTCACTTCGTCATTCGTCCGACCCCAAACCAGCCGAGACGGCTGGTATTTGACTCCGGGGGAAATGTTAAGTTCCAGGAAAGTAACTCTTACAGTCGAAGAGGTTTTCTCAACCTGGCCTCATAGCTCAGATGGTTAGAGGGGTTGCAACTACGGGAAATTTCCCGTAGTTTTAATGACGTGAGTTCGAACTCCTGTCGAGGTATCAAATATTTTTGGGCCGTCACAAAATGTCGATAGTTCCACAATATTTCTGTATATGTTCATACCTTAGCTTCTCAGAGGATTTACAATTCCTCGCTATCACTTAACCCAGTACTTAGCTTCAGCCTTCAGAGAGAAGTGTCCGATGGGGAGGGAAACAAGAATAATAAAAAGTTCTAGTCATGCAGCATGGTCATGTGATCTCGAGTAACTCCTTGGCGCTTTTCCCGCACCACACCACTCGCCATGAGACAGTCTCAGCCATAACTTGATGTTATGGTCGCCCATACTTTTAGCTCGGAGCTCGGAAATCTCTTACTGCAGGTCATTTCTGTCATACTTTTCAATTTTAGCCCGCCAGATCTGCTCCCACACACACACACACACAAATATACAATATATATATACTCAACACACACACTCTTTTACCACATTATGGCGATATGGGGCCTGCCTGCATTTGCTAGAATTTATTCCTTGGTTATTCAATCCACAAAATTTTAGTGGGCCGTTCCACATGGAACATAGCGCATTCGCAAACGTTAAACCCATCAAGCGTAATTTTTGCATAGCCTATTCATACAATCTCTGAGGGTAGTTGGAAAATAATGATAAGATCATATAAGTTTCATCATTAGTAGTACCTGCTGCGATTGCTCGAACCTCAAATCCTTATAACAAGCATGACTCCAACTGATTTCGATGGAATTTTTTGAGATTGTACAATTTGGGCTGTAGACCGTCTGGGCCGCTTTGAACTTAGCTCCCTAGTACTGGTAGCTTAATGCGCATGCACAAACTTTACCAATTAGGAATAATTTTCTCATTACCCAATTGACCGATTTTAGCATTTATTGTTCCATCTTAATTTACTTCTCCATCTTTATTTTCAATGATCTACACATTCGTGTTAAGGATACTAGGAAGTTACGTGCCACATCCAACTTGGTAGACGTTTTTCAATTTGACCCACGTCAAAGTACAGCTAGTACATCTGCGTCGTGGGTTAAACAAGAATAAAATGTATATATATGTTGAGTTAACAAATCTAAAAATTAATGGGATGCAAAGCTGGTGGAGCTGGATGATTGGGGAGGAGGGGGGGTTGACATGAGTTAGGTATTGATGAAAAATAGTTGAATATTATTTTTGGCCCTGCAATATGCAAGTGGTTCCCATATTCTCCAAGAGATACGAGAATGGGACCAAGAATTCCCCTTCCTTTTTACCTGTTGCGAGGGCAGGCGGGGTTGTGGCCTCTTCTTGGTCACTTTTCATGAGTGCCAACTTAAGAAGGAAAATTTACCGATTGAGTCGGGCCCTCAATTCCCATCTAGTCTATAACTTGCGTTACGTCGTCTTTGCTTACTGTCACTGACCTGCTGCCACTTCCCGTCTTCCCTTTTTTTCCCAATCGTTTCTATAAACGCACTTTGTCTCATTGGTTTTCATCTCGGCTTTTCATCGGACTACACATTTTGGTTAGTGAATTAGTTTTGTCAATTTTTGTTACAATTTTAGTAGTAATTATTTCACAACGACCTCGGACGAAATGGCATCTCAGTCTTTGCCGACAGATGAGAAGTCTCTTGATTCTCACTCATCTTTGAAAAAGGAAAGCCCCTAAAATCGCATGCTCGCGCCTGGTTTTTCGTGTTTGGAACTACTTCTTGTAAGAAAAAGAGCACCAAGGGCCACTCGAGAACGTCAGTATAGTGAGTGAAGGAGTTTGTGACGCAAATGGCCGCAAAATACGATCTTTACATTCACCTCTCGTCTAAAAAAGGTGGGCAAGAAAAGTTTCCCTCATTTGAAAGGGAATTATTCCCTCTCAATGGGAATCCTGTTTCCTTCTGGGTATAGATTAGTGGAGTTAAGCCGGTTTCACATGGAGCGGTATGAGCGTACAACCGGAAAGACGGAAGGCCGAAAAATCCAGTGGAGGGGGCGGCGGAATGCGTCACGTTGTTCACATGAAAACGGCACCTTGGTGAACGGAATCATAACCATCCTACCTGATCTGAAACCTCTACTTGAGGTTATCAACATTCCTGTCCAATGAGCTTGCGCTCCGCTCAACGGCAAGCGGCAACGGTATACAAATTTCTAGCGCCGACGGCAACATGGCTGCCACCATCCTCAACTGTTGTCCCAACATTGTGTTCCGTCTCCGGACATACCGCTCCATGTGAAATCGGCTTGAGGGCCGTTCGAAGAAGAGGGATACATCTTCCGTTTTGTCAACCCTCCTTGTAAGCTTGTCCTATTAGTGATGGGCGATACTGTGATTTTTCACTAACAGGTTCTCCTGATACTGCTACTTTGAAGTAATAGGTGATTTCAATAACAGGGTGATTTGTAGTCAGCTGCTCAGAGCCCCGTTACCTGTGAATTTCTCTCCCAAACCTGTGATTGAATAGGTATGTAGAATAGATTAGTTGACTGTTGAGGTTGCATATCGATGGTCGTGTGTTTATTGTTTATAGGTGTTTTTAAATTCGATATGGAGGTCTTAAAACTATAAAATTGTCCAAAAATGTCACATTTGGCACTTTTGTTATTTTTGTCTGTTAGTGAAAAAAAAAAAAAAACAGACCCAGACCCAAATAGTAGTAAACTAACTTTCTCACGCCGTATAAATTCCTTTACCTTTGCTTTGTTAAATTTGACTGCTTCTATCTTCTAGATAATCTTTAATAAATAATCATATTTTCACATTTTCTTCATGTTATGGTCCTACATGAAAAATGTAGGTATACGTAGCTTATTATTCCATTATATTCCATTTATTCGTATAATCCAGTACAGCCCTGTTATAAATATGAGAGAGCTACGCGCCACTCAACGTGGTTGGCGTTTGTATATTTCAACTGGTCTTACGTCACTTATCCTTATTATCAATTCACCGGGCAACTAGCCTCGGCACTCTGACAGTCGCTTGAACAACCTTTCCCGAGTAAGTGCTTGTTAAACTCCATTGTGAGCGATTCTTTATTCCTAACGTATTTTAACACAATCAGACCTAAACAACTAGCTACAATATGTTGGGGGGATAGATTTTGAGTTCTACCTATTGAGTGAAGGTTTCAATACCCATTTTTTGCATTTGAGCAATAGGCACCTAGGTGCTTGATCTCTAAGAACATTTCGCGATGGCTAGTAAGTGATTGAAATTGTTGACTAACGCTAGGAACAGCTGTAGGACTGTTGCGATCATAAATGTATCAAACTATGAATGGTTGTTGCCCAATCATCTTGATTATTACAATTAATTAAAGTCGTAAGATTCTGAGTTAATTCTTGGCTATGAAGTTAACAGGGTGTCTACTAGATCTGTAAAATAAAAATCGTGGACTTTTGGGGTTCTAAATTTAGAAAATCGGTGACCTTTTGCAGGCTTTAATATCTTTAGGAATAGCGTAACGAAATACTTACAGTAGACCTACTGTAATCATGAGCAGCCTATATAAAATTAGATCTACATTACTTTTTTATTGATTCTAGCCAACCTAAAAAGTACAGAAGTCTAAGACTACTTACAGAATATTAGTTATATACAATGTACAAAATATTTTAATATTATAGATTTTAAAAAGAATTCTTACCTTAGTTTTAAAATTCTGCAATAGTGATTAGTGCAATTAGGCCCACATCAGCATATTCTATTTTTATCACAACTTACTACTAAGAATAAGTTATGGAAGTCTTTAACAGAATGTATTTACAGAATATATGCAAATGTTCAATATATTTATAGGTCTATTGTACAAATAGTACACGGTAACACTACACTAATACACAGCTAAAAGAAAAGTGAGGGAATTTTTTCAAAAACCATCAAATGTCAGGGAATTTTTTTAATGAAAACTTTGTGTAATAGTTTGCTGCATTTTTAGGTATGTTCGAACTCCTAAGAAATCCTACTTCAAAGGTATACTTTATCACAATTATTATTTCATAGGTAGGTAAAGCATACGCATGACAAATGATATCAAGAGTGATGTTTAAGCTGTTCCGAGTATCACCACTGCACGCTGATTCATTGCGACATGGATATGTCTTCGGCTCTCCTGTTACTATATCACCTAGTAGTGAACCGTATGTGAAAAATATCAACAGAGTATTGAACTTGGGAACGAACCCAGTAGATTAGAGGTCTGTTCCAGTGAGAGACACTAACTTGTTGGCGTGGGTATGGTGGTTTGTCTTTCTTACTATTGAAATTGTTGTGGTTAACTTTTTCGTAGTAGTTTTTATAGATTTTTTTTATCACATTTTAATAAAATGTAAGTACATTTCATTTTCAGCATAATTTTGCACATAACTTTTTTAATGTTCTATTTTATAGTTAATAAACTTTATTTGAACAATATTCTGCTAAAAAATGTAAATTTAACTATTTTTAGCCGTTTTTGTATTCTTTTCTTAGTGATTTTTTCAGTACTTTTTTTTTTTAATTTCACCAATTTAATCTGCTCAAAACATGCTGGCTAACGAACTTTTTTTTTTAAAACTTGATTTTTTGGCGCAAAAACGGAATTTTTATCTCAATCATAATGAGAGTTACCGTCTGGTGAACTATATTATATATATATATATATATATATAATCTTATTATATATATAATATTATATATATATATATATATGAAAAAGCATTAAACTCTAGGATTCGTTTCAGTATGCCTCAAAACGGATTTTAATGAAGACATTTTTCAAAAGTGTTGGTTTAAATTTTTCAGAGCCTTTGGATTTGGATTTATAACAGCTTCTTTTTTTCGAAAATTCGCTAATTGACTTCGAAATGTTTATTTCTTGTAAAGGAAATCTGAAGCTCGGTCAGGGAAAAGTCAGGGAAATTTAAAATTTTCCATTTGGGGGCCACCCTGGTGACTTTCGGAAATATCCGTGCCCTACTATTAAATCCGTGACTTTTTCCGGAATCCGTGACCTGTAGACACCCTGGTTAAATAATGGCGATGAGAATTTTGGTTCTGGTTGTTCCAAGATAATAACGTCGGGATTTTTTTTGAATTTAACCAGCTACTACCTAACTGTACCTAGGCATCATCCTATCTTTGTTTGATTAGGTACCTACTCAGTAGCAAATATTTGAGGTCTAACTGCACAATTACCTTGGAAGAACAAATTAAATTCCCTCTCTCAGAAGCCTTTAAAAGTTATTAATACCTAAGCCAATATCGATTTTAATTACCTACTTGATAAACTTTGCAGGTTCGAAATCGTTTTCCGAGAAATCTTGTTCCGGAAGAGCTTAAATCGTGAGTATGATTCTTCTTTATTACAAATAATCTGTATTTTATATTCTCTTAAAAACGAATTCCCATTTTATGACGAGTCTTAATAACAGCAAGTAAACTACAGAAATTAAAATACACTAATAATACTTTGAAGGGCAAAAATTTAGAATTTTAGAAAAGCAGGTTTCTTACTTCACACATTCCAATTACCCATATTATGTATAGGTAGTTAACATGGATTCCTGAAGACACTATAATTTATGATTCACGCATACTAAATTTTCGTGTCTTCTTTTTTTTTGCTTTACTATTTTTTGCTTTACTATTCCTAGCTACCGATGGTAAGATAGCTTTGTGTTGGTACGAAAAGTTGAAAATTCATTTTCTTCCAAAATCAAATTTTCTACTTGCTTTTTGCGTTTCAAAGCTTGCTGACCGATTTCGGTTCCGTATCTGATGTCTGTCAGTGTAAATCCTTGTCACGCCGTATTGTGTATGCGCAAAACTAAAGTTGGGTGACACAAGCAAAACTCCGAGACCGATGGGCTGATTTTTATGAAATTTTCAGGGATTGTGCGGGTTAACTCCAAAATGACATGTACCCTATAAATTTCATTGCCGTTAAATTAATTAGGGTCTGCACATGCGCAAAGTGAATTTTTTATAACGTCGATTTCTCATGATCTGTTAGTCTGATTTTTTTAAAACTCGGTAGCTTGTTGGGTATATGTCCAGGGTTATGTATTATGTATTTTACCACGATTGGCTGAGTAATAACTGTTGCGCAAGTGGAAAACTTATATTGGTTTACACTCCGAGACTAATGGGCCAATTGTGATGTAATTTGCGAGGATTGTGCTGGTAAACCTCTAGAAAATATTTCCCATTCCATCGCCTTATATGTACTCTAGGTGGTGAAATGAACCTATGTGTACCCATGCCTATCTACTTGCATTACCTACTGTTCTATTTTCCATTCAACCATTAGACTTGTAATTAGTTCTTCAACGCATTCTATACGTTCACGTTAAAACATGTGAGGAATACATTCTGCTCACCTGCATTGGCAGACGTTTTTCGCAACTGCTTGCGACACTAAACTAGAGGTTTCCACATTTGATTAGGTATGTGTTGAGGTTATTCGTGTTTACTTGATGTTCCAATCGCGATAAACATGACTCATTGAGGGATGAATAAATATCTGGGCTTATGTGTTACCAAATAGCAAACTCCATTAATAGAATCTTCAGATCGGTACTATCTGAACTGTTATCTTTTCCTGTTTACATGAGTATTCATGAGTATAAACTTGTGCCACATTAGGTTTCATAAATTAGGTAAGTACTTACACCTCATCTAGCACTTAGTGCTTACCACACTGCTATCCACCAGCTTTTATTAGATAAAGTAATATCACTAACATCGTTTGCATTGTTTTGAATCTAGTTAATCTCCTATTCTCAGTAGGTACTTACTCGTTGTATTTTACTATGCATTGGTTTTACATGGAGTAGGCATATCCCTCTTCATTAATTGCATTTCTACCCCAAAGATTTACTGAACATTATTATTAACATTGAAAGTCTTATTTATATCATCAGAAAAGGTGGCGATATTTAGTGACTTTGTGAAAATAGTGCAACGAATAATTTTTGTACAAAGTTCAATATTCAATAGATATGCAGTCTATCCTTCTTACTGCTATCGTGTACGCCATGTTTTCTTGTGTTGACAATGGAAGAGCTGCAAGCTTACTTAAGATTTATTGTTTGAGTGCATCAGTAAGTTGACGAAAGATACCTAATAAATAGATTCAACTGGCCTTTTTTTACCTTCGTAAGTACTTGTGACATTTGCCTAAATTCAGGAGTCATATTTCAAGCATTCTGCGTTTCAGGCGATGGCGGATTCATACAAGGCTGATAATAAGAGGATCAACGATCCTGAGAAACTCAATCAAGGAAATGGTTAGCAATCCACCTTATTGAAAAGTTAAATTCATATTTTTTTAATATCTAGCGGACTTTGTCCACTCGGAAACCATCGAATGGCCCAAATGGAAGTATAGGTTGTTGGTCGGGTTTCAATTTTTTTTTTCACCGGAACGTTAACCCGAGTCTGACGAAAACCGTACAATCCATTTTATATTGTAGTCCAGTAGAAGAAACAAGAAATTTCTTCACCAAATTAGAAGAATATGGGGGTAAGCTCGAATAGGGGGGGAGGGGGTGGTTTTCTCCTTTTTTCGGTTTTTTGCCTATAACTCGAAAAGTAAGCGTTCTAGCGACTTGTTTACTATTACCAGACTTGAAGTGCATAAAATTTCCTACAATTTGCACTCCTGACTTCATTCTCTACGATTAGGCGTTCATCCGCTAGAGCGCGTTGAAAAGTAGGTATAATTTCAAAAAATCAGCAATAAGGCCTTTATGCTCTTTTTACGCATAAAACATTCGTATGAAGCTTCTGGGTGACTTAGAATACATCATGACTTGTTTTCCGAACTCAGTGATGCTCGGACAGTGGCTTGAGCAGGTTTCATGTGTCTTTTTTTTCTGTTCTTCGCTTACATCCTGGAAACTGTGATAACCATAACATATCCA
>CM061043.1:132064850-132161947 GCA_030762985.1 Adelphocoris suturalis | reverse complement strand
CACATAATTATGGACAGTAAACACACATTTTTAATTCTTTAACTACTCAATTTCTGTTTTCATGCTTATCAAATTTTTTCCATCCCATTATAATCCATGAGTGTTATTAAATATTGGTTTTAGGCTCCATGTGTAAAGAATAGTATTTCTAAATTGTTAACTTTGCTTTCGAGTCTGCAAGGCAGCGGAAGTTTTGTTTGGACATTCGAAATGAAAAAAATGTTTGTGCTCCAAAATGAAAATTTCCACTCGCATTTTGCGTTTCATGGCCTCCTGAACAAATTTGTTTCGTGTCTGTCTGCCCACATTTCCTTGCCACATCCATAAGTTCCACAATGTCGATTGGATTTTAATTAAATTTTCAGGAATAGTGTGAGTTTAGCCCTAGATGGTCCCCTATTAGTTTAATCATGATTGAATCAACTCAAGTCCTTCAATGTTGAAGAGATTTCGGTCACATTTTCAGGGATGATGCGGGGAAGGTCCCTTGAGGTCCCTTACGACATTTATCATGATTGAATCAGCGGTACGCTCAGCGAATGCGTGAACGTAATTTTCTTGTTGAAGTCACGTTGAAGCCTTCTGTGCCATGTCCTTGGCAGTGTATTTAGCTTCTGTTACTTATGCTCACAAATTTTATGACTCACATTTGTTGTTATTAGTACTATTTCACTCCTATGTTTCAGGTTCTACCTATTGGCCGATTACGAAGACTACATTAAATGTCAAGAAAGAGTAAACGAAACGTTCATGGTGAGTGTTACCAGCTTGATCGATCCTAATTTTTCAGTTCCATTTACCTTCCTTGCTGCCAAAGGAATGGGAAACTCGTATCTAAGCTAGAATTTAAATGGGTATCGACCTACCAAAAGTCAACGATTCAGAAATGGCTGATGTGAAAGAGAAAAGGTCTAATATTCTAAAATAACTATGACAGACGTTTTCAATATGACGAAAGTGGAGGCAGACGACCCCTTAGGTTGACAACATGGTCTGCAATTTATGATTTAGATAAATAATTCAGAACAAAGGTGCTGGCACATAGAACTCGTTTTTAGGGAGTCGACAGGGTAGGCAATCGCTAGGAGCTACATGCTCATGATTCTGAGTTTGCATTCAGAAGATCCCATACAATATCTGTTACCACACGCTATTTATTTTATACGAGTAGGGCCTCAATTTATACAGGGTGGTTGGTATAAAGCATTAAATTCTAAATTGGGTGAAAATGGACAGAAAATGGAGTACAATGCCACCAACCGCACCGTTTTATCTCAATCCGTTGCTGAGATATAGTTTTCAAAAAAAAAAAAAAAAAAAATTCTCGGTAAAACCACGTTTTTTACATTTCTCCCACATTTCCTACATTTCTCCCGTTAAAATCAACTTTTTTTTTTCAAATTGTGACCACATTTTCGGAATCAGCGATGAATTTTCTTCAAGAACATATGATTTTCATATTTATGGTACACGACAACTTCATATATACCTAATGCGACAACTCAGGGAGCCACTTCTGGGCTGCATACAGCTTTATTGAAGGGACATCCTTTTCAATCGTTTATGCCTTTTTTCCACGGCTCGTTCCTCTTTGGTCTCCAGAACCAAAAAGTACCTAGTAGTATTAGTTTAGTTTTTATGTAAAATGTTGGAAATAAAAATTATCCAGTCATTCAATTATGATCGGACGAGGGTGTCCGTAAGGCACTTCACTCAGGTGGGAATTGCGAGAACTAGTGCTCTCTAATATTAGTGTTTATAATGATTAGTGCCAGTGAAATTATAATGATCGAAAAATCCTCTGAATCTATTGCAGAACAAGAAGAAATGGGCTGAGATGGCCATCCACAACATCGCGTCTTCAGGGAAATTCTCTTCTGACCGGACCATCTGTGAATACGCCCGGGAAATCTGGGGTGCCGAACCTACATGGGAGAAGCTTCCCTCACCCCACGCCAAAGTATAAACTACCACGTTTAATATTCTGACTTTTTTACTCGATAGAAACGTATTCGTTTAGTTGGATCGGATCCTACAGTTAATTATGACGATATTTTAGTTTTTAATATTACCTTTATTATATTTTGCTGACGAAATAGATTTCACTAAAAATTCTCTTGTTTTTTACAATGTTTCTGAAAACCCTTATTTTACTGAAACTGTATTGAGCTGTGTATCAGCGACTGTATTGTCAGCAATGTTGCAATGGAATGCAACCCAACCCAAACAACCATGACCCTAGGTAATAATAAATTAATATTTTCTGTTTTTAGTGTGTGACCTTAACGCTCATAACAATATTTTAAAATCAGGGATTGAACAAAAATTTAATTTTCAAAAACCGTTAAACTTTATTACGGTTCATTCAAAATACCATCTTACATTAGAAATTTGTACTTGAAAACAACATACGTAATCATCTTGATGGGTGTGGGTAGTTCCCCCTTCGTTTTTCTTCCTGATATCTTATATCAGCAGGAGTGGAAGTTCCTGTGGGGGTTGAACACTCAAGAACGTTTGGAATTGAGGGAGAATACGAATAACAAACTATTTTTCCTACAGCCTTGCAGCTTATGCAGCCTTGACTTCTCAGCAATTGATCTTCAATACTTGTATTTCTGCTCCAATACTATTGTCGGAATTAAACATTTATAAATGCAGATTCAATGCTATATGTTCAGGGATTCTTAATTAAATTGGGGTATTAGTTTCATTGTTCCATTCAGATACACTATATCTAGATACTTTTCCAGCTGAGTAGAAATGTGTCACGGACTTGGGTATCCTCTAGGGGCCTAAATCCGCGCTACATAGAGAGAGGGGAGTGTGTATGTACTATGTTCGGAGGAGATGATTTTCCGGTTCTAGGATCCTCATCTATCGCCAACCACAGCATTCCAAGAACTCGAGCATGATGCGTTCAACCCGGCACGAGAGCGACGGATAGACGCGCATTCTCTTGGATCTGATGGTAACTGTCACAAATGGATTCTTTGAACTCGAGTCCATTATGAGAGTTTTCCATTTTTCTGAGATAGTGCAGATCAATAGAATAGTTGGGTATTATGTTCTTCAGCAACTACACAAATGATTGCTTTATTTTCCGAATTTAAAAGATTTTCTCTTTCAAGTAAGTTGAACCTTGAATGACGCAATAACTACGAGACAACTTATCAAATGATTTCTCCAAGTCGTTTTCCCAAATTTTTGAAACTTGGACATCCTGTTTATACTGTGCTCCATCATGGTTGCATAGCTAGGAGGGACATGACAACACTTCCTCATTGTGTTGTTTTGTTAACCACGTTATCGCCTCTTGATTTCAGCAAAGCTTCTTCGTTTCTTGAAATATCAATAGCAGTTTTCGGTAAACAGTCTGCTGTGGTAGTTCTGTCCCCTATGGCCCCCGTTCTACATAGGCGATCATCTGCATCAATTTCTTGGAGACTAGGAATGCTAAGAATATTTTTTGTATATAATTTTTACGGTGACCAAACAAACAAAGAACTCTTCAAAACGTTTTCCTTCAGAAAGTTGCAAATGTTGAGACTCTCAAACATTAATTTGAGGTATCTATCTGAATGTATCATTCAGAAACTTCATCACTCCTTGGTTGAAACGAATAAATAGATGAGTGAGTGAGGGAGGAGAAACTACCAAAGAGCATCTATCTGGATTGATAATGTTTAATAGGTATGAGTAAATGTCGTATGACATCAACTTCATAGTAGCGCGCTCGAACATTTTCTCAATTACAGCACCTGGAGCAAGATGATTTAGAAAGTGGTAACTTTTCCTGAACCAGAACAAAAATTTGACTATCATAGCTCTAAAGCATTTTTGAACCTGTACCATATTAGAATTCCTGCAAAATGAAGAGATCTGGAAGCTTAAGGTTCTTCAAAAGAGAATCGGGCCTGTGAAATTGGAACCTTAATTCTTATTAAACTAATCAATGGCGACTGACCTGCTGACTGACTGACGGTTTGAGGACAACTTTGAACCGTACCTTGATGAAGTGCGCGGACCAATTCTGCAGAGAGAAATCAACTATACATGCAGTGGAAGAAGTCTGCAACGAAACTTGGGATGAGCAGCAACCAAACGCTCAGTCCACTGTAAACATCACATTTCCTGTTGTAAGCACCTTTCACTTCCTCACTCAATTGAGTCAAAACACACCGTGACAATGACCTCGCTCGACTGCTGACTTGTTCCAGCGAGCATCTGCTGAGCCAGCGGCCTGGTATTTGACTCCAGGGAAATGTTTCGCTCCAGGAAAATAAACTCTCACAGTCGAAGAGGTTTCATCGTTGGAGTGTTGTAACTTCGGGAAATTTCCTGTCGAGGTATCAAATATTTTTGGGCCGTTACAATATCGTCGATTATTGGCTCGATTTGCCTGAACACCCGAGGATAGCCTGAAAGCTGAAAAGCTTCAGGTATAACCTCGAGGGGAAGGGGGGGGGGGGGGGGCAGGTACACGAAACGGGAAGGGGGAACTACCTATATCCACCACGCCTTGACCTGACCTCTCACGCAAATAGAGGTAGCTATTATTCCCTAATGATAAAACTTTACTTGGAACCCCTCTGATAACTAAGGTTACACTTAGTTATTTAGTACCTAGTTAGTTATTCTACAAAAGAGTGTTTGTTTGCAGAAAACAGAAAGCGTCGTTTGCAGATTTCTAAACCTCATCTCGTACTTGTTTGAGTTTTAGCGCATGGATATAATTTTGGCGTCTTGCGTCTTTATGATTTTAATGTATGTATTTGAATAATGATTCATCCACTAGTTAGTGGGTATAACATCTAGTCACAATGCAACCAAAATTATTTGTTTTCCTCCTTATGATCGTGTGACGCACGTAGCCCTCACATTGTAGCATTCCTAATATTAGTTTATTGTTCTGCGTTCCTTTTTGTTAACAACGGTTGGCATGTGCAAGTTGGTTTACTAAGATAGTTATCTTCGTAGTCTGCAGGAAAAAGAAATATTATTATAACTGGTGTAATCACCTGTAATATATTTCCATATTTATAGATTTGATTCTTTAGTTACAAAATTCATCTGAATGAAATAATTAGGGACCAAAACTGAAGTAAAAGAAACATTAAGTCGCGAGTGACAATTATTGCAACAGATCCCAATAATACTGTAAGATTCACACTTTTAATTAACGTAATAGACTAAAAATTGAATTATAGAGTAAGAATATAAAGATCACAATTAACGATCAATATTTTAATTTCAATGTCCTCAATTTTCAGACAAGCCAATCCACAGCCCAAAACAACGGCCTTCTCTAAGCGTTATCATCTACCGTCAAGAGAAGAACATGGGAGAGATTATTCAACCTATATAATAATTAAGCACAGTAATGCAAATCGATAATGCATGCAATTTATGTGATTTCGATCAACTTATAGAGAAAAATGAACTGACTAGAGACTTCTATAAATAAACTAGTTTATCTGCTTGCCATAAATCATATTAGCCTTAAGAAGTAAAGTAGGGTTTTTTGTACAAAAACTAGAATGCACTGAGAATTATAATTCTAAATTTAATTGAAAACAATTGAATATTTTTACTCAAATATATTTTTGGTTATTTTTTAAATGTACTTTGTTAGTTTATGTTACCTATTCATTTATATTTTTTGAATGTCTACAGGACGGTGTTCTAATATTATTCGAACTTGCTTCCCTGGATCAGAAACAATTTTTATACCTATGCATGATGAAAGTTAGGTATGCACTAATTTATGAAACAGGTATCTATACAGGGTGCGGCAGAGTCGATTGACGAGTTTCAAAGGGCTATAAATAAAAAATTAGAGAAAAACGGTTTTTTTGATTCGAATCAGTGGGAAATATAGGTAGTTATTGTACTCAAGTGTTGAAAATGATATCGCTAAGATGGCGGCCGGCAGCAACGATACACTGATGTAGTCAATTTTCGGCAGAAAGCGAGCGCTATGGCCCGATTTCTTCTGTTATTCGCTGCTCGAGTCGTGGCAGGGTGTGTGGATGATGTTTAGACCTTATCTTTAAGATAGAAGAAGTCCCCATAGAGAGAAGTCATAGATGCTTAAATCAGGTGAGTGCGCTGGCCACCCCACATCCTCTATCAGAGAGGCCAGTCGCCCCGAGAACATCAGTCTCAAAACAGCTAATGAAATTCGAGCTGTATATTTAGCCCCATCCTGCTGGAACCAGATCGTGATCGTCAGCAAGTTCTTCCAATTCAGACTGTAGGAAGATTTCGAACATCGAAACGTAACGCTGGGAAGTTACCGCGATGGCGACATTTTCCTCCTTGAAAAAGGGCTTATCACTCCGAATTGAGACACAGCACACCAAACTGTGACTTTAGGTGAGCGGAGTGGTCTTTCATGGAGTTGAAGAGACTGCAGCCCAGTACCGAAAATTTTGCTTATTCACTGTTCCACAAAGGTGAAAATGTGCCTCATCACTGCTGAAAAAATTTGCTCAAGGGGTGGGGGGGGGTTCGCTGAATCATTTCCTCACAAGATCGATTTCTGCAGTTCACGTCATCTTGGCGATATCCTTTTCAAAGCTTGAATAAAAACTATATTTCCCACTGATCTAATAAATAAAACCGTTTTTCTCCAATTTTTACGATCTATTTTAGGGTACCCGCAATTAGGGTACCCGCTATTTTGAGAAAGGTGGAATTTTGATTACCTCCACCGGAAATTTTGTTTAAAATGTCAAAAAATGACCCCTAAATTTCTTCAGATTATTTTGCATAACAAAAACCTACGCCGGTAGCTCGATTTTGGTTTTTGAAATACGTATACTTACGTTTTTGGGGTCGCTGAACTCAAATATGCAGTCAAAACAAGTCAACAGCAACAACTTTTGATAGTTTGGAATCTCAAAATCATGTCAAAAAATGACAATTTTTCAAAATTCATTGTAAAATTATGAAAATTCGTATTCTTATATTTTTTGAGTCGCTGAACTCAAATTTGCTGTCAAAAAATCAAAATTCTAACAGAAATACGTAAAAATACGAATTTCCATAATTTTCAATGCATTTTGAAAAATTGTCATTTTTTGACATGATTTTGAGATTCCAAACTATCAAAATTTGTTGCCTTCGACTTATTTTGACTGCATATTCGAGTTCAGCTTTTTACAAAGAAGTTTGTAAAAGTTATATACAAAAGTCTGATATTTGCAAAAAAAGTGTATTTCAAAAACCAAAATCGAACTACCGGCGTAGGTTTTTGTTATGCAAAAAATCTGAAAAAATTCAGGGATTATTTTTTTTACAGTTTAAACCAAATTTTAGGTGATGGTCACCAAAATTCCACCTTTCTCAAAATAGCGGGCACCCTACTGCATATACACATAAGGTTATGGTGCTCGAGCTCGCCCCTCATGTTCAGAGCCCCATTTCTATCTACCAGTTGACTGGTTTGAATAAATATTCACCTATTATTATCAATCCAAAACAAATATGTACTTTCAGAGACGAGATTGAAGATGCAACTATACAAATCATTTAAGCATCTATGTTAAACAAGTCCGTAAAATCAATATTTACTGAAACATTTCATGGAAGGGTTGATCTTGAAATTTCCAAAAAGAGAGAGACGTTAAGGCAAGGTGAGAAGCGATTAAACTTACAACTTTGGAACGCTTCCAGATAATTACTCAGATGCGGATATTATTCTAAGTTTTTCTGCCTTCTATCCACCGACATCAAACGTTGGTGACTACGTAATTGGGATTTAAATCAAGACATCTTGAATTAAAATTCCGATTTATTATGTCTGAGGTTTTAGCAGCCTTAGATGGTGTGAAAATTGATGTCCAGTCTGCTGCGATCAGCAGGTACAGACACAACTCTGAAGCCTGATTTGTCCGGCCCCAACTGTCCACCAATGGCAGTTGTGGTTATGACTGTCAAATCCTTGTACTTTCCACCAGCGTTTTTGTGGAGGTGTCCACAAAACACGTACTTGACACCTGCAAAGAAAGACAAAAGTTCCAGTCATGCAGCATGATCGTATGAGCGAATTTTCATAAACTACAAATCGTATTATAATATGTTAAATTGTATTGAAATTTGAACAATTTCAGTAGAAAGAAATTGTTAAAACCAATTTTAATAAAATTCGGCACGTCAAAGGAGATTTTGGATTTTTAGATTTTTTTGCAGTTTTTATAAATTTTTTAGCAAATATTAATCAAATTCAAGTACGTATTTCAGCATAATTTTGAGAAATTTTTTTAATTGTCCTATTTAATCGTTGACAGTTTAGTTTTAACTAAACTTCTAGTAGAAAATATAAATTTAACAATTTTTGGCCGTTTTCTGAAATTTTTAGTGATTTTTTGAACATTTTTCTAAATTTGATCAATTTAATGTGCTAAAAAATTGTTAGCCAACGAACTCATCCTTTCGTTTGGAATGCTTGATTTTTTGGCGCAAGAACGGTATTTGTATCTCAACCCCAAGGAGAGTTATCGTCTGAAATGACATGTATATAAATGAAAAAACGCAAACTTCAGGAATCGTTTCTAATGGCCTCAAAACGGATTCCAATTAAGAAATTTTCCAAAATTTTGATTTTAAAATTTTCCGAGCCATTGCAATAGCCTAATTTTCTACGAAAATTTGTCTGGTTAACTAACCACACAGGTAAGTAGGTACGCAATGTAAATACCGTGGTCATGAGCTAAAAATTCATACCACACCAATAAGTACTATCGTATAGTCTATAGTCAATACTCACCTGCTTGAACGAATTTCTCCAAGATTTTCTCCCTTTGAGCCTTGACAAGAGAGAAATAAGTGTCTTCTTCATCGGGGTCAGACACAAAAGGTGGCGTGTGCATGAAAATCACTGGACCGATAGGAGAACCTATTTAACAAAGTCATACTTGAACAAATGCCAAATACCAGGCTACATTAATATACTACCTTTACACTGAAGTATCTATCGAAAGTAAGCACGTGCTAACTTTTTTCTCAAGTGATTAAGTTAATGAAAATATGTATGTATATATATATATATATATATATATATATATATATATATATATATATATATATATATATATATATGTATAGGGTGTTCACATTAAGGTCGCACCACCGGCCAGGGTTCGATCCTGCAACTAATTTCTGATCGAAAGTGTCTCTCAGCAATTTTTCTTAACTCTGCAAGAACCGTTTTTTCCATTTTAAAATTTTTTGACACTAAAACGGCCAAAACTCCCTCTTTTTGAAAGTAAAATCAAATCTGAGGAGACCGTTCGAAAGAGTAGTAAATTTCCTATCTCGATCGAATGGAAGAGCTATTTATACTAAAACGTGAAATAGGTCAATAAATTTTCGATTTATTTTTTCTCCATATTTAGGTCCCAGTAATCAGACACGTGAATTTTCGAAGGTAAGCCTAAGAACTGCGCCAGAATCTCAGCTTTCAAACGCCATAGTCAATTTTCCTTTTACTCGGCTAATTAGGGGAGAAAATTATACTCCTTGCTGAAAATTGCTAAGTGACACTTTCGATCAGAAATTAGTTGTGGAATCGAACCCTGACCAGTGGTGCGACGTTAATGTGTACACCCTGCATATACTCGTATACCTATTTGAACAGCATATAAAAAATACATAGGCACCAAACAACTTTTACTTAAGTACCAAAAATAAACATTATTTTACCAATGAATAAGTTGGGCGTAATCGTAATCGTAATTACGATTACAATAATAGGGTTTTAGAGTTGTGATTACAATTATAGTCGAAGAACCTGGAGATATGATTATGATTACATTCTTAATCACAGTTTTTTGGTAATTATATTCGTAATCACAACTTTTTTTGCGACTACGACTGTAATCACAAGTTATGTGATTTTGGCTGTAACAACCGATGTTCCCTATAAATAAACCTCAACCAGAAGGGTCATTAGCGGCATTGAACAAGGTGTCTAAAGGAACACTGGAAGTGGCACGATTCTAAGGGGAGCCATGTTGCCATCCTTGAATAAAAAGGAGCGCCATCATGGACTCCACTGGCAACTCGGATGGGGAAAAAATGAGGGGTACAGTGATGACCACTGTTTAGCTTCCAAAGTGGATTTAAAAAGAACCCAAAAATAAAGTAATATAGCTATGCGTGTAGGCAACATATCAATGGAGTTATCACCAATGACTCTTCTTGCAAGGGCATCTGCACACTCGGCACACAATGAATGTAATTACAGGGGAAAATATGCGGTAAAGGACCCTATTTATAGCGAATATAGGTTGTTACGGTCGAAATCACATAAAACAACTTGTTTTTACAGTCGTAATCGCAAAAACAGTTGATTACGAATATAATTGCAGAAAAACTGTGATTACGAACGTAACCATACCTAAGTGTAATCGCAATCATATCTTCAGGTACTGTGATTATAATCGTAATTGTAATCACAACTCTAAAACCCTATCATTGTAATCGTAATTATGATTACGATTATGCCCAGCTCTAGTAGTTAGGTATGTTTGCAATTTAAAAAATTGTAATCAATAAGTTTTCGACATTTACTTATTAAAATTAGGCACGTAGATGACACACAGATGCTACCATCTCAACGATTGAGGGTACTTACCCCAAACTAAGTAATACAAGTTCCTATCAACAAGCGTAAATCAGGCAAGTTTATATATTATCAACGTGCAGAAAAACCACCAATCCCAAGTAAGGGTCAACAGTTTGTGATGCAGTACCTACATAAATCGTGTATTTAGATTTTGGAAGTCAACTCGTACCTTTAGCCTCTTTCAAACTCTCATTCAGCCATTCCTCCTGTTCAGTTAGTAGATGAGGTACCTCTGTGCTGTTGACATAATATTGACTGTTTATTACTATGAAGTTAACACCTTCAACAACAAAGCTGAAGAAGTCTTTTCCCCAAGACTTGCGATACCTGTAATTTTTAGAGATAAATCATTTTAAATTCAGATATTTGGTATCTTAAATCACTACATTTTTTTTCAAGAATGAATAAATATATTATATGTGGAAAAAATCACGATTTTATCTTACCGATTAACCGAAGTAGGCGTAGGGATGTCGTGGACATCATGGTTACCACTCACTGTAATGAATGAAATATCTTGATCCAACTTGTCTACAACACCGAAGAAATCTTTCTCCTGTTTCTTCCTTATTTCAAATTCATTGTCTCCTGTATAATAGTAATTAATAAAATTAATACAGTGTCACCCAAAAAAAAAAAAACTAGTATAGGTGTGAATTCTTTCAGGAATTTCTCTCACTCTCTTTGGTATACTTATTTACAATAAATCTATCTATAAATATCTATCCAAAGTTTACTGAATCGGGCCATGTGGAATAGTTCATTTCGAGTGCCTTCCCTACTTCGTCAAATCATAATTTCTAATACCAGAACCAGAGTGCAAAGGACTGTGAAAGCTATAGGTACTAGAACTGACAAACAACAAACCTTTTTGCTGTCTAAATTTTTTTTCAAGTTGGTAGATACAACTTTGTTGTACGAAATGTATGTACATGCGAATACCAACAAAGAATACAACTACTTAAATAGGTACCTATTCTTCAAGTCTAAAATAGTAAAAGTATCGACAACTAAGTTCACTCCCAAGTAGGTAATTGTGCATATCTAGCTGTCAAACGAAGGTTGTGACAGTTCCCGTGAGATCCAAGAGAATGTGCATCCGTCGCTATCGCGTCGGGCTTCATTCTCAAGTTCTTGAAATGCTGTGGTTGGCGATAGATGAGGATCCGAGAACCGGAAAATCATCTTCTCCGAACATAGCACATGTGCTATTAGTACGAGTTGTATCCCTTATGGTACTGCCACACCCCCCTCTTTCTATGAGACCGGATTTAGGCCCCATTGCACCTCTGGGGGCGACGTAAGTGTGTTACATGGTAGCAGAGCGTAGTTTGGATTATGTACGGCTGACGCCTAGTAATCCGATCCACTATTTTAGTGGGCATTAATGTTTCAGAAGAAACTTGGCCCAGGTTTCCAGAAGGAATACCCATTATACTCCCTTGGATACATAAATACTTTCATTGGTTCTTGACTATTAATTTCTCAAATTTTCCCCTCATATTATTTCTATTTAACATACTTAATTTCTTACAAGGGCATTGTTCCCAAACCCAGGGCATCGTTCCCTATTTCATAAGTTCCAAAGTGGGCACTGTAAGTCTCCTGGTTGAGCAAGTAATATTATTCCCGATTGTTCCAATCCTTGATTGGGGGTTAATTACCTAATGAATATTTCATATGAAGATTCATTGACAATCCATCCTGTTTCAATTTCTCTTTTTTATCCTCAATCGCCAATGCACCAATTTATCGGTGAGCATCAGTTCTCAACCAGTAAACTATTCCACCTGGTTTACATACTTGCTCTTCGATCAAGTATGTTTTTCAAGGGGAGGAGTGAGACAGTTCCCGTGAGATCCAAGAGAATGCGCGTCCATCGCTATCGCGCCGGGCATCATTGTCAAGTTCTTGATTGCTGTGGTTAGCGATAGATGACCAGAAAATCATCTTCTCCGAACAAAGCACATATTCTATTAGTACGAGTTGTATCTCTTATGGTACTGTCACACCCCCTTCTCTCTATGAGTGCGGATTTAGGCCCCATTGCACCTCTGGGAGTAACATAAGTCTGTTACAATGTCGTTGTTAATTTAATCCATAAAATTTGATTTAATAGTACAACTACATTTATCATAGGTATTACTTTCCTCGAGGATTTGTGAAAATCGAAAAAGTTGTTCTAGCAGTTCAGAGGGAGAACCAATAATACACTTAAAATGAGGTTACCTTTGCGTAAAGTAATGCTGACTACACGGTACAGCGAATAAACTTTCGAATAGGTAGGTGCACGAAAAAGAGGCCTCCTTCCCGATAACGCACAGTGTTTTCCTTCAACGCAAAAACTGGCGCACGCTCAGTTGGTGTTTTAGTATTACAGGAAGAACAAATACTCAAATGCATACCGATTGGAGGTGAATCACACATATCTCCCATGATGCCAAAGAACTTCGGTTTGGGTTCCAATTCGTTGATTTTCTTAATGCATCCATTGAATAGAGCGAGCTCTTGATCCCAGTCCACTGTTTCCCTCTTCTCTATGTATCGAGCGATAAGACCAAATTGTGGGTCTGCCCCCACAACGAATGTGAATGGCTTTGTTGATGAACCTGCAACAAATTCACGATTGCGTAACTAAACTACAACTGACTAAACTACTAAAACTGACTCCTCCCCAAAAATCAAATTACTTTAGGGGAACTTCAAATGATGAAGGTCTTGTCAACAGAACGCGGTCTGCCCGTGCGAACGAAGGCAAACCAGTGCGAATACCCGAATGTTCAGCAAGATGAATTGCCCCATTTGCTATCTGTCAGCTCAGTAACAAGACGAAAAAGCAATAAGAGGTTGGGTTGGTTGAGAGTAGAGAATTTACAGGCTTATCTGATAATGTGGTTTAATGTGGTAGGTATGCTGAGCGATTTCGCCAAATATATGGCCTCTTCAGAGTATTATTTGATTGATGAGCTTTATAATGTTTAAGTAAAAGTTGGGATGCCTCCTAGAACATCTTAGTCATGACCAGTTATGTTTGGTGATGTTACTAGGGTCAATTTTGAGTTAAATTGAGGAAAATGCCATTTTTATGTGGAGATACAAAGTCTGAAACTTGAACATCTTGGTCTTGACCAGTTATGTTTGGTCATTCCAGCCATGGGTTGGCCATTGGTTTCGTCATTTCAGACAATGTGTGTCTCTCCCCATAAAAATTGCATTTTTCTCAATTTAAGCACAAAATTGACGCTAGTAACATCACTAAACATAACTGGTCAAGACTAAGATGTTCAAGGAGGCATCCCAACTTTTACTTAAACATTATACAGCTCATCAATCAAATAATATTCTGAAGAGGCCCTATATTTGGCGAAAGCGCTCTGCATACCTCATTAAACCACATTATCAGAGAAGCCTGTAAATTTTCTACCCTCAACCAAACCAACCTACTAAGGACAAGGCCAACAACCCATAACAAAAAAGTAATAGGTATGTTATAGTAATATAAATACAAATAGAAGTCTATTCGAGAGGGCCGTTTTTCGAATTAAATAGGTACTGAAGCAAATAAATATAATAAGGATGACGTTAAACTTTGATCAAAAGGACTGTCTGTCCTTAATTTAGTTTTTTTATTTTCCTAAAGTGTAATAAAAAGGGTAGGCAGGCCTTTTTACAAGTTTTATAATGATTTAAAATTTCATAATAAAGAAACATTGCAAAGGATGACGGAAATCATATTTTTTTAAAACCACTCCCGCACAAGACCAATAGTTTTCATTGATTTTTCTCTGCCCACTGCGGTCTTATCTGGCCCCCGCAAGCCTTTTGTTTAACGCTCGAAATGCAAAACCTCATGTTACAGGGTTCACACACGCGCGTTCTGTTACTATAAGGTATTACGCTGAATGCTACCTCAAAACTGAGACATCAAATGCACTTTCATATGATAAGCAGATGAGTAGTTTTATTTCTGTGATATTCCTATGGAAATTAGGGTCGTTACAAGTACTTCACATTTGCGCATGCGCAGTAGCTATTAATGATACAATTATGTTGCTATTGATATGGGACGATAAAATCATCATACCCTACTAGCATCCAAATGTGAGCGGGATCGGATGACTAGAGCATTACAATTATGCGTGGTAGAATTTACATTTGCGCATGCGCAGAGTGAAGTATTGGTTTGGTAACAATGAAACTGATAGGGGACGTTTACACCCTAGCCCGCACATTCCCTTAAAATGTCATTCAAATCGGATGAAAACTGAGGAAAATAAGCTTGTTACAAGGATTTACGGATACACGACACACACAGACAGACAGACACAGAACCAACGTTGTTCAGGATACGAGTGGAAATTTTGATTTTGGAGACCAAAAATGTTTCTTCTCCCGAAAGTGAAAACAGTGCTTCTGCTACTTACCTATAGGTAGACTCGGAAGCAATAGCCCAGTCAAATTAGACCAAAAAGAGGCAAATAGGGGAAATAATTCATAGTAGAGAAATTTTTTGGTCGTCTGACCCTTACCTGGGCGGTCACCCATCCAAGTACTCACCACGCTCGACGTTGCTGAACTTCGCTAGTCGCATGATAAACGGTTCATTGCGACGCCTAACCCGTAGGGCTCTTATATTGATAAATAGATGAAGTTCATGCAGATGATTAGGATGAAACTTACATAGCGATGGCATATGTTTTGAGTGGGTAGTCTTATGGTTCCATGTCTGTTTCATCATCTTCTGTAGATGAACCGTCGTCAGTAAGTGTTGGGTTGTTTGTACAGGAACCTGAACAGTTGGAGCAGAGTGTTGAGCAGTGGATGCCAGTGAATTGGGGCTTGAGTAGGGAAGACGATGGCTTCCTCAAACCAATCCCAACTTTGGATCCACCAGCAACACCTGAAATTCTGCAGAATATATTTTGAAGCTGCAAAAAAACCGGGGGTAGTGGGCGATGTGGATGCCACAGAGCTGGCATCCACTGCTCAACACTCTGCTCCAACTGTTCAGGTTCCTGCACAAACAACCCACCACTTGCCGACGACGGTTCATCTACAGAAGACGATGAAACAGACGTGGAACCATAAGACTACCCACTCAAAACATATGCCATCGCTATGTAAGTTTCATCCTAATCATCTGACTTACTTTATCTTACTTGGGTCAGACGTCCAAGTAATTTTCGCGCTTCTGTACAGCGAACCCCTCTCCACTCAAGGGGGCGAGGCAATGAGTAGCTTTAAGCGAAATCATCAGAACGAATTTGATCCTCCATTTGGAGGACAGCTGATGACGTCCGTGACGCCCGAGGCAGTCGGACGAAAAGCCCCAACCTGGAATGGTTGTCTTCTTTACTACTACTATCAATATAAGATTATATGCACCTCACTGTAATCCGATTTTGAATTTTCAGTTTGACTGTGGATGGTGATTCTCAATGGATGAAGAGCAGACTCCTGTGAAGATTGATGACCCCTTCCCCCCCCCCCCCACTCCTTTTGTGAGTATTACTTTAACATGGGTTATACTGTACCTGCACATTAAACATTTTTTGGTGAAACATAGCTAATTTTCTTTAGTTCCTTTTTTTTTCTTTTCTTTTTTAGAACCACTGTGTTTCATATACATATATATTCATTGATAATTCACAGTGAGTTGGTAAGGGTGCTGAAAATATGTTATGGTTATCACAGTTTCCAGGATGTAAGCGAAGAACAGAAAACTCGGCGCTTTGCGCCTCGGCGAGGGGCTCCGCCCCCCTGCACCCCCCGGTTTATTTCTTTTTCCATACTCTGTATGAAATCATAGGAACACAGAATGTGTTTTTGCGATGATTCTATTTCCTTACCAACGGCTTGGTTGCACGTGAATAATAACAATATTTGGCAATAATAAAATAAATAATTGTTAGACATTTAATTTGGTCTAAAACCCTATAAATATTATATAAATAAATATGTAACTACAAGAAAAATACTATATAAATTGAGAGCTTTCCAACGAATGGTGAACGATTTCTGTGCGATTAAAATTGCGGAAGTTCCATTTCCCTACCAACGGCTCGGTTGTACGTGAAAATCATAAGAAAATTTACAAGCGGTTGCAATCATGTTGACAATATCAATTATTGAGAATGATCATCTGTGTGTAAACAATTGATTCAAATAACCATGCTCATAACTGAGGTTGATGGCCACGCACTTCGCAGTAGTTAACATAATATGGTTGGATAAATCAGGAGCTTTCCAACGAATGGTGAACGATTTCTGTGCGATTAAAATTGCGGAAGTTCCATTTCCCTACCAACGGCTTGGTTGTACGTGAAAATCATTATAAAAGGCGCATAACGGTTTTTTCTGTCGGTTTTTTGTGACGATTTTTTTTCGGTAGGTCATCGCAAAAACACATTCTGTGTTAAAAACACATTCTGTGTTAAAAAGACATACATGAAACCTGCTCAAGCCACTGTCCGAGCATCACTGACGTCACCCAGAAGCTTCATACGAATGATTTCTGCGTAAAAAGAGCATAAAGGCCTTTTTGCTGATTTTTTGAAATTATACCTACTTTTCAACGCGCTCTAGCGGCGAAACGCCTAATCGTAGAGAATGAAGTCAGGAGTGCAAATTGCAGGAAATTTTATGCAATTTAATTCTGGTAATAGTAAGTAAGTCGCTAGAACGCTTACTTTTCGAGTTATAGGCAAAAAACCGAAAAAAAGGAGAAAAACACCCCCTCTCGTCGAGCTCACCCCCCATACTAGGGGACTTTTGAGATATGATTTACTACGAGTGAAGGAAGAGAGCTTGGTGAAGAAATTTCTTTACTATGAATTTTTTCTCCTGTTTCTTCTAATTTGACTGGACTACAATATAAAATGGATTGTACGGTTTTCGTCAGACTCGGGTTAACGTTCCGGTGAAAAAAAAATTAAAACCCGAACAACAACCTAAACCTCAATTTGGGCCATTCGATGGTTTTCGAGTGGACAAAGTCCACTAGATATTAAAAAAATATTAATTTAACTTTTCAATAAGGTGGATTGCTAACCATTTCCTTGATTGAGTTTCACAGGATCGTTGATCCTCTTATTATCAGCCTTGTATGTATCCGTCATCGCCTGAAACTAAGAATGCTTGAAATATGACTCCTGATTTTAGACAAATATCACAAGTACTTACGAAGGTAAAAAAGGCCAGTTTAATCTATTTATGTAGTAGGTATCTTTCGACAACTTACTGATGCACTCAAACAATAAATTTGAAGTAAGCTTGCAGCTCTTCCATTGTCAATATGAGATAACATGGTGTACATGATAGCTGTAAGAAGGAGGGACTGCATAGCTTTTGAATATTGAACTTTGTAAAAAAATTATTCGTTGTGCTATTTTCACAAAGTCACTAAATTTCGCCACCTATTTCGATGATATAAATAAGACTTTCAGTGATAATAATAATGTTCAGTGAATCTTTGGGGTAGAAATGCATTTAATGAAAAGGGATATGCCTACTCCATGTAAAACCAATGCACTGTAAAATCCAACTAGTAAGTACCTATTGAGAATAGGAGATTAACTAGATTCAAAATAATGCAAACGATGCTAGTGATATAATTTTATCTAATAAAAGCTGGTAGATAGCAGTTTGATAAGCACTAAGTGCTAGATGAGGTGTACGTACCTACTTACCTAATTTATGAAACCTAATGTGGCACAAGTTTATACTCATGAGAACAGGAAAAGATAACAGTTCAGATAGTACTGATCTGAAGATTCTATTAATGGAGTTTGCTATTTGGAAACACATAAGCCCAGATATTTATTCATCCCTCTAGGAGTCATGTTTATCGCGATTGGAACATGAAGTAAACACGAATAATCTCAACACATACCTAATCAAATGTGGAAACCTCTAGTTTAGTGTCGCAAGCAGTTGCGAAATACGTCTGCCAATGCAGGTGAGCAGAATATATTCCTCACATCTTTTACCGTGAACGTATAGAATACGTTGAAGAACTAATTAAAAGTCTAATGGTTGAATGCAAAATAGAACAGTAGGTACCTAATGCAAGTAGATAGGTATGGGTACACATAGGTTCATTTCACCACCTAAAGTACATATAAGGCGATGGAATCGGAAACATTTTCTAGAGGTTTACCCGCATAATCCTGGCAAATTACATCACAATTGGCCCATTAGTCTTGAAGTGTAAAAAAATATAAGTTTTGCACATGCGCAACAGTTATTACTCAGCCAATTGTGGTAAAATATATAATACATAACCCTCCACATATACCCAACAAGCCTCCGAGTTTGAACAAAATCAGACTAACAGATCATAAGAAATCGACTTCATAAAAAATTCGCTTTGCGCATGCGCAGACCCTAATTAACCTAACGGCAATGAAATGTATAGGGTAAGTACATATCGTTTTGGAGTTAACCCGCACAATCCCTGAAAATTTCATAAAAACCAGCCCATCGGTCTCGGAGTTTTGCTTGTGTCACCCAACTTTAGTTTTGCGCATACACAATAGTTATTACCCAACCACTCACGATGTAATGGTATCTAGGAACATATACCCAACTACCCCCCTGAGTTTGAACAAAATCGGACCAATAGATGCTGAGAAATCGATGGTATAAGAAATTAACGTTGGCGCATCACTATTGATCCGACGCCTATGAAAGTTATATGGGGGACCTTCAAGGAGTTTACGCGTTCACTCCCTGAAAATTTCATCAAAATCGGATTAAAACTTTGGGCGTGACAAGGATTTACACTGACAGACATCAGATACGGAACCGAAATCGGTCAGCAAGCTTTGAAACTCAAAAAGCAAGTAGAAAATTTGATTTTGGAAGAAAATAAATTTTCAACTTTTCGTACCAACACAAAGCTATCTTACCATCGGTAGCTAGGAATAGTAAAGCAAAAAATAGTAAAGCAAAAAAAAAGAAGACACGAAAATTTAGTATGCGTGAATCATAAATTATAGTGTCTTCAGGAATCCATGTTAACTACCTATACATAATATGGGTAATTGGAATGTGTGAAGTAAGAAACCTGCTTTTCTAAAATTCTAAATTTTTGCCCTTCAAAGTATTATTAGTGTATTTTAATTTCTGTAGTTTACTTGCTGTTATTAAGACTCGTCATAAAATGGGAATTTGTTTTTAAGAGAATATAAAATACAGATTATTTTGTAATAAAGAAGAATCATACTCACGATTTAAGCTCTTCCGGAAACAAGATTTCTCGGAAAACGATTTCGAACCTGCAAAGTTTATCAAGTAGGTAATTAAAATCGATATTGGCTTAGGTATTAATAACTTTTAAAGGCTTCTGAGAGAGGGAATTTAATTTGTTCTTCCAAGGTAATTGTGCAGTTAGACCTCAAATATTTGCTACTGAGTAGGTACCTAATCAAACAAAGATAGGATGATGCCTAGGTACAGTTAGGTAGTAGCTGGTTAAATTCAAAATAAATCCCGACGTTATTATCTTGGAACAACCAGAACCAAAATTCTCATCGCCATTATTTAACCAGGGTGTCTACAGGTCACGGAAAGTCCGGGAAAAGTCACGGATTTAATAGTAGGGCACGGATATTTCCAAAAGTCACCAGGGTGGCACCCAAATGGAAATTTTAAATTTCCCTGACATTTCCCTGACCGAGCTCCAGATTTCCTTGAGAAAAAATAAACATTTCGAAGTCAATTAGCGAATTTTCGAAAAAAAGAAGCTGTTATAAATCCAAATCCAAAGGCTCTGAAAAATTTAAAACCAACACTTTTGAAAAATTTCTTCATTGAAATCCGTTTTAAGGCATTCTGAAATGAATCCTGGAGTTTATAGCTTTTTCATATATATATATGTATATGTATATATGAAGTGTTGTTGTCTAGTATATATATATATATATATATATATATATATATATATATATATATAGTATATATATAGTTACCAGACGGTAACTCTCATTATGATTGAGATAAAAATTCCGTTTTTGCGCCAAAAAATCAAGCTTTAAAAAAAAAAGTTCGTTAGCCAGCATGTTTTGAGCAGATTAAATTGGTGAAATTAAAAAAAAAAGTACTGAAAAAATCACTAAAAATAGAAAAAAAACGGCTAAAAATAGTTAAATTTACATTTTTTAGCAGAATATTGCTCAAATAAAGTTTATTAACTATAAAATAGAACATTAAAAAAGTTATGTGCAAAATTATGCTGAAAATGAAATGTACTTACATTTTATTAAAATGAGCTAAAAAATCGATAAAAACTCCAAAAAAGTTAACCACACCACTTTCAACAGTAAGAAAGGCAAACCACCATACCCACGCCAACAAGTTGTGTCTCTCACTGGATCAGACCTCTAATCTACTGGGTTCGCTCCCAAGTTCAATACTCTGTTGATATTTTTCACATACGGTTCACTACTAGGTGATATAGTAACAGGAGAGCCGAAGACATATCCATGTCGCAATGAATCAGCGTGCAGTGGTGATACTCTTTGAACAGCTTAAACATCACTCTTGATATCATTTGTCATGCGTATACCTACCTATGAAATAATAAGTGTGATAAAGTATGCCGTTGAAGTAGGATTTCTTAGGAGTTCGAACATACCTAAAAATGCAGCAAACTATTACACAAAGTTTTCATTAAAAAATTCCCTGACATTTGGTGGTTTTTGAAAAATTCCCTGACTTTTCTTTTAGCTGTGTATTAGTGTAGTGTTACCGTGTACTATTTGTACATATACCTATAAATATATTGAACATTTGCATATATTCTGTAAATACATTTTGTTAAAGACTTCCATAACTTATTCTTAGTAGTAAGTTGTGATAAAAATAGAATATGCTGATGTGGGCCTAATTGCACTAATCACTATTGCAGAATTTTAAAACTAAGGTAAGAATTCTTTTTAAAATCTATAATATTAAAATATTTTGTACATTGTATTTTACTATTATTCTGTAAGTAGTCTTAGACTTCTGTAGGTAGGCCAGAATCAATAAAAAAGTTATGAAGATTTAATTTTATATAGGCTGCTCATGATTACAGTAGGTCTAGTGGTATTTCGGCACGCTATTCCTAAAGAAATTAAAGCCTGTAAAAGATCACCGATTTCTAAAATTTAGAACCCCAAAAGCCCCCGATTTTTATTTTACAGATCTAGTAGACACCCTGTTAACTTCATAGCCAAGAATTAACTCAGAATCTTACGACTTTAATTAATTGTAATAATCAAGATGATTGGGCAACAACCATTCATAGTTTGATACATTTATGATCGCAACAGTCCTACAGCTGTTCCTAGCGTTAGTCAACAATTTCAATCACTTACTAGCCATCGCGAAATGTTCTTAGAGATCAAGCACCTAGGTGCCTATTGCTCAAATGCAAAAAATGGGTATTGAAACCTTCACTCAATAGGTAGAACTCAAAATCTATCCCCCCAACATATTGTAGCTAGTTGTTTAGGTCTGATTGTGTTAAAATACGTTAGGAATAAAGAATCGCTCACAATGGAGTTTAACAAGCACTTACTCGGGAAAGGTTGTTCAAGCGACTGTCAGAGTGCCGAGGCTAGTTGCCCGGTGAATTGATAATAAGGATAAGTGACGTAAGACCAGTTGAAATATACAAACGCCAACCACGTTGAGTGGCGCGTAGCTCTCTCATATTTATAACAGGGCTGTACTGGATTATACGAATAAATGGAATATAATGGAATAATAAGCTACGTATACCTACATTTTTCATGTAGGACCATAACATGAAGAAAATGTGAAAATATGATTATTTATTAAAGATTATCTAGAAGATAGAAGCAGTCAAATTTAACAAAGCAAAGGTAAAGGAATTTATACGGCGTGAGAAAGTTAGTTTACTACTATTTGGGTCTGTATGGTTTTTTTTTTTTTTTTTTTTTTTTTTTTTTTTTCACTAACAGACAAAAATAACAAAAGTGCCAAATGTGACATTTTTGGACAATTTTATAGTTTTAAGACCTCCATATCGAATTTAAAAACACCTATATACAACCTCAACAGTCAACTAATCTATTCTACCTATTCAATTTTCAAACACAGGTTTGGGAGAGAAATTCACAGGTAACGGGGCTCTGAGCAGCTGACTACAAATCACCCTGTTATTGAAATCACCTATTACTTCAAAGTAGCAGTATCAGGAGAACCTGTTAGTGAAAAATCACAGTATCGCCCATCACTAATAGGACAAGCTTACAAGGAGGGTTGACAAAACGGAAGATGTATCCCTCTTCTTCGAACGGCCCTCAAGCCGATTTCACATGGAGCGGTATGTCCGGAGACGGAAAGACGGAACACAATGTTGGGACAACAGTTGAGGATGGTGGCAGCCATGTTGCTGTCGGCGCAAAGAAATTTGTATACCCTTGCCGTCGAGCGGAGCGCAAGCTCATTGGACAGGAATGTTGATAACCTCAAGTAGAGGTTTCAGATCAGGTAGGATGGTTATGATTCCGTTCACCAAGGTGCCGTTTTCATGTGAACAACGTGACGCATTCCGCCGCCCCCTCCACTGGATTTTTCGGCCTTCCGTCTTTCCGGTTGTACGCTCATACCGCTCCATGTGAAACCGGCTTAACTCCACTAATCTATACCCAGAAGGAAACAGGATTCCCATTGAGAGGGAATAATTCCCTTTCAAATGAGGGAAACTTTTCTTGCCCACCTTTTTTAGACGAGAGGTGAATGTAAAGATCGTATTTTGCGGCCATTTGCGTCACAAACTCCTTCACTCACTATACTGACGTTCTCGAGTGGCCCTTGGTGCTCTTTTTCTTACAAGAAGTAGTTCCAAACACGAAAAACCAGGCGCGAGCATGCGATTTTAGGGGCTTTCCCTTTTCAAAGATGAGTGAGAATCAAGAGACTTCTCATCTGTCGGCAAACATTGAGATGCCATTTCGTCCGAGATTGTTGTGAAATAATTACTACTAAAATTGTAACGAAAATTGACAAAACTAATTCAGTAATCAAAATGTGTAGTCCGATGAAAAGCCGAGATGAAAACCAATGAGGCTAAGTGCGTTTATAGAAACGATTGGGAAAAAAAGGGAAGACGGGAAGTGGCAGCAGGTCAGTGACAGTAAGCAAAGACGACGTAACGCAAGTTATAGACTAGATGGGAATTGAGGGCCCGACTCAATCGGTAAATTTTCCTTCTTAAGTTGGCACTCATGAAAAGTGACCAAGAAGAGGCCACAACCCCGCCTGCCCTCGCAACAGGTAAAAAGGAAGGGGAATTCTTGGTCCCATTCTCGTATCTCTTGGAGAATATGGGAACCACTTGCATATTGTAGGGCCAAAAATAATATTCAACTATTTTTCATCAATACCTAACTCATGTCAACCCCCCCTCCTCCCCAATCATCCAGCTCCACCAGCTTTGCATCCCATTAATTTTTAGATTTGTTAACTCAACATATATATACATTTTATTCTTGTTTAACCCACGACGCAGATGTACTAGCTGTACTTTGACGTGGGTCAAATTGAAAAACGTCTACCAAGTTGGATGTGGCACGTAACTTCCTAGTATCCTTAACACGAATGTGTAGATCATTGAAAATAAAGATGGAGAAGTAAATTAAGATGGAACAATAAATGCTAAAATCGGTCAATTGGGTAATGAGAAAATTATTCCTAATTGGTAAAGTTTGTGCATGCGCATTAAGCTACCAGTACTAGGGAGCTAAGTTCAAAGCGGCCCAGACGGTCTACAGCCCAAATTGTACAATCTCAAAAAATTCCATCGAAATCAGTTGGAGTCATGCTTGTTATAAGGATTTGAGGTTCGAGCAATCGCAGCAGGTACTACTAATGATGAAACTTATATGATCTTATCATTATTTTCCAACTACCCTCAGAGATTGTATGAATAGGCTATGCAAAAATTACGCTTGATGGGTTTAACGTTTGCGAATGCGCTATGTTCCATGTGGAACGGCCCACTAAAATTTTGTGGATTGAATAACCAAGGAATAAATTCTAGCAAATGCAGGCAGGCCCCATATCGCCATAATGTGGTAGAAGAGTGTGTGTGTTGAGTATATATATATATATTTGTGTGTGTGTGTGTGTGGAGCAGATCTGGCGGGCTAAAATTGAAAAGTATGACAGAAATGACCTGCAGTAAGAGATTTCCGAGCTCCGAGCTAAAAGGATGGGCGACCATAACATCAAGTTATGGCTGCGACTGTCTCATGGCGAGGGCTGTGGTGGAAAAGTGCCATGGAGTTACTTGAGATCACATGACCATGCTGCATGACTAGAACTTTTTATTATTCTTGTTTCCCTCCCCATCGGACACTTCTCTCTGAAGGCTGAAGCTAAGTACTGGGTTAAGTGATAGCGAGGAATTGTAAATCCTCTGAGAAGCTAAGGTATGAACATATACAGAAATATTGTGGAACTATCGACATTTTGTGACGGCCCAAAAATATTTGATACCTCGACAGGAGTTCGAACTCATGTCATTAAAACTACGGGAAATTTCCCGTAGTTGCAACCCCTCTAACCATCTGAGCTATGAGGCCGGGTTGAGAAAACCTCGTCGACTGTAAGAGTTACTTTCCTGGAACTTAACATTTCCCCCGGAGTCAAATACCAGCCGTCTCGGCTGGTTTGGGGTCGGACGAATGACGAAGTGAAACTGCGGGCCGCTGGCTCAGCAGATGCACGCTGGATCAAGTCAGCAGTCGAGTGAGGTCATTGTCACAGTGTGTTTTGGTAATGATTACAGTCTTTTGGCTCGAGAGGGATTTAATTAATTATTGTTTCGCATAATTTTGGGTCCTATTTCGACTGCGCCACTGTAACGGCCCAAAAACATTTGATACTTCAACAGGAGTTCGAACCCACGTCGTTACAACTACGGGGAATTTCCCAAAGTTCCAACGCTCCAACAATCAGAGCTATGAGGCCAGGGTGACCAAACCTCTTCGACAGTGAAAGTTATTTTCCTGGAGTGTAACAATTTCCATAATGATCAACCCATAATGAGATCTAAATGTTAAACAGGAATCAATAATAGTCGTAAAGTTCTGCAGTATTAGTTTTTTTCTGTAAACAAATGACAACAATAAGATACTAAAGGGATTACAAATACATTTTAACATAAATGAGTAATTACTGCATAAATACCGTACCAACCAACAACAAATATACTGAACAAGCCCTCGTGAAAAACGAGGTACTCTTACAATCTTAAAATAAATATAATAGTCAATAGTCACTATAACAGGTATAAAATATAGAACATTATTACTTTGCATATATTTATTAACCTTCAAGTAGAAAGGAAGATAATTCAAGATCTTGGAAACTAACAAAGTGTATTATTGTATTGCTATTCATAATTTATTACTTATTACTCTGAGAAAATGATACCGGAAAAATATCAGTGTAACAGATTATAAAAAGCGTGGGCAAGTAGATTCACATATAAGTTGACAACAATGAGTGGCTGAGAAAACCCCTATGTATCGTCCTTCAAGAAAAGAAGCGGGTAATATAAGTATGCGTACGCAGGTATCTACAACGATAAGGAAACAAAATACTTATCTACACACTGTATATACCTACTGGGTGGTCATTTCAAATAGTTGAATGAACGATTGGGTGAACTAGGCAGAAGATGGAGTAGAATGCCGCCAACTTCACCTCTATATCTCAATCCATTGACAAGATATGATTTTAGTGGATTTTCATGGAAAATGAAGTTACTGCAATAGCTCCAAAAAGTTTGAAATCATATTTTTTGACAATTTCCTTTTAGGAAATCCGTTTTGAGGCATTCTGAAACGATTCCTGAAGCTAAAAGGAGTGGCAACCATTAACATCAAGGTCATGGTGACGACCGTGCCATGGTGCGGGGTGTGGTGTGGGAAAAGTGCCATGGAGTTACTTAAGTTGGGCGTCTCGGCGGGAGAGCTCCATGGTATCACCAACCGCGTCCTGAGGGGTTGTTACTTAAACTGGTGGTCATTTTATAAGGGCACTTCCTTTCATCCCACTCTCTCCTCCTCCTTCTCCTTCAGTTTCCTAGAACCCAAGGGCTGAGTTGGGTAAACCTGGGCGTCCTCCCACTTATTTCATTCATTTATCCATTTATTATTATTTATTTATTTATTTTTTACTTTTATTCATTTTACGCGTGTTCTTTTTTTCTCTCTACCTTGTATTGAGATGAAAATTCAATTCTGGTGCCAAAAACTCAAGCTTTCCGTAAGAAAGGATGAGTTCGTCGGCCAGTACTTTTTGAGCACATCAAATTTCCAAAAATGTGCTAAAAATATCATTCAAAAATTACTGAAATCGGCTAAAAATCATTGAATTTATTAATATAATTATTTATTTAATAGTCAAAAGAAGTTTAACAACGATGAACTAGACCTAAAAAAAACGTATGCAGAAAATTATATTGTAAATAGCCTTGAATTTCATTAATATTTTCAGACAAATCTATAAAAACTGACACAAAAGCTAAAAATCCAAAATCTTTTTTGAATCCCAGAATATAACTAATTTAGAACGTCCCCCTACAATATCCCCCCCCCCCCCCTATAAAAAAGGTAGTTAACAATCTCTTTACAAAACATTGTAAAGTTAAAAATCAACGATAATTTAAAAAACTATTTCCATATTTATTTAACACGCACTTATTAGAAAACAAACGTTATTTCTTCAAGAAATCGGGAATTTAAAAAAATGTTTAAAAATTAGTCACTCCTCCAAAATTAATCTTCGAGGCTGTCAACTTTTACAAAAAATACTACATTTAATATATTCTTTCCAACGGTACAGAAAATTTGATAAATAGGAGAGAAAAGTATGTTTTATTTTTTATTATTATTTTTATTTATTTTTAATGAAATTTAGGGTTTCCTTGAAAAAGGACCAACGTGTTCGGGGTCCGTTTCTACGAATTATTTCATGCTGAATCGAATGGTAACACTCGCAGATCTTTGCAGTTCCGTTATATATAACCGAGTTGTACACCTTAACTCACAAATTTTCAGTTCATTTGGTGTGCTGAATGGTGAATTTAAATGGTTATTTTTTATTAGCTCAATAGAAGGATCTGAGCGAGACTTTTCAAAAAACCTACCCCCTATGATGGGTATCTTGACAGAAATATAGTTCTAGAAATTCATTTGCACGATGACGTCATGGCCCCCGCTCATCTCCCTTGCACTACTACGCGTGATCATCCTACCCGCTAATAGGCCAAACTAAACGGTCTTTTGAGAGGCAAATTGGTACTTGGAAGGTTTTCAAGTGCGCTGAATCTGAGGTCAAAAGTGAGATTCCAACAACTCTTTAACGCGGCAACGGGATTTTCTGGATCAAATCCAAATTATTTGTTTTTATTGCAGTCATTTTCTACGCACAATTTTGAAGTGAATGACTATAAGTAGAGCATAGATCCCATAGAATGGCCTATAATGATAGGGGTTTCATATTCTATACAAAATGTTATTAATTGAAATTTCTACTTCCTATTTGGACTATTTTACGTCATTCTTCATCCTCGTTTCGAATTTCAATACATAATTCCAAAGCAATTAAAATCCATTAACTTGAGAGACAGAGGGTTTTAAAGGTAAAATTAACGCATGCCGATGAGGATCTATTCCCCCGCCAACACGTTGCCAACTATTGGTAGGACGAGGAAAGGGAACACTTCAGAAAAACGACTGCTGTTATCGCTGCACGAGTATAGGAACAACAATTTGGATTTCAAGGGGTTTGTATACAAAAAAATTAGGTATAGTAGAATGTATTGAAGAAAATTTCAATACACTTTTTGAAACGTTTCTAACTAAAAACCCTTTTTAGAGGTCATGAATCAAACTACGAGTTTCCATCGTCTTTCATTTGCATAGGAAATGTAGCATTCTCAACAAAATCTATTGTAAAATATAAGACTCGCAATACACAATCAAAGGAATGGAAATAATGAAAATTAAATTTGTAAATACCGACGTTTGATTATAATAGAATGAATATGAAAGGGAATAGGCAGGCACCCATGTCAATTTAATACCTCTTTGATACAATATCAAGTGATGAAAATTCATACCCAGGTAGGTACTAGACGGAATTACCTACTGATTCTTTTTAAGGTTCAACAGTAACAGGTAGACCACTCATGCTGTTATGCAGACGCATGCAGAAATAGTTAATAACGAGACGTTCAAGAACAATCAAGTTGAGACACGAGACTCTAGACCCTGACTTGCTCTTTAGTTCGAATAACCACTGCGTGGCATTCCCAGCGCTCCAGTCGCCATGAGGTTTTCCACAGATCAGTTATCTGCTTAGATTAGTGTTCTGGATGCTCGCTACGCTCGCATCTCAAAAATACATAACATCAAGTAGTCAATCCCTTAGTAAGAATTTAGATTAGTTGGTCAGGGTCTAGAGTCTCGTGTCTCAAATTGATTGTTCGCGAACGTCTCGTTAGTTTTGAAAATAACATTAGAGAGTTTTTGTTCTTCCCGTAATTTTCTACCCGTGTACGCGAAAATACTGAAATACTAACTGCGCATGCAAGAATCTTCACGTCAACATGTAGAACTACGCATATACGGGAAAAAGGCCTATCTACACGTGCACGGGAAAATGCATTTGTTGGAATTTCGGCCTACGGGTAGTCATCATAGCCTGACACAAAGGTAACAACAGTTGCCGGTAACCACAGTGTAACCAAGGTAACCGTAGTTACCAGCAAAGGTAACCACAGGGTAGTTGCCAACAACACGTTGGTATGTCAACAAGTCGAGAGGTTATAGTGAAGTGCTCCACTACAAAATTCAGCCATTTAAGGTACCTAAGCAATAAATGTATTTATAAAACAATTATAAAGCAATTAATTATTTAAATAAGAATAGGTTGTACGGAAAGAATACGAAACAGCTTCTGAAACACTTATAGAGACGTTAACGTGACGTTAGAGTTTGGTTTTTCACGTATACGTGTAGAAATACGCGTAAAAATCACGTGAAGAGCTAGCATCTCCAGCTGCTTGCTCTAGACGCTGCTCTACACGTCAACGGGAGAAAATCTTACGGGAAGAACAAAAAATCTCTATTACCTACTGTTTTTATCAATCCAAATGTTCCTCTGATAATTATGATACATTATAATTAATAGGTAGAAAAAAATACCAAGGTGCGAATTCCCTACTCACCCACAAATAATGAGATCGAGTCACCATGTTCCGGATTTCGCTAGACTGAATCACTTGAAAGTTAATAATATAAACCTAACCTAATCAACTTCTTTCCAGGCATTTAGTAATCGTACAGGTTGAACAGAAAAGTTCCCCCTAAATTTCAAATGGTCGTACACAGACATTGTAAAGGGCAATGCACTATTGGCGAAAATTAGCTACAAGTTTAGGTACAAATTAATAACTGGAAATTAGGTGATGAGCCATGTTTGCTTTTTTTCACAGCTATAGTGGAAAACCAATAAGTGATCCTACTGAATTTGGACGGACAATCATAAACTCATCTTTGGAAAGAAACTAAATAGGCATGTAAACCAATTGGCACGTGGAACCTACTTAAAATTAGGGTCTAAAAAACATAGGACGAGTAGTTTAATTTCAAAACATTAAAAATTTGACGAGAGATTCACAAATACAGTCTCTTATTTTTAAACAGACTTGATTAATTTATAAAAATACGTAACAAAATATTCGCACAGGTTCAAGTTTTTTTTTTTTTTTTTTTTTTTTTGCCAAACTTCTCAAAATTTGACGTTTCTTCGACGTAACCTCGTTACTAACAAATTATCCAACGCATATAAATAATTCGTACAACTTGAATCCAGAAGTCTACAAAAGTTAAAGAGCAGTAGAATGATTATTTTTTTCTAACCCGTATATGAAGGTATATACCTACGCAAAAGTAGAGAATCATCGAGAGTATATATGCAATCTAGGCAATTCCAGAAACTTTTTAAAATCAGGATTTTGAAAAACTTAAGAGGACATTAAGCAAAATGATGATGATGTAGAAGGTTGAATACGAGATAACCTTAAATAGTCAAATTATTCAAAATAATAAATAATTTACAAAAAGACAACTATTTTCTCAACGTTTTGCATTTTTTAGAGAACAGAGAAAGGTAATTGAAAATTCAATTTCAGTAATGGAGGTAAATTTTTGACACAACTCAAATCCAATTAAAAAGATAATTTTCAAGAAACAACAAACTGACATTTTACGGGGAAATTTATTTCAAATCAACTTTTAACCAGCTTTAAGCTGTATGTATGGTTGACAGGTGTGTTTAAAGGGTGGTAGCCATTTTTCGACAATGAGAGAACATTTCACTTAAATCGCTAGGAAACAGTTATTTTTAGGTTATTGCTCTTATTATGAAAGACATCACCAAGAGATGGAAAATAGCTAACGTCCAAGTAACAACTTACTTGATGGATACCTACTTAATTGTTTAAAAATCATCACAAATCTCGTTTCTTGTACACGTACTCATAACTGCATCCATTTTGAGCTTACCCCACACAAACAGGCCTTTTTCCCAAGAAATAACTTCGAACTTTTAAGGAAATGCGTTTCATGTATAACACGATTAGCTTCAGCAAGGCAGGATTCAGATTCAGTCAGGACACAACCCGATGTCTTGAAATTTATATTCAGAAGGATCGCAATACTTTCACTTATGTTTAGAGTTGCGAGGAGAAAGTAAAATTATGTTTAACACCTGAGCAAAGGAGGAATGAAGGGAGCATTCAACAGGACAATATTGATGGAATCAGCGAGGGGGTGACTGTTTATGAACAGCCCCTCAGCAGCAGGGAGCCTTGTAGATGGGTTTTTACTATTCAAATCAACTTTCTATAATTCATATTAAACTTCTCTAAAAATCGCGTTTTTTAACATTTTATGTGTGGAAGGCGAAGATCGAGTGCAACCCCTGCAACAGCACAATGCGACTAAATAATGTATGTAAATTACCTAATTTCGGAAAGTTTGGCACCAATCATCCTTAAAGCAATTTACATTGTACAGTTCGATGAAGTTTTCACAAATGAAGCCTGTATGTGTAGGATACATAAAGCCTGGATGTAATTGATACGATCAGCCCATGACAAGGAGACAATCCCTTGGGGAACCTGACACTAGCGACGGACAATATACAAAACGCCAGAGAATAGACAAAACCTGGACGCAATCTCGGCACAACATCTCAACCTTCCATCAATTCTACAACCCATTTTGAATGTATGACGTAGCAATAGATGTCGTTGGTTTTACAACTACATTGAGGTATTATTTTCGTTCATAATTCTCAACGAATTGAGGTCATCTTATAATATCAGCACGAGTGAGTTTGATGTCTCCTTGAACGACAAGTGTGTCAACAAGCTCCAATTTCATTCTGTGGGGAAAGACGGGAAGTGGGAAGTCGTTGATAATAGCCTGAAAGCCGTTATTGCTTATCTCAATTTTCAGCACGAAATCAGCTCCCGGTTGAAACAAGTTACACATTGGTAAATCCAGCTGTGGACATAATATTGTTATTTATTTAGGTGTAGGTAAGTAGAAGTTTTAATTCTAATATTTGAGAAAAACAATTAAATGAAAGCTGTAATTTCATCCTTATTACTGATGAGTGTAGGTATGCTGAATAGCCACAAATAGTACTCAAGGATCGTTTAGCAACTAGAGAGTATTTAGTAGATCCGTAAAACACAATATGTTGTGTGATATCGACAATCTGGCGCCGTAACTCTGACGTATTGAGATACGGTAACGCATCCTGCCGTACAGATACGTTAATGGATCGCAATCCGTAAAAAATGTAATCGTCTAAAATAACCTTCTTCCGTGGACTCAAATAAACCTTCTAGGGTTAATTTCCTCCTTTCATGGATTTAGCGTTACAACTAGATCCGTTAAGGTGACTTTATAAGGTGACCCGTTAAGGTGACCGTGACGTGACTTTAAGGTGTGGTAAATAGAGAGTTTTTGGCGACTTCAACTTAACGTCACCCGTTACCGTAGTCTTGAGGGAGCAAACGAAGATGCTAACCCAAATGGAACCGGGAGAACGGTTGCCTTAATTTTGATGTCACGTTAACGGTGGTTGGGTAACGCGATAATTTTCCCCCAGCTGTCTTGTTGTCTACTGGTTGACTAATCAATTTCTTCATTTCGATATGAAACGCCGATTTTCAATCCTGAATTCGAATTTCATGTTAGTTTCAATACAAATACGGGCTAATTTCTCATTTTTAGTTTTCAATTCGTAAACAGGGGATGGATAGTAAGCCTCAAGTGTGGAACACCGCGGTTTAGTTGCACTTATAGGTCATTAGTCCTAACGAACTTCATGTTTTTGGGTTTTCCGTTGGGCAAATGATCAACAAGTATGAAAAAGTATTTATCTCTATGACAATGGAACAGGATTTTACCTGACAAAGTCATCAGTGGAGGCAGCACTTCACGCAATGTTCACGAGAAAATAGCTGAGAGATCAGGTAAACTAAGAACAATACTCAGCTTAAAACTCAATTTTCTCATTTAAAATATGTGAAATAATAATAGAAACAAGGCTCTACTCGACCAAATAGAGCCTGAGCGCAAAAGAACGGAACTTTTCGATCGAGTTGAAGGCTAGTAAAGCTGGACAGTGGAGGCGGACTTCAGATGGCACATTCGGTTTCTACACGACTTGAAACGTAAAATAACTAAGTTAGAGGGGTGTTCAAAAACCTACCCGCTACATCAACATAATTAGTTGGTAATGAGGCATTTGAAAAGAAAAACTATTATATTTACTTAAGCAGTATTCGAGTGATTTTGAAGTGAGCAGTAGGGTTACATTTACTGGAAGGTTAGGCTGGTGTCGTGTGCCTTTAAGTCCCCAAACGGGTGACGTTAAATGGCCATTCTAATGTACGACGTTGCTAACGTCTCCTCAAGGTCACGTACTCTTAGGTACGTTAGGGTAACGTTAAGGGTACGTTAGTGGTCACCAAAAACTCTCTAATGTTTCTTGTTACCGCAGGCCGTATTGAGACCGACGGATCTACTAGGAACTCTCTGGATTGGTAAGAACGTAGGACCAAACTAAACAAAACGTTGGTCTAAAACTAAATAAAATGGAACCTTTTAATGAAAAAACCTCTGGGAAAAAAGGGAATAAATCTAACAGCAAGTTTCTTGGTACCTCTGAGTCCCATTTATCGTCAGTCCACGAATTGAAAACGATAATGTCTTCATCAGAAGGCTGCCACCTTAGATTCATATGAACTGCAATGAGTGGATGGGGGTACACGTGACTCCCACATTGTAAGTTGAAGTAACAATTGAAAGGAAGCAAGTAAACTGTGCCTTCAAGTATCACTGTTGAAGGAATCGTGAGACTTTGAGATAATTTTTTGGTTAGCGGCAACTCCTAGAACAAACGTCACTACGTCAATTAGGTACCCAATGAAGTATATATGAATACAAGTTAATTCAGTACAAATTACAATTAGAATTAAAATTCATTCAATTAATCAAAAATCATTCAACCTAACCATAACCACGGTAGGTACCTACTATGTGAAGTTTAAATTACTTCAATCAACAGGATGTAAATCGTTCCTCACAGCCTTACCACACATTGGTGCGATTTCCTGTGCATTTGAAATTCATTATTTCTTTAGCGTTATATTGGTTTTCCATAAAATAAAATAAAATGTGGGTAAGTTGTTATTCTCAGACAATTCATATTATTAGGTACTATTATTATAGGATTTTAATACATCTGTGTACAGTTTGTACATATAACTTGTGGTTTTGTTACATACTGTTTGGGCGGATACATAGGCATGGATAATTATTGCATTTCAAAAGAAAATTAACTATTTCAATGACTCTAGAAAGTTGAAAAATCACATTTACCAAGAGAATTGCTTTCAGTTTTGGTACATTTTGAAACGATTCCTGGAGTTCAACACTTTTTCATAAGTATTATATTTATGTACCTATATAATTATGTGTCATTCCAGATGATAACTATCCTCAGGGTTGAGATTAAAAAAATCCGTTCATTTCAAAAGAAAGGTTGAGTTCGTTGGCCAACACTTTTTGAGAACGATAAAATGACCAGCTTCGAAATAATGCAAATAATCACTAAACATGGCCTAGAGCAGGGGTGCTCAAACGGTCGATCGCGATCGACCAGTCGATCGCGAGTGCTTTTTGAGTAGATCTCGGGAAGAAAAAATTTTTAATAAGTAGCTGAACTACAAAAATTTATTACGTAATAACACTGCTTGCGGCAAAAGGCGGCTTTATCAAAGGAACGTGCGGTACTTGTCAAAGAAAAGCCACGTTGTTTCTAGACTAGACTGTACTAGACCATTTCGGGCGGCGCGTTTGACGGGAACTAAATATCCGAATCTAAGGCAAATCGCCCTTCAACTGACGGCAATGTTTGGGTCAACTTACTTGTGCGAGTCTGCATTTTCTGAAATGAAGATAATTAAGTCAAAATATCGCAATCGACTAACTGACGATCATATGTCATCATGCTTGCGATTGGCACTCAGTGGTTACGCACCATCTTATGAAAAGTATGCTGAGGACATGCAGTGCCACGCTTCAACATCCAAAGTCACTCCTTAGTTGAGTTTAACACCATATGTAACTCTTTTGTTTTGTAACAACGAATAAACTCGCAATTTTGAATAACTAGGAGTTTTTTCATTGATATTGTAGAGAAGAACTTAAGTAAACCTAACCCAAACCTTGACTAAAATAATGTAAATTGTGCGGAAAGCTAATATCTATATATGCTACGGTACACCCTACCTAGGTAGGTAGGGTGTATCGTGTATGTACCACAACCCTGCATCACAAATACTTGCAGCCTCTCAGAGTCGATCGTAAGTAGTCTAAAAATATTGAGGTAGATCGCCAGCAGTTCAAGTTTGAGCACCCCTGGCCTAGAGAGACACATTGGAGGAACGTTTTTAAACCCCAAGATGTTCAATTTAAGGGCATTTTCTAATGTTTTATTCTAATATTTATGGATCTGCCGTGCTGAGAATTGTTAGTATTTTGAACAAGTGGAATTTTGTAATAATAACCCTAACTTGCCCTACTGTACCGGTACTTGTACGTATTAATGCTTAATTAAATATTAAGTCACAAACGGCAAAACCTAAGGCCGCATCCACACATGCGGAGTTTGGCGAACTCCTAGCAAAAGTTTGCCAAATATCCACTTGTCTGGACGGATGTTCGCTATTTGCCAAACCGCAAATGTTCGGGATTCAGGAGCTCCATCCAGTGTCGGCAAATTGTCCGCTTCAAAGGAGTCAAATGTTTGCCAAATAGCGAGCATCACCCGCCAAAAAGCCATCCACACATTCGAGTCACTTTCCGAATAGTGATTCACACTTGTCCTGGGTTTTTCCTAGCTTTTCCGTTCTCCGTCGCCATTGTTTCGTTTTCGCCCTTCTTTGTTGGTGCATTCAGTTTTCGTTTTGTGCGGTCGACATATCACCCACCTGGAGTGGACTAACGAACCCGTCATTACTTTCCTAGAAGCCTACGAGCTGGAGGAAGTTCTGTGGAATGCATCACAACCACAGCACAAGCTGAAGGGTGAAGTCCACGATGCGTGGAAACGCCTTGAGGGAAAACTGGGTGGAAAGTGGTCAGTGACAGAAATTAAGAAAAAATACTATGTTTTTCGTATCCCGAGACGAGCACGGTGCTCACCAAACATGGCAAATACCGAATCGGTCGACCGCGAGTTTCTTGGGGTTCACCAAACATTCGGTATTTGCCAAACCCCGCATGTGTGGACGCACCAAATTTAGAAATTCCGAAGATTTTTTAAATGAACAAGTACCAAATCGATAATGGTTGTAGCAAACAAGAAATGATCCGAAGAAAATGGTTTACTGCACAAACGTATTTTGTTATTATATCCATAGGGTTGTATTAATGACATTTCTGGATGCTCGCAAGCTCGCATCTCAAAAAGACATAACATCAAGTAGTCAATCCCTTAGTAAAAATGCAGATTAGTTGGGCATGTAGATCAGAATGATGTGTATATGTGACTGCTAGCGGCGGCGACGCTTTCAACTCCATCCTGACCGACATTGCTGCGTTCTGGGTTGCACAACGTCAGAACCAGGCGTCGGATTAATTCTAAACTTCACCTGTAAATCTATTAAAGTGTGTTCTTTCCAATTATGTAGTTATTTTTGGTATCCGGTACGAAATATTTCTATAGGTTAGGTGGCCTCCGTTTAATACTCAAGTACCAAAAATAATATACTGATTAATATCAATATCTATTAACATGTTGGATCAATATATAATAATAGGTGCCAAGCCATAGCAATGAGCCTGCTGATGCTTTTGCGAGGAGAGCCATTGGTGATAACACAATTTATTGAGGTGTTGCTTAACTTGACTGTAACTCGATCTCCATCTGGAATGAGCAATGGCAGGGTAAGACCCATAGTCTGTAGGATACAAGTAACAATGTTTGGCCCCTCACCAATTTTTTTAGTAAAATACAAATTGGAAAACATACTAAATGATGAGTATAGTTTGGTGGTCTGGATCCTCGCAAGCTCGTATTTAAAAAATAAGAAAAATCAATCCTTTTGGTAAAATATAGATTAGATGGACAAATAGATCACTATAAATGAGTGGCCGCCCTCTTAACCAATAAATACCGGACAATTAACAAGTTACAGTTTATTATATTTCGGAAGATCGGTAATTCGTATCGCTGTGGCAGCGGGCCTGACCCACATGGCATTCAGAACTAAGTTTAAAGTAACTTTCCTTTTCCTTTTCTTACAGACCTTTGGTCCAAAGGTGTTGACACACCTGCCTGATTACAGTGTTGGTACCTCTGTCTCCTGAATCATCCGTCTGCCATTCTAGCTAGTTCTCTCGTAGCGTTCTGAATTTCTCCAGTTTTTTCCAACGAAAATTTTCCGCGTTAGATGATAAGTTTTGTCTGGCCTCGAGTAAAGTGGTATTGGTCTCGAGACACAGAAAGTAAAGTGGTGCTTTAAGGTCTCGAGACACAGAATCTGAGGATAATTTCGAAATATCGAGTGAATCCTCAACCAAGGATAGCTGCAAAGGGGCCTAGGTTCATGCCGACGCTATATTGGAACAGTTAGCATTGCACACCTTGCTTTTGACTCAAAATTCAGGTAATGGCAGTGTCGGGCATGAAAATAAAACGTCGGCTCAAATTTTGAATGTCGGGCATGAAAATGAAGCGTTGGCTCAAATATTGAGTGTCAGACAAGAGGTAAATTGAGAGGGCTCTTCTGAGTCTCTTTTCCATGGTTGGACGGATCCACTAGAAATCCGAAGTCATCAGAGCTGTGACGAGGTGGCAATGCTTTAGGGATCATCGAAGTTACCAGTTGTGCCAGTAGGGGCACCCCAGCAATTCCCGGTGTTCCCACTTGAATGTGTCATCATATTGAGGAGGCTTCAGTTCCCCAGGAAGAAGTTATGTTTTTTGAAGAACCAATATTACAACAATTTTCTTCATTTCTTCGGTTCGATTTGGTCTCAGAATATTACTAAACTCTCATGGACAAGTATATGCTCAGAGCCAACCTCTCGGTGCTTTCACCTCCAAGTTGATAGAAATATTAGTGATTCAATTCACAAGAATGCCTTAAAGAAAGATGACTATATGATGCGTCAGGGGCAAAATATTCAAACGTCAGCTCTCATTGCTTCGGGTGCAGCATTATCCCTCATCAGCTCGGACGAGATAGACCTCACTCAATGACTCTTCTGTACGGGAGAAAGTCATAAAATATTTATGACACTCCACTTCCTTGCAGTGTGCAGCGATTTACAAGATCTCGAGAGAGCAAAAAGGAGCCTAATTATCTCCCTTTGAATTACATTTCCTGGAGTTGGCCATGTCAGCTGACAGAGAAATTAAGGACATGAGTTCAAACTCTGTCGAAGTATCAAATATTTTGGGCCGTTACACCACTTGGTGCACATCAGTAGTACCCAGACTTTAATACAAAGCAAATAATTCCTCTCAAGCCAGACTGTAAACATCACATACCCTGGCATAGCATCTTTCACGCCCTCACTCAATTGAGTCAAAAACACATCTCGCTTGACAGCAACTTCTTCCAGCAAGTATCTCTGAGCCAGCAGCCTGTGGTTTCACTCCGTCAGTTGTCTGACCAGAAATCAGCCGAGACGGCTGGTATTTGACTCCAGGGAAATTTCAAGTTCAAGGAAACCTCGCACAGTCGAAGAGGTTTTATTAAATCAGCCTCATAGGCAACTCGTTGGAACGTTCTAAAGAGATTTCCTCTCAAAGAAATTGAGGACATGAGCTCAAGCTCTGTCGAGGGATCAAATATTTTTGGGTCGTTACAATACCATAACTGATGTTTCACCCCTTTCAAAGGTGGGAACAAACATTTTCAATATCCCTCATGCACAGGAAAATAACTTAAAGGTGTTTTTTTCGAAAAACATTACCTACAATACTATACTCACCCAATCGCAACCCTAAAATACCAAAATTAAACAAATTTTGCTGAAAGTCACTTACAGAAATTTCTATTTCTTACTACTCACCAGAAACTCCGTAGGGGAAACAAATATTTCCAAGATGAACTCAAGCCCTCTCTTCAAAGGATTGCGTCTGAAGGTTTTGATTTCTTCTTGGCCCCATGAGTCGCCTATGTAACTATTGCGTACAACACAATTCATTGGCAGGCGAGGGTTGAAATGTAGAGCTACGTGTTTCTTGATGACATTGTCCTTAGGACACATGACATGAGCGCACAAATCCACAGAAAACCTGTCGCAACAGAAGGTGATACCTATAAAATGATCACGTTTTAGCGAATTTTCTTAAAAAATGAATGAAAATCAAAATTTTCTTCATTGAAATCCGTTTTGAGGCGTTCTGAAGGGAATCCTAGAGTGTAAAGCTTCTTCATATGTATATAACATGTGTTTGTGTGTGTGTGTGTGTGTCATTCCAAACGATAAATCCTTGTGGGGTAGTGGGCTTTGAGGAATACATCCTGAAGTTGTTGAGGGTGAGAAAGAGAGATCGGCTTCTCGTACAAATTTACAACTAAGACAAGAGGATGGGTCCCCCTAACCATTGATATCAATAAAAAGGCTTATATAGAGCTCTGACGGGTCCAATAAAGGCGACAGCGCTTAGTTAATAAAGTAAATACGAGAAGCTGATGATCTCTCTTTCTCACCCTCAATAAATCTCCTTAGGATTGAGATAAAAATTCTGTTCTTCCGCCAAAAAATCAAGCTTTCCAAATGAAAGGATGAGTCCTCCATTGGCAAGAACTTTTTGAGCACATTAAATTGGTCAAATTTCAAAAATGAGCTGAAATAATCACTAAAACTGTCTAAAAACGGTTGAAAATCGTGAAATTGATTTATTCATTTTTTTAACCAGAATGTTGCTCAAATAGAGTTGAGTGACTATAAAATAGAACATTGCCAAATTTATGTTCAACATTATGCTGAAAATTCAATTAAATTTCATTGAAATTTGCTTTAAAAAATCTATTAAAATTGCAAAAAAATATAAAAATAAAAATCTTTTTTTGAATGGCAGATAGTTATTTAGAATGCGTTTTTGCCATATAAATAATAGTTAACAATTTCTTTGTACTCAAAAAGCTCAAATTTCAAAAGTTGAAACAAACACGACAATACGATAACTTACGAAAATTCGATCATGCTGCATGACTGGAACTTTTTATAAGCAATATAATTTGCAATTAATCCTAACTGAAGTTTCCATAATGTGACAGAGAACAAACAAACGTCGGAAAACAAGCAACTTTATGTACCTTTCTATAAATACGAATCTCGAGTAATAATGAGCTGCGTGGAATTTATAAATTAAATAATTAATTCACTAATAGAGAAACCTACTTGATAGCATTGTCATGTATCGCTCCATCAATTACGAAATTGCTGTTAGGTACAAGGCGCTGCTTCAGTTTGTGCAAGAAAGGTACACCCTGCAAATAGCAACATTGCGTTAAATCTGATTATGACAAGAAGGGCTCGTCACTTGTAATGATAAATTGAATAAGGCTGCAAACCAATATTATTAATAATACCAGATTTCGTATACCAAGTAATTAAATACTTACCCCTTCGAGTTTATTCTTCTGTGGAGCATGCAATACCATTTAAAGATTGAGTAAGTTAGAAAATTGGTAGGTAATAACGATAAGCGTATGGCTTCACACCAGCGAAAGTTAAGTGAAATAAGAAAGTGAAACGATAGTTCGAAAGAACCAATATGGATCAAAATGTGTAAACATGTTATTTTTAGTGGTGATAACAGTACAGCAGATAGCGCTCAAGGTCAGCGTGAGAAACCTGTCACAGCGTTCTTTTAGTGGAACGGCGGATTTCTATCAAGAGGAAGTCATATATCTTAGCTGATCCCCCACTCTTATTTACTAGCCATTCTCGAAAGTATTGATTCAGGCTCCCAACACATCGATTTGCTCATTTTCAAATCAACTGATCTTCTGAGCGCCAAAATTGAAAAAGTTCCAGTCAATCCCTTAGTAAAAATGCAGATTAGTCGACAGAATGAAGTGTATAGTTTGGTGATCTGGATGCTCGCAAGCTCGTATCTCAAAAATACATAACATCAAGTAGTCAATCCCTTAGTGAAAATTCAGATTAGATGGACATGCAGGTCAGAATGACGTTTTAGAAGTATATTTCGGGAGTTGTATGAGCAAAAAAGAAAGAAAAAAATAAAATAAAAATAAGGACCATTCATCAGGTCTCAAACCCCCGACCTTCGGCTCACGAGACTGTTATCCTAACCAATGAACTACGCCACAACTATCGTTTCAGGAAACAATCACAGTACTTCACTACTCAGTAGGCAATGCTTTAAAGGAGGTCTCCAGGGCGCTCTGAAACGACTTCTATCACTGCATCTGAAACTGAATGCATCGATGTGTTAGGAGGCTAAATCGTTACTATCGAAACTATTCGGTGGAGGATCCCTATATTTCAGATCCACGGAGATGCAAGTGCGTGAGAAGCCTGTCACAGCGTTCTTTTAGTGGAACGGCGGATTTCTATGTATTTACATTAAGGGGAAGTCGCTTAGCTGCCTGCACTTCAAAAAATTTAATTTGCTTTTGTTGGAAATGATAATACAATGCACGATAACAAGACATTTTTTCTTCTTCACTATTAGGGCATTCATACAGATCTCGTAAAAAGTATTGGACCATGAGTAGGTGTGTTTTGGGTACCTACCTACATAATTTTAAAAAAATTATTATAATAATCAGTCAAATATCAAGATAGGGGGTCAGGTGAAGACGGTGGAGATTGCCTCTAATGACAAGCTATTGGAAAATATACTCCCATCATCAGGGCTTGAGAGCTATATACCTACACATCTAAATTATTCGTTTCTGGTTAATGAAGTAATAAACCCTCAAGTCCTGGACAGGAATATATTTCTGAAACCTTGGCAGTAGAAGTTTTTCTTCTGACTTGCCCCCTTTAATATTATTTTACGGTTGAGTCAGCACAAATGCACTAATGATGTACCTCTTTGTTTTTCTTCCGGAAGACTGAAACATTTGCATTGGATTCGTTTGTGGCCAAATCCGTTTTTTCTTTGGAAGTTTTGAAAAATGACATAGTGGAATGGCTGAGCAAGTTACACACTTAGACGATAGGATATGTCTTCAGTCAGTTCAACGGATCAGCTACACCTAACAATCATAATTCCCGTGTTTAAATTAATTGATGAGCCCTAAGTCTCATGGAAGCTAGCCACACATTACTGATTGCACATAGAGATAGTAAACGGCATTTTATTCATGACGATGGTATATAAATATCCTGGTATGAATCGTCATGGAATCATAATAATGAATTTTCTACTTGCCAAGTGTCATATGGTGTTGCATGTTTCTGTAGGGAGAGTTTTATTGTTCCTGAGTGAACGAATCATTCTCAGAAACTTCTTCAAGTATAATGTATCCTGCAGTTTCTCGAATCGGAACATTTTTTACAACCAACAGCACTCGCCGAAATTGAAAGGTGGCACATATCTTCGCAGTACTCATGACTAAATTGTAAAGGTGCATAATTAAAACGTCGTAATAGAGAGATTTTGGAATATAATGATTAGTGAATTGAAATGCAGCAACCTAATATAAAAAGGTTATTCGACAGTAATGACCTTGTAGTAGAAGCTGAGTAATAAATGTAATAGACTTGGTCCAACTATAATTTGACACCCTTAAGCAATGGATCACTACAAATGATTTGTTGCTCAATGAGGACGAAACCAACTGGCTTATGTTCAAAGTTCGGTGTTCCACAAACCATCCTCCTATTACCTTAGGAGCTGCCGAGGTTGAGGTGGTTAACTCAACTAAATTTCTAGGTGTTGTCATTGACTCTAACCTAACTTCCGCAAACACCTGGCTGCCCTTATATCCAAACTAAGTTCTGTGTGCTTTGTCCTCCACAAACTACGTTCCGTGACATCTAAGGACGTAGTGCTGGAGACCTATCATGGTCTGTTTCTGACTAGAGCGAAATTTGGCATCCTCTCGAGGGCCCATCCTCACAATAAGGCAGCAGTTTTCATTCTCCAGAAGAGAGCAGTCCGTATCCTGCTGGGATTGCCTCCCAACTCTTCTTGTAGAGGTCAGTTCAAGCCTGCTGGGCTGCTAACGCTGCCCTCAATTTCCGTTCTGGAAGCTCTGCTCTATTACAAAAAACATCGATCCGATTTCCAACTAGTCCAGTTCAACCACACTCATGCTACAAGATATGGAAAGTCATGGAAAGTCAATTATTCAAGAAGAGCACCGAATACTTCGTGATCACCACCGTTAACCACTTCATTCAACATGTTCATCATATTACCTCTATTTCCTTGGGTTCCCCCACCTCCTGCTTTCGCAATGCGATGAGGAAGTTTTTGATGGAGAAAGAGCTGTATGAAGTCCGCCACTTTTTTGACATCAGGCACATTTGAAATTGATTGTTAACGTTTTATTTTGTTTTTGACTTGTTGCCCTATCATTGTCCTCTATGATGTAATTTGGCAATAAACGGGTATTATTATTATTTTGAGGATTTCATGTAAACGCACGTAAAGTGGCTATATATGCGCACAGGCTTATATTGATCAGTGAGCGCTGGTTCAACGGAAGCTCATCTAGAGACTAACCCACGTCATGCCCAAAAAAATATTAACATCGGATGCAAATTATGGGTAATATGAGTACCTACATACGTATGGATCAGACAGCATTGTTATTCAGTGCTGGAAAGAGAGAAGCGAGAAAACTAAGCCGGAAAATATTATGATTGGGATCGTGGTTGGGCGAGTTTAGGTTTTAAACGTAGTACAGTACACATCACACTGTGCTATTCAATAAAAACAGCTTTTCTGATCATAAACTACAGATCACCTCACCTAGTTTAAGCTACCCTACTAGCTAGATTTCTGGGAAGTTCGCTCTTTTAAATCGTTGGCTACGAGACAGGTAGGTAAATATGTCTCAGAGAAACATTTCCATTCATTCCAAATTTTAGTGAGGTATTGGTACTGTAACGGCCCAAAAATATTTGATACCTAGACAGGAGTTCGAACTCGCGTCGTCACAATTGCGAGAAATTATTAATAATTTCCCGCAGTTGCGACACTCTAACGACCAGAGCTATGAGGCCAGGGTGACCAAACCTCTTCGACTGTGAGAATTATTTTCCTGGAGCGTAACATTTCCCCGGAGTCAAATACCAGCCGTCTCGGCTGGTTTGGGGTCGGACGAATGACGAGTGAAACTGCAGGCCGCTGGCTCAGCAGATGCTCGCTGGAACAAGTCAGCAGTCGAGCGAGGTCATTGTCACGGTGTGTTTTGACTCAAGTGAGCGAGGAAATGAAAGGCATAACAACAGGAAATGTGATGTTTACAGTCTTTTGGCTCGAGAGGGATTTAATTAATTATTGTTTCGTATGATTTCGGGTCCTATTTCGGCTGCGCCACTGTAACGGGCTAAAAATATTTGCTACCTCGACAGGAGTTCGAACTCGCGTCGTCACAACTACGAGAAATTATTAATAATTTCCCGCAGTTGCAACGCTCTAACGACCAGAGCTAAGAGGCCAGGGTTATCATACCTCTTCGACTGTGAGAATTATTTTCCTGGAGCGTAACAGTACAAAAACAATTTTCGATGATCCTGCGGGGTGCCTAACTAGTTGGGGTGATAAATATGTTTCTTGATATCAATTCCCCGCAGAGTTTTTGTATTTGGATGGTCTAGGTTTGTTGAAACGGAGTGTAAGTGGTGTGAAGTAAAGTAAGTTGACAACTGACGGTGTGTTAACGAAGAGAAAGTTGAGAACTAAATAAAATATGTTCTGTTAACAAAGAACTAAAATACCAGTGTAGTAGTACAGTATGAACTTTTGAATTGTTATCCGCACATTTAATATGTTGTCTCTGAAATTTAAGCGCTTTGGTGGGCAATTGATTTTTCATAATATTGTAAGCATTACATGGTGTGGCCCATGCATATATGTAGTACAACCATAATATAGTACATATTATGGACTGTAGTTAAAATTGTGTATGAATGATACCCACGACTTGAAAGCATCTTTTGGGCTCGGAGAAATTCAAACACTGATAGTTGAGAATATTTTACCGTTATCTTTTACTAAATTATAAGTATCTGCTAAAATAACTAATCTGAGCATTTTAGCTAGTGTTGCTGTACAGCGGAATTTTAGCCCATTTCATCAATATGTGAACAAAATATACGCAATAGGCCTGCAAAAAATATGATAGTAGAACTTTATTCAAACAGGCGTCTGAATAAAAATTGAAGTCTATATATATTATATTCTACGAATCTTAAACAGGTACCATGTAGGATATGCATGGCTGCCTGTCAGCCTATACACCTAACGTTGTTTCCAGATTTGTTCAACTTTTATGAGAAATAACCACAACGATTTCAAAAGATATTTACCGAGTTACCCCCACCGCTTTCAAATAAGTTTAGGGCCAAGGCTGAACTAACTATCCCACCAAACCATCGACCTACCAAAAGTACCTAACATGCAATATGCATCCAGAATAACTTACCGGCTTGTGAACGATGAAATTATCAGGGAGAGCAGAATCAATCAACTCGTAATCGAAATCTAGCGCTTCATATCCACAATCAACTACGTCATCTTCATTGTCAAGAGCTTCCATTTCACACCTACACCACAAAAACCATAGTACTTTCACAATAAATTATAACAAGAGCATTTGACACCTGGATACAAAAACAAAATACCGCGAAGACTAAAGGGAAGCAAATGGGAATGATGGTCTGGATCCCAGTAAAGGCAATTTACATTCCCCTGCAACATTACAAACTGACATATCCTTGATTAATTAAGAACAAACGCAGCAAACTGCTACTTTGCAGACCATGGTTGTGTAAGGAGAAAGCAAGGATGATGGAGGTTTAAGAAGACAGACCATTAAGAAATCTGCCAAGCTAGTCAACCTCAGTTGTAGATGTTGCCATCCAATTTGAAGGACTGCTTAGGTAAGGCTTCCCTGTTCTCTGAGCTTCTATCAAGTACCTACATCATGAATACCAAAATCGGTTTGCTCATGGCACCTCGTTCGGAATTCACACAACTTATTCAACAGGTAACTAACTTCAAGAGACTTTTTTTCATTTTTATTTATTCATTATTATTATTGTTTTCATTTATTTATTTTTGTCCCCATATATTCTTCCTTTCATTTCTAAACACGTTAAATATCAGAGCAAATAAAAACCAGAGTTAGAAGGTCACTTTCTAATAATAAATAGGTGTTCATAATATTACTGGCTTCCATGGAACTCGAGCTAAGCATAATGACTTGAATAGGGAACAGCTTCAAAGCATTCCATTCTGCCATACCCAGTCTGTCTTCATTTCAAGTCTACTTCTCATGATAAGATGACATACGATAGTTCGCACCACCTATATTCACACGACTTTGAAGGTAGGTAGGTATTGGGTTATCAGTCTTAAATAATACATAATCTACATTTACCTTATATTATTCTGCTAAAAAACACCACCACAACTTATATTATTGCTGTTAAAAACGCCTTGCAAATTATGGGAAAACATAAATCACTGATAATCACCACACAATATATATATATATATATATATATATATATATAATAAACTAAAAATAATAGTTGGTAAATACAGACTGCCAAGTGGGATGCGGGCCCATAACTTTATCAAATCCTTTACATGAATGTATAGACAATAATATATATCATTGAAATGTTTTAAATAATCTTGGAAGTTTACACAGCCGGTTTTTAAGATTGCAGGAAATCGTAAATTAAGATGGATTATTACTACCCTCCAAGTTTGGATAGGATCGGGCAATTAGGCAATGAGAAAGAGCTGCTTAATTTAATAACTCAACCTTTGAGAAAGTAGGTTGTAGTAGAAGACTGTTCACTAATGCAGCTCTCTTGCTACATGCGAGGTTAAAGTTGAATTTCAAAGAAATAGTTCCAAAAGACCCCCAAAGGCGTGAAATTCGGAACAAAAACGCTGCAAATTGTTACACAAAGGTTTATTATTTATGTATTAGACAGCCCTTCTACGTAGATCTCTGGTCCATAATTATTAAACGCCACTTATAGTATATTTATTATCAGAACTCGGAGCTTCGGACTTCACAAATGGGTTCAATCCATTACAGCAGCGGAATCTCACAATTTTACGCTTTTTAATATAGTTGATAAACAAAACAATTTATTACCAAGTCATCTTTCCAACACATAAAAGTGTTATACACATAAAGTATCCATACTGTATATTGATATCATCTAATTGGTCAAATTTCAAAAAATGTGCTGACAAAATCACTGAAAATGGCTAAGAATTGTTAAATTGATATTTTTTAGCATAAGATTGGTCAAATAAAGTTTATCAACTATGACATTCAAAAATTTATGTACGAAATTATGGTACAAACTTGAACTTCATTAAATTTTATTTTAAAAAATCTATAAAATTGCAAAAAATAGCCTAAAATCCAAAATCTCTTTTTGAATAGAAGAGTATCATTTAGAATACTTTTTTTTCCATAAAATTAATAGCTAACATTTTCTTTTCACTCATAAATCTCCAATTTCTATACAACTTGAAATATACACACAAAAAATACACTTTTTCACCTATTTTTGGCTCATAGCACCCATGAGAGTGGAGCGATCGAGCTGGCGAGAAGTTAGGACCAACTAGACCCCAAGTGGAGTCTATGTGCGAAAGAACAGATTTTTTAAGTCAATTCTAAGGCCTTTTATGGCCCGGACGGCGGACGGCGACCGGAGGACGGACATTTCAAATTTGGATTCTACGCACCTTGAAACGTAAAGTGACAAAGTTTGAGGGGGGGCTAAAAAAATGTTTTGCTATACGATCACATAGGCTTATTATTGGAAATAATGAACCAAAATTAATAATCGCTCTCTCCTGTTGGCCAAGCTGAGCCTTACCAGCCTCCACCATCTTAGCCGACGCTGCTACAGTTGAAATACCGTTGGTTGTCGCAGGTGAATGACTGGGTGGTGAAAAAGGCGCTAGCCTGGGTACGCACTAAACAGTCTTCTACTACGATCGTACAACTAATTGTACTCAATCTTTCCCAAAGGTGAGTTATTAATTCCACAGCCCAAAAAAAAAAAAAAAAAAAAAAAAAAAAGGCGTGCCCTCACGAGCCTGGTACTGGTCCTGGGGGTTTCCGAAGGTTTTGAATCCGTAGACGTCTAATTTTTGAGGCATGGTACCTGCACTTTTGAAAATATCTATTAAATTCCAGGATAATGTATGTTCAATTAAAAGGTGATAATCTTTTTGGAACACGCTTATACCACATATGATGGGTCTGAAATGCCTCCTCAACGAGTCTTTTGCCTAAAAACTGCCAAAAAAAAACGTGGTTTTCAACGATTTTTGACTATTTTTCTACAGTTTTGAGATATTTTTTGTACAAATTACACTACTTGGCGTCCTGAAAAAAATTACGCCATTACTTGGACTATTTCAGCGTCGAATGAGACCACAAAATGATTTTTTTGCGATTTTTCATCAACTACCGAAAAATGAGTTTTTTGGGAATATATTAAGTTGACAAAAAACTGACAAGAAACACGTTTTTCGGTAGCTGAATAACCGCAAAAAATCAATTATCACATCTCCAGAGCTGCTGGTGGTCTCATTCGACGCAGAAATAGTCCAAGTAATAGCATAATTTTTTCAGGCGCCAAGTGTTGTAATTTGTATAAAAACGATCAAAAAACTGCAGAAAAATAGTCAAAAATCTGTGAAAGCCAGGTTTTTGGCAGTTTTTAGACAAAAGACACGTTGAGGAGGCATTTTAGATCCATCACATATAGTATAGACGTGACCAGCGTTAAATTTCCAACACGAATATCACCTTTTAATTGAACATAAATTATCCTGGAATTTAATAGAATTTTTCAAAAAGGCAGGTGGCGTACCTCAAAAATAAGACATCTACGTGAAAGACGGGCTTTTAGCATTCGGCACCCTTGGGAATCCTAGGATCAGTACCGTGAAGCAGTATTATAGAACGGTCTTCGTAGAAGTCTGTTTAATTATGCACCTCGTTCAAAAGTTTCATTCACCTGCTGGAAAGGATGAAATGTGTAGATGCTGACTGTGCGTCCAGCAGACCGGTTTTGAAACTACTTTTTTTACGAGGCATTTATAATTTACTTCTGGTACACACTTTAGTGCGTAGGGGTCCCGTGAAGCAGATTTCCCCATACCCACCAATGCCACATGAGAGCAGTCCCCCTCCCCCTCCCCACTACTTATTTTATGTACTCTTTTCATTCTGTGCCGCAACAGATAGAAGGCTGATCCACCCGAGAGGGAGAGGTGGGACACCTGGATTGGTTAATATAGCCCTGTTTTTTGGAGAGTGAATCTATGTACCCCATGATACATACATTTGCGCATGTGCAAAAGCTTCTTCATAATTCGGAAGGAACTATCTCCAGCTTAAGCCGTTCAAAAACCAAAATTGTCATAGAAATCGGAATAAAACTATACATACATATTACAAGGATTAGAGATTCGAGCATGCGCAATAGCTACTAATGGTGATGCGCAGATGGTGATAAAACTCATATGTGGTAATAAAATCGTCTTTTCCTCCGACTTTGAGCGAGATTGGACGAATATCCCATGAGAAAATGAGGCTTGATGGATTTTACTTGCGTAGGTATGCGAAGAGTGAAGTATTGATTTGTGATCAACATGACAATTTCATCAAAATCTGATGACAACTATGAAAATTGAGATTGTTACAAGGATTTGTGGACACAGACGGACGGACAGAGGGACAGGGAGAACAATAAGTAGGTATTTATTCTACGAATTTTGACTCCCTGAAGAAGCCTCAGTTCTTGAGCAGAAACGTTGGAGATTAATTTTAAAAAAATTAAGGACAGAAAGACCTTTTAGCGAATTTTTGAAGAAAATTAAGCTATTGCTCTCGCCTCAAAATTTGTAGAATGCGAATTTTTGAAAAACTTTTAAGCAGAAATCCGTTTCAGGCTATTCTGAATCATATTCTGAAGTTTAACGCATTTTTTAATGTATGTATGTACGTATGTATGTATATATGTATGTATGTATGTACGTATGCATGTATGTATGTGTCATTCCAGACGATAACTGTCCGTAGAATTGTGCTAGAAACTTCAAACAAATTTTAAAATGTTAAGGACACAAAACGAAAGTTCAAGTTCGTTGGCCAGCATGATCGGATTACATCTTCGGGTTGAAATTTTCAAAAATGTAGTCAAAATTTTCAAAATAGCCTGTTTTTTGCGATTTGTTGTGCGAAATAATTTTTTCAGCATACTAACATGTGGTATATTCGGAATCAGCGTAAAATTTCCTATAAGAATATGTATCAAGTTTTCAAAAATTTCAAAGTTGAAAAATCAGTCAAAAATCGAAATAATGCCGTGATGATAGGATACTGTTAAGATTTCAACTGCCTTCAATACTGACCACATTGGACATCGAAATCTATGAATATTTACCTACATTTGTCTTTAAATCTACAAGATTAGTTTAATAATAATAAAGTATGAGTACCTCCTAATTATTTTTAATAATTTGATTCCATGTTTGTCTATCAAAATCATAAACTAAAATTTCTCTACACGATCAATAGCGACTGAAATGTCGAAGATTTCTTCAAAAATTCGCTCATGGGGTCATGCTGCATGACTGGACTTTTTGTAAAGTCTTATCTCTCTCATTACAACTCTCACAGTCGAAAAGGTTGATCAAACCGCCCTCATTCTCAACCCGTTGGAGTGTTGCAACTAAAGGTAAATTTCTCCTTAGTAGTAAGGAATAACTGCGAAATCTGTCCGAGGTATCAACTATTTTTGGGTCGTAACAACGTGTCGCGGCCGTGCTAGCAGGTGGGAGGGGAGAGTCTAAAACCAGGACTGGTCTTACAGGACTCGAAACGCAGGACTGGCTTCATTTCTCGTTTTCCGTTATTCCTATGATTGAAACCAATAAAAATCGTTGTTTTCCTCTTTTGATGAATGTTTACCGTCAAATCGTAAATTGAAAATTTACAAATGACAATAGAGAACATCCAAAAGAAGAATTAGCCGAAGTTTCAGCTTGCAGTTGTGCTTGCATTTTATTCTAATTTTAATGATCAACGGTGGTGGCCCTGGGTTCAAACACCCTCTGGCCCAGAGAACAACGGGGTGTTGTACCCAGGGCCACTTTCCCATTTTTTAAAAACATGCTGCTGTACACAAAATTGCCTCTTGATGAATCATTAAGCCAATGAGAATCGTAACCAAGGATTCGCTTCAACGATAAATTGTACAAATAGTATGAAATAAGGGTACTTTGGTACTCAAATTACGATTTGAAGAAAAAATGGCCCTGGGTACAACAGGTTACCCTACTTACCTTTAAGGATCCCACCTCCTAATTTCTATTCACAGATTCAAATCTTTTGGTGATGGAACAGGGATCTGTATCATTGGCAAATATCGACCGAAACATATTTAACTACTGAACATTATATAGGTAACAAAACTCTGTCAGGAATGCTGATCCCTGAAAATACAATGCCAATTGCGGATTCGGAATTTTCGAGCTCAACACAGATTGTTGATGAATGGGTATCAAGTGAGTACCTAAACAAAATTAGTTTGAATATTAAGAGTATTACTCACGAAAGATGATCCAAATATCTAAGCAGCCAGATATCTTATTACAAAAACATGGATGAATCTCGTAGCAGAAATGCCAATCTCAGCTAGGCGCTAATCACATAAATACTTAAAAGGGAGGTACATACATAACATTACATAACAGCACGGGGTGTAGGTAGGTACAAACTAATACATAGAAACTGAAAAACTTGACAAATACAAAGCTAAACACTCTTCTTCTTCTACCTATCCTTTTTTAACCGATACCAAGGGACAATAGCAAACGAAAGAAGAAAAAGAAGAATTTTCACTGTTCAGCACCTAGACAACATCGAGTGCATTGGTTGAGAAGGTGTTCAATTTCAACCGAAAGAATAAAATTTAAAGAAGACAACCACATCGCAACATCATTCCTTCAAGACCACATAAGGGATAACCTTTTTTTAAGAAACTATACGATTTCTTAGAAGCTTCACAAGCAGCAATTTGAGGAAGTGAATACTCCAACACCAAACAATTTTCATTGAATATATCAGTGAATTTACCCCACAAGTGTCCGATATAAAAAGAGGACAATGAAGCTGAGAACCACCACCACCACCACCACCACTGTCATGTGTTGAGCTGTCAAGTAGTTGTAGTGTCAACATACAGATTTGCTTGGATTTCATTCATTTTACTCAAAGGGAAAGGAGATTTGTGTGCCATTTGAATTATGGTTGATTGTGCTGTGGGAGTCTTCTTCAGGTCCTTCCTTTCTGACCACTTTCACTAGTGTAAGTTAGTACTCGACAAGATGTCTTGGTACCATGTACCTACATCTTGCCGGTAGATAATATAAAACTTCCAACCTTCCGGTAGCTTCTATGTGCTAAGGAAATTTCCAGCATTGAAAACCAATATGGTTTTATAATTTTTCGGGAAACCTCAATAGTTTTATCCTGAGTTGCGATCCGTACCATCACAACTAAGTAGGTACACATATTCTATGATTACCTATCTTAAAACATTTGTTGGAGATGAGCTGGAGGTAGAGCGCGTACGGATTTTAGGGATACCAAACTCAAATCTGGCAAACCAAAATTCGTCCGATCTCTTCTTAGTGGCGGATCTAATTTGGGGTAGATAGGTGTTAATGATACCTATAGCCCAAAAGCGTAGCTAACTTCACCGAGCTGTATCATTGGCATAATATCAAACAAGTTGGGTTCACGTTGCCCATCCAATGCTTCTAATTGGAATTGGAGCCCATCAGCTAGTTGCTGAAGAAATCAAACCGTTGTTAGTAATTTCACATAGGTTTAATTAACATTACCCAAATAATCTTTCTTGTTTACGTACCTACCGGAGTGAAGTTAGCAACTACCTACTACATCGATGAAAAAAATCTGTAGAACCACTTCGGGAAGTTAGAAAAACATGTCAGCTACGAAATTTATAGAATTATGAATCCTAGATCACGAAATGTCGGTCTAGAATATTAGAATATTAACGTTATTCCTAATAGTCTAACCACTACAAAATATCATAAAGGCTATTACGGCTTTTACATACGCGCCCAACCATACTCCCTTCAAATGGATAAGAAATACATTGATTATATAGCAAGTCTTTGGTAGAGTTGGTCCAAAAAGAGAATGCCTAATTGGCCACCATGCCCATCGGAGACAAACCGGTGCCCGGAATACCCCCTCCACTGCCCCGCCTTCACTAAACATCTTCTGAAGTAAAGCTGAATTCACATGGAGTAGAACGAGCATGGAAAGCGGAAGGACGGAAGAACCAGTGGAGGGGGGCGGCGGAGTCAGGATGAGTGTTCACATGGAGCAGTCTCTGTGGTGGGTGGAATCATAACCTTCCTACTGAAAGCCTCTCTGATCTGAAACCTTTACTTGCGGTTGTCAACATTCCTGTCCAATTTCTACCGCCGACCGCTGTCTGCCCCTTTCAACAACATCCAGCCACCCTCCTCAACTGTTTTCCCAACAGCTAATCAGATTGCATTCCGTCCATCCGCTTTCCAAGCTTCTTCCGCTCCATGTGACTCCAGCTTAAGCTCACCTGACTGTTCGGATAAAATCAGCTGTTCTTTTCTTGCTCTCGATAATATAGCATTTCCAAGCCAAATGAAACCTTTTCCAAGTCAAATGAAACCTTTTCCAAACCAAATGAAACCTTTTCCAAACCAAATGAAACCTTTTCCAAACCAAATGAAACTTTTTCCAAATCAAATGAAACTTTTTCCAAACCAAATGAAACTTTTCCCAAACGTAGTGTATTTCTGTAAAGTAAACAATCGTAGATAAATAATATATATTACAAAATTTCAGAAATTCAGTCTTAGAGGTTCAATCAGTCAATGTAAGTCACTACCGGTGGCGGCTCGAGGCAACTGCATCATTATGTCCATCACATAATTGTATGAGTCAGTTGCTGTTACAGTTCTGACGCATCTATCAATGACTTGAGTCAAAATGTGGTTTTCATCAGGTTCGCTCAGTATGTTCCTCGTGTGACATTATATTTTCGAGAAGGCCTTTTCCACTGGATTCAACATAGGGGAATAAGGAGGAAGGTAGTGTACTTGGAACCCCACTCATTTTCTCAATTGGTTTCATTCGGTTTGGAAAAAGTTTCATTTGGTTTGGAAAAGGTTTCATTTGGTTTGGAAAAGGTTTCATTTGATATGTAAAAGGTTTACCTAATTTGACTTGAAAAAGGTTTCATTTGGCTTGGAAATGCTATACATTATTCTACTGCAATTTTTTTTTTTTTCCTAAATTCACCAAAATTGGTCAGGTGAGTGGGAAGGCCTGAGAAAGTTCTTGAGGAGTTAACCTTGAGAGAGAAGAAGTACTTCTGGTTCGGTGGAACAATACCACCTTTCATTCTCAGTACAGGAAAATAAAGGGAAAAAATACAAGGAATTGGAGGTCCAACCTGCCAAACGAAAAATAACTGGGAGGTTCCAGCGGGAGCTGATACTGTTGAGTGACGTGTGGAATATGCCGAGGATTTATTAAGATCTACCCCTGCCACTTATAAAATCGAGGATACTCGTCAACTCAATGTAACTCTGGATATCGGTCGAAAGGGGGGACGTATTGATAATAGCAAACTCTCTTGGTGTCCTATCCCCAATGTGTCCTCTAAGTATTGGTGTAACGATGTTGGGAGGCAAAGTTTTGGTTCGTGTGGGAACGCAGGGAGAAAAAACGATGGCGTTGTTACCCTGGGCCTTGATGTTTTTAGGAGTGCTGGAATGAAAATCCTGACACTGCCGAAAAGTGTCACGTTTTTTGAAACACGCGGTTGGGAGACGGCGATCTATTACCCAAGGTGTGTTTTTCTTATGATTTTCACATACCCAAGCTGTTGCTGGGGAAATGAAAGTTCTTTAGTTCTCATCGGACAAAAATCGTTCTCCATTCGTTGGAAAGCTCTCGATTTATCACGCATTTCATTCGTACTTGTTCTTCTATTTATTTATGTTATAAATTGATATAGTAAACAATGCCACTTGTTTTTTGTCACTTGGTTGAGAATTAATCTTGGTTATAGTAATTGTAGACGCGCACCATAACAGAAAATTACCTACCTAGGTACTTCCTTCTAATTTCTATTAGTAAAATATTTATGTCGTAGTTTTAAATTTATTTGCAAGATATTAATCCAATAATGCGACGTTATAAATGGTTAGTAAACAATATTATTGTGCCGCTTGTAAGCCTTGTTTTGTTGTCACTTGGTTGAAGTGGTAATCTTCATTATAGTTGTGCCGCTTGGTGATAGGCTAATTAGTTTGCGAAATTATTATTAATTTCCCGAAGTCGCAACACTCTTACGATCAGAGCTATGAGGCCAGGGTAATCAAACCTCTTCGACTGTGAGAGTTACTTTCCTGGAGCATAACACCATCAACAAACTATATTGTGAAAATGACGGTTCTTCTATAAAATTGATATAGGTATTGGTAATCGTCCTTGGTGTGTGGTAGTGACAATGACCTCATTCGATTTTGGCTTTTTCCAAGGAGTAACTGATGAGTCAGCAGTGTCTCTCTGCCTTTCATCGACCCCAATTCAGCCGAGAAGGCTATGTAATATTTGACTGGGGAAACGTTAAGTTCAGGGAAAACTCTCACAATCAAAGAGGTTTCATTACTTGGGCTTTGGTTGCGCAGTGAATTTTGTTCGGTTCTTTTCAGAACTTTCTCTCGGGTGTCGGAAGTGTACGAGTTCGAATTCCGTCAAGTTATTTTATATTTTTGGGGCGTTCATAAATATAATATACGGCCAATGTCGTGAAACCTCTTTGAAGGGAAGGATTCCCTGAACATAACACCTGTGTCTCGAAATTTTTCGAAAATCACTGTTGTTACTGTTGATATAGTTAACTGTTGTTCTTGTGTTATAGATATTTGTATTTCCAGAACTGATACAGTACGAGCGCTGGCGGTAATCATTTGAAGTGCTAAATGTTTCAAAATACATTGCTACATCCTATTGTCACAGGAATATTCCTGTCAGGCGCTTGTTATATCATCTTTTTTACAGATTTTCAATGGACTGGTAATTCTGATTTATAGTACGATATTTAATATACAACGTAATTTATCATGTGCTCACTATTAATTCTTACTCCATACTTATTCGTCAGCCTTTTTCGGAACAAGAACAAAAGGACAAGACCTTGTAGTGATCGGGATACTGAGTGCTCAAAACAACAGTCTGCAACGACAAGCCATTAGATCCACGTGGAGGAATCTTATTAAAGATAAACCCGCAAGGACAATTTTCATTATTGGAACTGGGACTTGCCCAATACCATTAGCTGACAGAACGACATTTTACACATGTAAAGAGTGGTACCCTTTCATTCCTAAAGGTACACCGTTTGTTCGATTGGAATGCAACTTTTTTCTCCTCATTCCAAGCACTCCCGGAACGATCATAGGCTATCAGAATTTTCGCTCAACCTACTCCTTATTGTTGAACTTGGCTTTCCCTAACGTCGCCCGGGTAAACAACTTTGCAATAAATTAAGGAAAACCGGAACATGCGTCGAACTGTTCACGTCAAATGTGGATGGGGTGGGTTCACGCATAGAGAACTTTTGATAACAAATTCAACGATAGGTACTGAAACGATTTCGTAGGTTGAGCAGAACAATTTTTATTCATGAAGATTGATCTTAAAAAAATATATATTCAAAACGCCTTATTAACTGCAGCAATGCTGGTAAGGAATAGTTTTAACATAACTAAGGTTATAATAAAGTGGGTATATTGACAGGACGCTTGGTGAAAACTTAATTAGGTACAAGTTGAAACTTCATTGTTGAAATTTGAAATGAATCCTTTTTGGGACTGCTGGATAAAAATGACAAGGTACGAAGCCACAAGGTGCTATGTAATTACCATAAATTGCCTGTAGCGGAGCACGGATACTCAGCTATTCTGAAATAAAAGAGACCCAGGTTAAAATAAATGCTTGTTCCGTTGTTTGTCAGAATAATGCTTGTTTCTGACCATCATATCCACACATCCAATTCCATGATTCAACTCCTGATACAATATTTACTTGATAGAGTGAAAAAACTTCTTCGTGACGGTCTCCAAGTGCGTTGCCCATACATCCATGTCAGAAGAGTCCCTTTCGAAGGGACAGGGATGTACATAGAAGTACAGAAGGTTAGTGACGTTGTCACTAGAGGTAATGATACCAGTTTTTTTTTTTTTTAACAGAATCATTCCAGTTAGTGACGACATTACAGAAATGACTGGCATTTATATAACTAAGAACATTGGAAAATTGTATAGCCTTTCACTATCATTTATGAATGTAAAAAATATGTGTCATTACTCAGATAGAATCTGCCAATCTCGAGAGATAGTCGGTGGAAGCCCCTATCCCCCCCCCCCCCCCTATCTACCCTCTATACAATAGTGGATAGATATTTGTGTTTCGCAATTTTGGTTTCTTTTACACTAAGCTGTTTTAGTTGATTCAAAGACTAACTAAACTACTGGCTACTGGCTACTTTTTGGTAGTTGTTGTGAAGACAATTGAAGGGCTACGGCAAAGAACGATCAGAGTCCATTTTTGTGAATGTTTCAGGAAAGCTAATTCAAAGTTTCAAATCTTGGGGCTCGAATCAGCATTGAGATTTTAAAAAAATTAGTATTAGAACAAAGAACAGTTGTTTATTCAACAAATTACAAGTTTTGGTAAATTTTGAGCAATTTTTTTGTTACAAAAATTAAGCAAGCTTTTTTTTTTTTTTTCCCGGAATTTGATCGTTATTCCCCATCAATTGGGGGGTCGTCAATGAATTCGACGTCTTCTTCTCCATCTGCGATCAACTTTTGGTAGAAAGTTCTCGCCTCTGGGTTGACCAGGAATAAGGTTAGATGTCGCAAATCCTTCATTTTGGCTGGCTTTATAGGAATTTTCCCATTTTACGAAAGCTTCAGTACGTTTGTCTTGGGTGACGATTTCTCCTTCCTGCTGAATTTCTTCATGCCTTTGCAGAGTACAGATGAGGCGTAGCACCCAAAGAAGTTACTTTTGTGGAAAATGAGCTTCGGTTTGTCAAGATCCATCTTCAAGATCCTGATGGATCTTGCGTGCATTGGACATTTTGTGACGTAGTCGCCACTCAAGAACTCCGTCCAAGTTTGGAATTTAACATATTTCTCGCAGTCTATTACTTGGAAAGGAGAGAGTTTCACTCTACTTCCTCTGAGAACTTCACGCCAGTCCTCAGGGATTTCTGTATAACTTTTTTGATTCACCAGACTCATGTTCTTATCACACTCTAAATAGCTGTGGCCTCGGATGGGGAAGATAATCTTAATGCAATCAAAACGACGTTTCTTGATCACCAAATAGTGGAAATAACGGATGACAGTGTAATTTTTGTTCTGACCAGAACATGAGTCACAGAACAAAACAAGTTGGCGTATTCTAGAATCCAAGACGTTAGTGACGAAGTGCTCTAACATCGAACATACATTGTCAGCTCCTTTGTGGGCAACACTCTCGCCATATGTATAAAAAATAGAGGAAGCATCTGACAACACATGGACATTAAAAGAAATTAAATTCAGTTGTCGACGATAATACACGTCATTTGTGGTGACGTTAGGAGTCGGCAAATTTTGTTGGAAGTCCATTACTACAGCTTCAGTGTCATGTGCTGTCATGCATTTCCTTCTGATGTTTCGCTTGAGTGCATAAAATTGACCACTTCTACTCAATTGTGCCTTTCTCTCTGTCAATTTCATTTCAAGTTTTTCTTCTAAAACAGCCTTTTCCGCGTCCCTTGTTTTCCCAATGGCTTCTTCTAAAGATGCAATATCAGCTTTGAACATGTCACAAGTACTACATGTGGATATCCAAATGATATATTATTTAGTAGTACCTACCTACTTTCTCAACAGTGAACTCGCATCGAATTTTTGTCTAATGGGACCTCAGTATGTTGTTGGCTCTCTCGGCTACCTTTCTCTCTGTCAATTTCATTTCAAGTTTTTCTTCTAAAACAGCCTTTTCCGCGTCCCTTGTTTTCCCAATGGCTTCTTCTAAAGATGCAATATCAGCTTTGAACATGTCACAAGTACTACATGTGGGTATTCAAATGATATATTATTTAGTAGTACCTACCTACTTTCTCAACAGTGAACTCGCATCGACTTTTTGTCTAATGGGACCTCAGTATGTTGTTGGCTCCCTTGGAAGGAATAACATTTCTCGCGAAGAAAACAGTGTAAAAAATATAAGAGATCGCCAATGGGTCATGGGTTCGTCCAATGCTACCAAATCGCGTAAATGTTGCTGAAATCGCGATAAAATTCCCAATAAGCTTACTCCCTTCAAGTTTTAATCACTCACATTATAGGTATAGTTATATCATTACATGACAAACAAATTTTTTCAAGTAATGGGAAGTTGCCATTATTACTTTTTAATTACTTACATTTTCGTGTTTTTAGTACATTTATGCAATTTTGTTTTTAATTTTTCAGATGGCTCTAAAATATCATACAACGTGCAAAACGTTCCTGTTACCAATAAATCCAGCAACAGCTTGCCATTTGTTGGGTACACCTTTTCTGTGAAGCAGAACATCACAGTAGTAAATCTCTCGATTTGCAGTGATTTGTTGAACATCAACAACATGCATGCAAGAGTTAAATTATATGACTCGTTTACTGGGGAAGTCTTAGCTTCTGCAACATTTGGTTACGACCCTGGAATTCCTTCTGGATGTAAGTTTAAAAATAGTTGGTGTCATTCTTTAAACGTCAACAATTTTTTATTCGGTACCCAACCTCAAAATCGTTGAAAAAATCACCAGTGGATCGTTTTCGTTGATCAGTGGAATTCTGGTTTGGAATATAGGCCTCGTGCACATGTGGTGTTGGCTGGCGTTGTTTTGATACTAGCAGGCTCAGTCCTTGATAAGGGGGATACTGAACTCAAAATAATATTGATCCATTTTACGAAACAGCGCGGATACTATTTATTACATAGGAACTGGTAGGTTAAACCTTCAAGGACAACCTGATCTCGGTATCAGGTTGTCTTTGTTCTGGTCCGTCGGCTCCAGTTTTTAGGCTGATCTGATTTTATTACTTATCAGTATACCTTAGAAACTGGAGTACTTGGGAAAATGAGTGGTTATTGTTGTTTTTTTGGTTGTAACGGTTGATCAGTTGACCCAGCCAATATAATCCCGTTCTACCGTAACCCTCTGAAGACATACAAAATTGATTGATTCTTGCTATTAACCAATGGATGGAAGTTTAAAAAATTCGTAGATCCATTTAAACCCAACAAAATTATAATTCTACCTACCTAACAATTATGGTTTGGCTAGGTAGGTACTACATGATCAAGCACAGACTTGTGTATGGATCCAAGTCTTAATCTTTTTGAAGAACGTTTCTTTTTTAAAAAAAGTTTATTATAGTGGTTTTCTGTACAGATGCAAAGGTGCCGGTATTATGCTATATGTTAGGTACCGTTATATAAGTACTTACGGCAATTCCCACAGTAGCAGGAGCTTCATGGACGAAGCGAAGGCCTGCTGCAGAACTAAACCAAATATGGCCCTTTCATTATCATCGCCAATACCTCTTTCTTCGCAATTGTAATATATGCCCTGCATCCACTAACTTCTTTCCATTTATCTGTTCTTTTTCCAAACAAAATTCAGCTAATGTGTTTTTTATTACAGACATCTTGTGAACAGACAACAACTCAGCACTGTCTAAGTTTGGTCACAACGTAGATAAACAGTTTTGTCATCATTCTTCTTTTGCCAATTTCATGTGCAATTACGGGGGGGGGGGGGGGGGGTGTCATCAGCCCCTCAAAGCAGAGCTGCCCAACTCGAGTAAATCCGTGGCACTTTTCCCGCACCTCGCCCCGCAACATGACATGGTTGTGGCGACGACCTTGATGTCGTTTGTCGCCACCCCTTGCTCGGGTACGACTTGCCGCTGGTCATTTCTTTCATACTTACTTATCTTAGCTCCATGTCTACGCTGCCACTGACGATCTGGGCCCTTTTAGCTTAGTAACTAATAGTTTTAGTTACAAGAACCAACAACTTGTTATCAGTGTTCCACAATCAGCTTTTACAAGTACTAATAATATTACTGCAAGTCGCTAATTTAATTTGTAACTGTTGAACAATGGCCTAAAAATTACTAGTGTTGATTGAAAAATAAATTAACGCTAATCCTAATTCTGCAAAAGTTCTCCTGTGAATATATATACAGGGAGAGAGAACCTTTTTTATTGTTCAGTTATAGGCATTTTAGCATAACGCAATTGTAATTGCTCCACAATTAGGTACAAGTAATTTATTGTAAATGTGAAAATTCAATTACAAATTACATGTACTTTCCCTGTAGTTGTAATTACGTTTTTCCTAACACTGGCATAGGGTAATTGCTGCAGAGAGCCTATGATCAAGGATGAGATCCTTACTTCACCAGCTTTGAGATGGGATCTGGCATGCCTTGGGGTGAAGAAATTACAGAGGGAAGTTATTTGTCGGCGTGACTTCAGTTCTCGCTTCTGCAGAAGAGGAGAAAATGCCTACCAGCATGTCAACAGCGTCACTGTACATTCATCCCATCGGTGTGTTCTAAGGATGGGACGATTGTTGCCCACGTATGACGTTTTTGGGGAAACGCCTTGCTGGTAGTCAGGGGGTCGTTAAAGGGTGGCTAAGGTCAGGCACATTTGCGATATTGCGGGCTGCATCCATGTGCATTAGAAGGATATAGCAGAGATGGAGGAGTGCTGAGGATATCTAGGTTTTTTACATAGAGCACCATTGTCATTGGGCCTCACCAGACAATAGATTGTACGTATTCAAAACTGAGAAAACCCACTACGCTCAATTGTTGCTGAGACCATTGAGCCATTGTACTTAGGAATTATCTGATCTAATAAATCATGAAAATTATTCGAGTCCAAATGAATACCATCATTGATGATACAATTATTATAGAGATTATTTGTTGATGAAATGCTAGTCACCTTCAGTAGCCAAATCAATATCCGTTGGTTTGTGATAGGTAACAAAAAGTTGAGTTTATTTTCGATGAAAGGTTCGTGATCAGAGATGGCTAATAATTGTCCCCAAATGCGTTGTGTGCACATTTTATATTGGTATTTATATTTTTCAGCCTTATTAAGTAAACCCATTCGTCCTATACGTCTCGATTCATCGTTTGAAGGAGAAATTAGAATAGATAGCAGGTTCAACAATTGCTCGTGCTCCATGGTCCTGTCTAAACCTAGTCCTATTCACGTGTTCGAGCTGCTGAATTCAAAAGGAGGCTACTTCGATTTTGCTAATTCTTTAAACTCTCACGTTGTTATTGGAGGGTTTGGATTCTCAATAGAAGGTAAATCAGTATTTTACAATTCTTCAACGCCTTTCAACATTCTCCGAACGAATTTAGTAGGTGCTGGGAATACATCAAGTACCTAGTTGATTAAACACGAATACCTAATATGAAACATTAGTAATCTGTGTTTAAAACCTAGATGCTGACTACTGGCTAAAGCATGACCGTCAGAGGACATACAGAAAGCTTCTGTGGGAAGAACACGTATCACTGCTTGGAAATGAACTAATAGTAGAGCAAAATGAGCATAAGGATCTGCTACTCGTTGATGTTGTGGATGTTTATGCTTCTTTAAGCCTTAAAACCCTGGCCTTTCTAAGATGGTAAGTTTTGACTATAAGCTATACATATTATAGGATCTTGGGGCTGCTATGTAACTTTATCGATGTTGAAATAAACTTTGTCATAGAACGCCGCCATTAGCAAATTTTCGTAGTCAAAATTTCTAAAAATCCATAATCTTTTTTGAATCGCAGAATTTTATACGAGTATAGTAGATAACTACCTATAGATGTTTTTGTTTCCATAAATTGGTGTACAACAATTTCTGCTTTTCCAATTGCTCCAATTTCAATACAGTTCAACATATTAGAATATGATAGGCAATTTAAGAAAATTCGCTCATATGATCATGTTGTATGACTGGAACTTTTACGTTCGATGAGGTATCCTATAACCCTCCTCAAGATAAAAGCCGCCATTTCGCCCAAGTTTATTTGCTGAGGTGTTCTGCAAGGCTTTATTATTGTTAAATTAACTCCAATCTTATTAATCGTATGACTTTTCAATTTAAGTTCATTGTAATTAAATTTTAGTACATTTCAGCACCATTTTGTGCACAAATTTCTTAATGTTCTAGTTCTTAGTTGATAAACTTTTCTTAGAAATATTCTGCTATTTTTATTTATTTATTTTATTTTTAGCATTTCATTGTTATAAAAAGGAAGTCTTCTAATGGGGTGAGCGCGTTATTAATGAATCAAATCAATCAATTATGAGGGTTGAGAACTCGAGAATAAGTTCATAAACCACATGTAATAATTTTCCAGAACCAATTTTTTTTTTTTTTTTTTTTTTTAATTTATTGAACTCAAACGCGTTTGGAATATATTTAAGTTGCGCAATGGGTTTATCGTAAAATTGATTCTCCTACCCAATCTTCGTTTGTCGGCTTATTATCGCAAACAAACGTTTAAATACTTGGGTAGGTACCTACATCCTAAGAATCACTGTCATCAGATAATCAAATTAAAATCAAATACTTATCAATTTACTGATCATTATTGTGGTTAGTGGAACTTAATTAAAAACAAATGTAGTTACTTACTTCCGCTAAATAGGAGTAGGTATACATTGCAACGTGAATTGCTCTTCGCTTTCATTGACTCTGCTGTTGAGTTTCTAGAAATCACCGTAGCTGACTGATACGATATGAAATAGCTACTGACGAAGTTTCAAAAGAATGCACACATTCACATATACACAGGAATAATTTTCAACAGATCGCGTCTAATATTAGCTGATTACGTACACAGGAACTGCATATACCCCAGCCATGAGAATTATTCATATAAAAACGATTTTCACCATTTTAAATGACCTTATCTGTTGTCTCTTTTTGTTGGTGCAGTTGTTGAAAGTAGTTGTTTGTTGACGGGATTGAACAGAGAGTTTAGGTTGTTTTCTAAACTGAGTTTCACTGTTTGAATGTTTCAGGGCATCTAACCTCAATTACGAGTATGTATTGAAGACTGACGATGACGTATTTTTGGATCTTGCTACAATTATGGAAGAACTTGGCAATCCCAGTCACTGGGACTGGTGGAGCTGTTTTAAAAGGGGTTGGCCAGCTCCGAACGCCGGAAAATGGAGAGACAGACTATCCCCATCCAAAGTTTACCCACCATTTCCATCAGGAGCTGGATACGTCTTCAGAACTACCTCTTTGCGTAAGTTGTTGATGAACCCCAACTATCCTGAAGGGACGGTTGGTGAGGACGTAACGATTGGTTATCTAGCAGCTAGATTTAATTTTAAGAAACTTACTGACTCACTTTGTCACTGGTCTTGTGACAATCGGTGTGCTCAGAATCCTTGTAATGTCCCTGAAATTTCAGTTGAACAGATGGAAAAGATTTGGAGTTCTTACATTCAATGTGGGAAAATTTGTGACTGTCACAAATAATTGACTGAAACAAAATTTAGCATATTTTGAACTGCTGTCTTGAGCCGTTTTAATAATAAAGCCCATAATTCCCAATCTTATAAATGTTAGCTGGTAGTGGTCGATTGTATATGTTTGCGTTAGTTGATGGGTATCCTTACTGTGAATGTTCTCGATTCTACCAATTCAACTTTGCTTGTTCTGACTACATACTTAGTACTAAACATATATAGGTAGTGAACTGGAGCACCACCCTCTCAATCCCCTCCCCCCTCTCCTTACTAGGGACGAGCGTTTCTCGTAGGTCATCTCGCACGAGTCTCAAAGAAGATTCGGACGATACTGTTGTATTTGGTCCAAAATGAACGAATATGGGGTGGCAGTTTTTGACCAACTAAAACTTTTCTAGTCAACTATATCAAGTCACGCTTCTAATTCATTCTCTTCCATAATGCTCCGTGTCGCAGATTGCGAGTTTTAGTTTACCTACCTCGTCGGTTTTTGAGTTGATTGTAGTAATGTTTACTGTTGACTAACAATCATATGTTTTTGTGTTTTGAACGACTCCAAAGAAATTCTGTAAAAATAGGTAATTAGTTTGAACATAAAGAAATATTGAAAGGAGAATTCTAATTGTTTCAAGTAAAAAGTAAAAGCTCTGAGTGTGTGAAGTACAGCACACTCCGGACGTCAAAAACGGTAAAATAAAGGAACTGCCCTTCATGTTGGGGCTTAATCGCATACGTCTTGTGGCTGTGAGTGGAACTCTTGGGAAAGGTTGTCATCAAAACAACATGGTCACTGAGGCCAATGAATTATTCAAACACCGTCAACTCTGGGAGTTTTTCTAATGTTACATGGAGTTAAATATCCCCTGGTCTATGTGCTTTCCAGCGAGCAACCATTATAATCAGCAGTGCCAGCCAACAAATATAGAAAGGTACCTCAGCATAAATTCCTGAGCTTCGTTCTCAGTGCGCGTTCTGACAGTTCTCGAACTCATCAGAACTAGGACGGGAAATCCCGGGGCGTTCCAGAACTTTTGGAACCACGTTCTGCACTGCGAATGATTTCAGAACTTGGATGTGGAATAACCTGTGTTGTTGTTTGTAACCTCACTCAACTCGTGTTACATTCTGGTGCTCCTTTTCAGAATATTTTTAGTTCCCGAGAATATATTACTTATTATGCCCGTGAATATTACTCAACTCATTACCCCACAGCAATTTAAAAAAAAAAAAATTCCACGATGACTGAGGAGTATACTAAAAAAAATTTGAGTTTCGTGGATGTAGACGAGATCCAACAATAACTTCAATCTCGTCTTCATCATTTACAAAGCAAACACCATCATCGAAACTATCGCTTTCCGAACTTGACAGCTAGTTGGCATTTCGATCATAGAATAGGTACTTATACTAACGTATAGAGACTAAAGTATGGTAAGTATGATTTCGATGAAGAAGAAAAGTTGTTTACTCAACGAGATCCGAAAAATTGTGAATGCGCATGCGTTAACTACGACCTTGCGTTCGATTCTGACAGTCCCGAAAAAAACAGGGACTGCCTGAACCGTTCGGAACTGGGTTCACAAAACACTGCGAACGCCGGACTCGGCGTTCTTGGCTTTCCGGAACCGGGCGTTCTGGCACTGCGAACGACAAAACTCGACTGCACTTGCCCAGAACCATTCCGAACTCACAGAACGCAGACTGAGAACGAAGTTATACATTTCAACCAACAGTGAGAAGTTTTGGTGGAAAGTCGCTGTCTAAAGAGCTCAGATACTGAGGCCATTTAATCAAACCTTGAGAGTTTCCCTGTGTGTACACATCCATACTTGTAGATACTTATCTGCAGTTATGCAATAAAGAAAGAGAATAATACACGAGCATAATCCACAATATACCAAACTCTGCTCTTTATTCTTTTGTCCCTAACTAGTCTAGTCTAGTCTAGTATAGTCTTGTCTAGTACCTAACTCAATTCATCTTGCGCCCTTTCGATGATTACGGTTTTTCTCCAATGCTAAGGTTTCTGAGTCAATAAGAGAGATGCTCTTATGAAATATTAGGATTGTTTCCACTGCTGTACCGAAAAGGTTGAGGTCAAGTTGCCCTTGTGCAGTGAAGGAGTAAGAAAAAGGCGTTTCCGCAGTCCCCAGTTCATATTCGGTGCAAGATAACCGGTATTTCAGCTGCCCAAGGAACATGATCCGGACATGAACTTTCTGCTCCGCCGGAAGTCCAGGTGCAGCTTGTTCCACGCATGCACTATTTGGAACTTTGGATAACCCGATACATCCTTCCTCAAACTTCTATAATCTTGCACAGAAGAACAGCAGAAGGTCGGACGTACGAAAACATGGGTTTGTATGCCAAAGTTCTGCTACTGTGACTCCATTTTCATGGATCTTCGTGTATCCATGGTTACTGCCCCGAACATGTCCTTGAGCGTTTCCACTGCCATCTGAACTTGACAGCCATGGAGGTGCTCTTGCTCTGAATTGAACCTGCTCTGGAACAGCAGTGGAAACAAAGCTGTAGTTACATTTCTAATTTACTCAAACCAGTACCAGAACCAGTTACAACTATATAGACGAAATACAATGAACACAACTCAGAACCAGATGAAACAGTCCCTCTCTACTCAAGTTTGTCTGTTGTAGTTAACGTTGATGCTGGAGGTTAATGAGGATTAATTCTAGTGAAAACAGTTGAATGAGATATTTATTTAACTCCATCTCTTCTCAAAAACAAAGCTTTTCAGGGACATAAAAATTATGCATTCTAGCAACATGCAACCTTCTATTTACACCGACAAGTACTCGCGCATAACTCGTAACTCCAAAACTGCAACTGTCATAACAAACAAGTCCAAAGTTCCGATATGTACCAGTTAATTCAACATCAGTACTGTTCATCTTACAGGTAGTTGGTCCAAATAGAGCTCATTATTGTACTTACTGTACTGTACTCGTTGTACATACTCATACGTACTAGACTATATTTGACTAATATAGTCCTTGTTGAAACTTCACCAATGTAACGAAAGTAATTGTCAGAAAACTGTGGTCTTCCTAGTCGTCATTAATAAAACTGACCACAATCTTATTAAATCCAAATATTCGAACTTGAAACAGATCTCGGTTTAAAATCTAGTCTTTTTTTAAAAACCTAATTCTTAATTTATGTGAATATTCTTTCCTTTCTTAGCGTATCTATTTGAACACTAGTATGAATCTTCTATTAGGACAGATCATCTATATTTTTGTTAGTATTGTAATTTTTCATTTACTGTACATATTTATATCCTTCAAGCAAAATACTGTCCCTGTTTTTGTACCTCTGTAATTTATTTTTATTAAAATTCCTTAAAATAAATCATAACTGACTGTGCTGTTGTTATTCAGAGATCCGTCATTTTCTTCATGCGACTATTTCTTGCACTTCCCTTATTGCTAAATCAGTTCCATTACTACCCTTTCCTCTCCTGCCGCTACTTTCATACATGATCACTATTTCTAATTACAAAAAACCCTTTTCTTTTTGCATCTATTTGTTAAATCCCCAAAATAGTAACTATAATAATCTACATTAATGAAATATAGGATATCTTTTTTTAATTAAAACGCACTATATCAGTAGGTTTCGTTCTCATTGTTACAAAACTGACGATATATTGATTTATTCAGCACCTTCGTTGTTCATTGATTGACTCCCAGAGTACGAAGATTGGGGGGCTGTAACAGGCTGAGCGACTGCTTGATAGTTCGAGGTGCCAGGCGACTTTTGTCCACTTGATGAAGAAGCTTCTCTGGTTGCTCCTTGTACTATAGCCCTGGTAACGAATATTGCTGGCTGGGAAACTGTTTCAACTTGCGCACTTTGAGAGGATCCTTGAGAACTTTGTTCGACATCCCTGCCAACGAATTGTGGTTGAACAGCCTGCCTGTACTGGCTAGGTTGTCTATTGGGATAGCTTTTGTACATCGCCATGGATTGTGTCGGTACGTAAGATGTTTGCTGATTGAACGGAATTGCTGACTGCTGAGTGTATGTGATTGTTGGCTGCTGAGAGTATGTTGTTATGGGCTGCTGGTATATCATTTGAGTTTGAGGACGTTGTTGATACCCTTGACCTAAGCCCAGTATACTTAGCAAATCAGTTCTACAGACATAAACTGGTATCATATTCAGCGCCCATTCGCAACTTGAGGTTTCATACGATCTACAAATGGGTGCTGGTGGTGGGCACACTGAAAAAATGTAAGAAAATATGTGTCATATTAGGATGTACACTATACATTAGAATGTCGGGATATTGCTCATATCATTTACACTTTAATACAAAACGACTTCTCTGACGTACATGCTGACAAATTATTCATCCCAGCAATAATGTCTGGTTAGTTGATTTTTTAAAATAGATACTGACATTTAGATACCTCGAAATGTTTCGCAGAAGACCGTTAGGTAAATTAATATTTTGCATTACAAACACCCAGTGATAAAAAAAATTAATAAATAAATAAAAACTTGAGTAAAACAGCTATTAGATGAAAAATGAAGACACCATCCTGAACCTTCAGAAAGATACCTGCAGTATATCCGGTAACCTCGTCTTCAAGAAATTGCAACCCGAGGACGCACGCCAACCTAAGTCCTACAAGCAGGCCCTTTCCCGTATTGTAATGTCCCACCCTTAATAGAAATAACCTATCAGAGGACTCTGAGGAGAATTGCGGAATCGCAGGGTTTCTCAAACCACCAGCCTAGAGGGCGAGGAGGGGTCTCCCTGCTTGTTGCTAGGGGAGCATTCTGAACAATTTGCTACAAATGAGGCCTCTCAAATAAAGATTTACTTTAAAAAAAAAAAAAAAAAAAAAAAAAAAAAAAAAAAAAAAAAAAAACATTCTACAAGGCTCCAAAAGCCTTCAAAAGTTAAAAAATTGCATTAACAAGCAAATTAATACACGATGGAAATGTATTCTCATACCAGATGTTTCCCAACTATATTAATAGCTTCACCTACCGAATAAATCTCCGTCACTCACCAAATAATCTAGCATAATGGTGGTGAGTGATCTCGATCGTTTGATGGCTGGTGAGAGAAAAGACGGACGGTGGGACTAAGGGATGAATGGTTCGGATTTTGTCTCAAAATTCCAATTTTCGTATTTAAAAAAGTAACTTAATAATTCTATCTAGTCTACCACTTATGTAATTGTTATTTACACTTCCTCTATTCATCGTATCATAAAAATATAAAATAATTGATCAAATTTTCTGTTGTATCTTCGATTTTCCTTGCATTTGAATAAATGCCAGGTAATCGTTAGACGCACGGGGAAGATATAAGTAAAATCATTGCAATATCCATTACTCATTCGATTTTTGCACGATTTTGGTGATATTTTCTGGGATATTCAACATTGAAATAATAAACATTCCGTTATGTAACAATTCGCAGAGTTTGTTCAGGTAAAGCCATGTACAATTTTGATAAAATTAAATGCTCATTTGTGCATGAATTTGTAGTCAAACTACTGGGAAATTTAGGGAAAGAATAAACGAGTTTGAGGAGGATTTCAGTGGATATGAGGGTTAATCTACATTTGCAAATCTTACAGAATCCAAAGCTTCAGTTTTATTATTATTATTATTGTTTTAACTCTAAATTCGATTTCATTCTCATTTCTTGTATGTATGTTATAGACTCTTAACCGGCCACCTCCGTACCATAGCCTGGCCAGTTGGCATTTTGGCAGGTTGCATGCAGTTTTGCAAGATAAATACACTATACGTGTTTTTATCATATAGGTGGCAGATTAATATAATAGAGTACACGGAGTATACAATTCGTAAACAAGTATTTATTTGTTTATGTAGTAAATAAATAAAATTTACTGGCAAATTACGAATAGGCCTTCGGATCTAGGAGTAGTAAGCCAAGATGACCATTTCACTACAGGGAATTCTCAACCAATTGAGACGGAAGGGCACATCGTGAGGCTATGTCACTAGGGTTGTCGAAGGATCGAACATGAATCCAAGAGGTTCACGAAATAGGGCTTAATGTCTTAACAACTCGATTGCCGATGAAAATATTTCAGACAGGAGCTGGATTGGAGATTATCCAGGAGAGACCTATCACACAGTCCGAACATGCAATTATGTGATCATTATTAATATACGGAAAATTAGGACGGACCTTGGATGTTTTGCAGAGTAGTTCAGCTACTAACAGCTCCAGGCACGCTATAGTTTCCAGTTTAATCGGAGCAATTGTGGCCTTAGCTAGAACCAGGCGAGTTAAGCACTCGTCATTAGTGTAACTGATAATATGCACTTCTGCAGAATAGGCACGCTCGGAAGCATTGGCGAAACCATCTAACCATAATGGTTTATTGTATGACGGAATATGGCAAAGAATTCTGAGGTCTTTCAAGGTGTTAATGGATGAACATAAAAGCAAGATCGGTGACAGAAATTACCAAGCCAACCGGGTCATACATTTTCCCTATTTGACTGGCTAGTTCACGTTTTGTGTGAACTTTTGGAGTGGTAGGTACTTCAAAGAAGAACGATTCATACTGAGGGTCCCAAACTACACCCAACATTTTGAGTGGCTTGTTGCTATCTGATAAGGAGGCGTTCCTAATGAGATCATATTTAGGAAGTTCTTGCAGAAGGGCGGAGTCATTTGAGGGCCATTTCCTCAATTCTAGGCCGGAGGAAGCTAATAGAGCTTTGTAACTCTAGTCTGCTCTTGAGAGCTTAACGGAATATCTCTCCCCCTCTATCTCATGAACATAATTTACAAAGGTATTGTGAGATAAGAAGAAAGTGGCAAGCGGAAAATATTCAGTGGAGTTATAAGCCAAATGTTTTAATATCTCCATTTGCTAAACGGAGCTCGGACAGTACCATACGTTATGGTGGACAAGGCGAAATCCTGAAAAGGTTCAGCAGTGCAATTTCTTCACACAATACGAACCTAACATTGTGTGATCCTCAAGTGGGTGCCTAATTTGTCGGAACATTTGCCTGATGTCGGCGATAAATGCACATTAGACGCTAAGGTATATAGTAGTAATATCAGCTACTTTGGGCAGTCAACTAGGCCCTACTTGGAGAATTTCGTTAAAGGAACGACCGTTGGGGGAGCGCACCAAAATATCTCTTACAATCACAATGCAAAAATTTAGTAATATCCCCATAATATAGGTACTTGTGATAATAGACGATTTATAAACTTAAAGGCTTTATAGGAAATGAACCTAGTGAAATGGAAGAAAAAAATTGTTGGTAGAAGGGTCATTTATTTATAAATGTGATGGAGAAGAAGAACCGAGTTGTTAGCTGGGTGGAGAGAAACAGGATACTGAATGAGGGGCAAGCAGGGTTCCATGCAGAATACTCAACGAACGACTATATCTTTGTACTGCAGTCCATAGCATAAGTTCCAGTCTTGCAGCATGATCGTATGAGCGAATTTTCGTTTTTTATCGTACCATATCCTATGTTAAATTGCTTTGAAAATTGAGCTTTTTGAGTGTAAATAAATTCTCAACTATTATTTCTATGACAAAAAACGTATTCTAAATTTTTTAGGATTGTAAGTTTTTTTTGCAGTTTTTATCGATTTTATAGCAAATTTTAACGAAATTTAAGTAAATTTGTCAGCTTAATTTTTTTAACAAAATTTTTTATACTCTATTTTAAATTTGATGAACTTTATTTGAGCAATATTCTGCTAAAAATTATAAATGTAACAATTTTGAGCCATTTTTAGTGATTTTTTCAGCACATTTTTTGAAATTCGGCCAATTTAATGTGCTCGAAAAGTTCTGGCCAACGAACTCATCCTTTCGTTTGGAAAGCTTGATTTTTCGGCGCGAGAACGGAATTTTTATCTTAATCTTAAGGAGAGTTATCGTCTGGAATGACACGTATATATTTATATACATTATGAAAAAGCGAAAACTTCAGGTATCGTTTCAGAATGCCTCAAAACGGATTTCAATGAAGGGATTTTTCGAAAATTTTGATTTAAAAAATTTTTGAGCAATTGCAATAGCTTAATTTTATACCAAAATTCGCTAAAACGAGACTGCCCAGAAAGGGCCAAAAACTATATTGTATAGGTAGGTACCTACTGCTCTTCTTGAATTGTTTCACAACTTGAACTGTAGGTATTGCCAACGAGTTTAGCAACAACAAACCGGTAAATCTACCACATCAGTACTTCTAATGAATAACTATTGTTTTTAAATCTGCATGAATAGGATCCTTTTCCAGGGCCGAAACGTCGCAAGACAATAAATCACGACTAGTCTGGTAATTTCTCTACCTCCAGTTTACAATTTTGACTTAGTAGTCAGAAGCCCACCCCAATATATAAATGTTTCAGAAAGCAATCCGATGTCAAAAATTTTGAAGCCAATTGTAATTTTTCAATTTTGTACAAAAATTGCTTTATAAAATATCTTAACTTTATGTAGTGCTAACTAACATTTGAATAAAGTCGGCGAGATAAAAGAAAAAAGGCAATTATTAAGCAAGTTGATTTTTACACAATCTGAAAACATCCATCACATCAAACCATTTTATCGTTTTTGTCATTAAATTTTTTTCTATTGCAATAAAATTTTGCAATCAGTGGCCACCCTTCATCAAGCGAAACAGTTGAAAGAGTAAGAAATGAAAGTAATTAGGTAAAAACTATCTACCTTGATTGCAAAGCGCAAATAATAACTCCATTAAATCATTTCCTAAAACGAAAATAAACCACCGAAACATCTAAAATTCATTACAACAATAAAAAATGTCTTTCCAATTAAATGATAAATTCGATTCAGCTCATTAGTCACATAATGACGTAAAATCATGAAATTATCTTCTACCAAGTACCTAATTACGGACTAACATCACCAAAGAAAGCAGATGAATAATTTTGGTACCTATCTAATTGAATTGTATTAACTGAAAATCACCTAGATTGTTTGAACTGAAAGTGAATTAGCAATCACTTTGTTTAGGCAAATGACGAAATAACAATCACAATTTGTAAATTTTTAATCATCTACGAACCTGCCTACCTACTCATACTAGATTACTTGCGAAGAAGTTAAAACTCCATTTCAATGTGGAAAACTTGACCGACTCAACGCGGGACCAAAAACCGAGACAAACAGGGGGAACTGGAGAAAGAACGGTAACTCACCACTGCTACCTATCTCGTTATAAATTCAAACTAGGTAACTTCAGCGCCCTCTACAGAAAAACAGCGGGCATAGCGTAACTGCAGCGTAACCTACAGGATTTACAGAACATTTGGCAACTCTGATATCTCACTTAATTCAAAACCAGAGGAAAGAGTAATTTTTCGAAGGTGTGCCGCATTTTACACAGCACGGCACCGATGTGGTGCCCTCCGCATTGAGTCGGTTAAGTTAATGGAGAATGATGAATTTTACGTATCGCCCTTGGACTCCTGATCAACGGAATCAGCAAGAAGAAGTAAAACATTAATCCAAACTTTCCGCCTCCAGATGGCACTAGCAAATAGCCTCCACAGGCTGCCCCAAGCGTAAGCCATGTACCTACCTCCCCTCCGCACTCAGTCTGCCCTCCGCTATATGTACAAATGTAACAATGTATGCTCCCCCACTATTAACCAATTTGTAATGAAAAGGTAAGGTGATACCGGTTTTCCGACTTTAGTTTCCAAATTCCTCCAGTGATGATGATACCCTGGAATTCAAATCGCAAAAGCTGTGCGTGTACAGTTCCAGTTTTTTTATAATTCATCGGCACTGTTAATTCTATAATCGGATGGTCCCAATTCGTTCACAATCGGAAGTAGTTAAAAAATTAAATCAACGTGAATTCCCGTAAATTTCAATACATTTGGATCAACAATGGCAAGTGCGCATGCGCAAACGTAAAATGTGTTGTCAGAGATAAAAAGCCACCATGTTTTGTAAAATTTAATTATATTTTCAGATCCCTAGATTATCCTTTATAGGTTTTATGATCCCCAGACTAATAAAATTGTTTGCGCATGCGCATATGTTAATTTTCTGAAGTATCTATTTCTTACATTCCAATCTTTAATGACTACGATTTGGTTGCAATTATTTGGCTGCTAAACCCTAGTTGAATGTCCATAAATTTCATTAAAATCGTATTTCCTATAGCTGCTGAGCATGCGCTATTCTGCCAAAACTGTTCAGAAACACTTTCAGGGATAGCTTGTAAATTTTTTAATTGTGATATTTGAGCATACATAAACGTAAATATCAATGCTGTGGTTACTGCCATCATTTGTGGCCAGATGCCTGCAACAGATAAGATCATTTGATCCCATCTGTCAAATCATCTGACAGATCTGGGATGACAGATGAGGTAGGTCGTTGCCCCCTAATGTAAAAAAATTATCAGTCAACTACTCCGGCTAGAGATCTGCCACTCCATCTCATCCCCTCATTAGCCACCCATACACGAGCAGATATCTGCGACAGATATCGCGTTTTTAAACGATATCTGTGGGAAAGATCTGTGCGTTAGTGGGCGTTAGAAAATGATGAAAGATGTTAAAATCGACCAGAGATATCTGCGAGAGTTCAAATCTAGCAGATGGTAGTCGGGCGTCCCCCTTAACCTGCAGACTTCTCGGAAGCGATGTCTGTGGTACACAGAACTGTTCTATTGGATCGGGCAGCGTCCCTTAACGTTAAGATGTTCAGTTGTCCACGTGTGTTTTCCCCTGTGAGATCTCTCCTCTAAAGAAATCAGTTTCTATTGGTGTTTTTTTGTGCGGTATCAAAAAATGGGTAAAAAAGAGTGGCCAAACGAGTTAATTGAAATGATGATCGACATGTATAACGACCTTGTCTGTGGCAGTTGAAGCATGTTGACTACATGAACAAAAACGTCAAAAACATTGCTTACGACGAAACCCATGACTTCTCCCAAACTTGTATTTTTTTGGCTTAGCCGTTTTATGGGCAATTAAAAAAAATACCCGAAAAAAATTTACGCTTTTTACTACGGACAGTCACTAACCCCATGGCATCAACTTACGGAATCTGTGACCGATCTGGAAAAAATTTCGGATTCGACCGATAACTCGAGTCTGCCAGTCGAACGTCGGTGACAGACCTGAATCTGTCAGATTTCATCCCACGAACGAACAGATGACATCGGGCACTGGTCAGGTGACAGATCTCGGGCATGAAAGATCGGCCGATAAGTTTTTCGTGTTAAGGGGCAACGACCGATCTCATCGGTCACTCCAGATCGTTAGCGATATCTGTCAGATGAGATCGGGCGACCAAATCTGTCGCAGATATCTGCTCGTGTATGGCGGGCTATTAGTGGGTTCAAATCTGGCAGATTCAGGTCTGTCACAGACGTTCATCTGGCAGACTTGAGTTATACATCCTGACGTGAAAATTCTCTGAGATCTGCCAGATCTGAAGCTCAGTCGTAGTACCTTGACGCTATGGGGTTGGAGCATTTGCCAAAAACCATTGTGATGATAATAAGTCTTAGTACAGCCTTAGTAATAATTATAAAAAATAATCCAATCTAATATTGGCTCAAAGCTGCTATGGCTGTATTCATGAAATACTGGCACATTTTTGCTGAGGGTACCCATTGAACATTCAATTGATACCGGAAATGCACACCCTATCAAACAAGCTCCTCGGAGAATTCCCTTCTCCCAATTACAGGCTGTGGATCAAATGTTAGAAGACATGATAAGACAAGATGTCACAGAACCATCAAAAAGTCCATGGGCTTCTCCGATAGTACCAGTGCCTAAAGAAGAAAGGCTCTTACGCATTGCCGTGTATCCAGACTCCCCTTGACGCTCTTGGGGGTTCAGGATGGATTTGCACTTTGAATCTTCACAGCAGATATCAGCAGGTTGCTGTAAAAGTTTAGGACTGTGAAAAAACTGCTTCCACGTTATACCAAAAGGGTCTGTGGCATTTAAAGTTCTACTATTTGGACTCTGTAATGCCCCAGCGACTTTTCAAAAATTGATGGAGGCAGTTATACCTTCAGATTTAGCATTGGTGTACCTGGACGACATAATTGTGTATGCACCTGTCTTTCCAACAGTTTTGAGCAAACTCGATAAGGTCTTACAGAAGTTAGCCAATGCTGGACAATGGTGCATCATTTGTGGGGAAGGCATCTGTACAGATCCCAAAATGAAGCTAGCAGTACAAGAGTGGCCAACACCCCGGGACAAGAGACTCGTTCGTGCTTCCCTTGGCATCTGTTCTTGTTACCGTAGGTTTGCGAGGAGATTTTCTGAAATTGCTCGTCCTCTCTATTGTCTGGCTGAAGCTTCTACCCATTTTGACTGGACATATGAGTGCCAAAACAGCTTCACAGTATTGAAAAATGCCATGACCACAGCACCAGTCCTCATATACCCTGATTTGCAGAAGCCCATTGTTCTTGATAGTGATGCTAGTGCTCATGCTATGGGAGCTGTCCTGTCTCAGGCAGTTGATGGGCAGGAGCAAGTTGCAGCTTACTTCAGCATGGCATTCACCAGGGCCGAACAAAATTGTTGCGCTATACGACATGAGCTACCAGCTGCTGTGCGTAGTATTGAGTACTTCCATGTTCCATCGATACCTCTATGGATCCAAATTCATCTTGAGGACAGATCATGCAGCTCTAACATGGCTGATGACTATTCGTAACTTAGAAGGGCAATTGGCTAGATGGCTGGAGAACTTGCAAACTTAGATTTCAAAATTGTCCACAGGCCTGGTAAATGGCATTCCGATGCTGACAGCTTGTCACGGCGGCCATGTCTAGAAAACTAAATACTGTGAGAAATGTAGAGAGTGCAATGCTGAAGCCAATGGTCTACAATTTTGTCCCCCAGTGAATTCAATACCACAATCTGAGGATGTGAATATCCAGTTGTCTATTTCAAAACTGCAGTTGAAGGAAAACACAGAAACATACCAGGCACCCTGGCTCACCAGAACCCAGTAATTCGACAACTTGTAGGCAGATGGGAATTTCTAGAAGTTGTAGATGGCCATTTGTATTATAGATGGGAAGATGGGTGGATATCCCTTACAATGGGTATTACTCTCTGCAATATCAAGGATGTCCTAACCCAGAGCCACAACAGCCCCACTGGCGGACATTTCGATTTCTGGATGACATTAGAGAAATTATGGATGACTTACTTCTGGCCAGGAGTGGTTAATGATGTTAAGGTGTGGTGCAGGACATGTTTGGAATGTCATAGAGTGAAAGGACCTGGGAGCACCATCCAGCATCACTTCAGTAGTCAATGATTGGGGGTCCATTTGAGAGAATGGGAGTGTATATTTTGGGGCTGTTTCCCGTGTCCCGAACAGGAAACTGGTACGTGATGGTTGCTGTAGATTATTTCACAGCAAGACAGGAGACAGTTGCCATTCCCAATCAAGAGGCGCACACAGTAGCGGCTGCTCTGATTGTGCATGCGTTCAGTCGGAATGGTGTGCCATGGGAAGTACACACTGATCAGGGCAGAAATTTTGTGGTGGAATTGATGGAAGAAGTGACTATTATGATGGGAGCACAACAAACAAGAACTACAACTCTTCACCCCCAGTCTGGTAGGCCTGGTAGAGAGAATGCATTGAACCAAATTTCTGGCCCTGTTTGTCGATGCAGAACAAAGCTCCCATTATTGTTATTGGCTTACCAGTCAGCTCCCTAAGTCACAACGGGATATTAACCAGCCCAGCTTCTATTTGGAAGAGATCTACATCTGCCAGATATGCTTCTGCGACTCCCTGCTACAAGTCCCCCTCAACCTTGGGTTCTACCAAAATGTGAGAGGCCTGAATAATAAGCTCTCCTCAATATGTGATTATTCCCTTCACATAACTAACGATTTAATCATTCTCACAGAAACTTGGCTTACTAACAATCTTCAAACTCGGTTTTTCTAATCATAATGTTTAGCAGTCAGATCGATCTCCATCAAACAACTCACAAACAGCTGTAGGAGGAGGCGTATTTATTGCCGTTGCAAATCACCTACAATCGAACAAATGGCAATCAGCCGACATTGCTGAACAATTGTTTCTGACATTACCTGAATTCAAAATTATCCTGGGTTGTAAATACCTTCCTACTTATCAGGCTTTATCCGTTCTGGAGGCACTCTTGAATGAGCTCGACAATATTTCCAACGCCTATCCAGATTTCGAGATTGTGCTGATCGGCGACTACGATATACTGGGGGTGAAGTGGGAGTCGTGGAACAACACTCTGAGCTGTCGCATTCGAGCCCATGAGCACAACTGATTTATGATTCGATATGTTTCAACAACCTTCATCAATTCAATTCTTCTCCTAACGTGGCAGGAAACGTTATAGATTTATGTTTATAGAATGTTAATAGTATTTTCGTCCGTCCATGCGATCCATTACTCAAATTAGATGTCTCCCACCCGCTATTCGAACTCACGATGCGCTGTACTTTGTCATATATGGCCATTCACACCCCTGAGAGATTCCAATATAAATTTAAGAAATGTTACTACACAGCTATGAACGAGTACCTCTGTGGTGAAAACCACCCCCTCTTTTCAACAGCCCTTTTCAGGGCTACCAAAAAGAGGTAGACACAACACAAAAATATTTATAAGACGTCGAGTTACAACTCCGTCAAACAAAATATTTCACCAGAGAGAAAATACGAATTTCTCTCTCAAAAGTGAAATATTAACTAATAACATACAAGGCGACCTCCCTAGACACTTACTGGGCGAGAGAGATGCGACAAGTATCTCGAACCAAGTCGCCTTGAACGAGAAAACTCAAACAGAAAATCAAACGTCCTCTAAAGCTAACAAGGACAATTCAAACAAGCCTACTCGCCAATCAGAAACACTGATTACACGAGAGACAATAGGCGAACCAACCAAGAGGCGGCAAGCAACCACCTCTGGTCCAGCAGCCACCCCGGGGACCCCGTCTGAACAACGGACGCAGAGAAAGCACCCGAGGTCCCCGTCTAAACTCAAGGTCGTCGGCTCCGCGACGGACGCTCGTAAGCCACCCCCGGGGACCCCGTCGCAGCGACGGACGTGGGGAAACCACCCCGGAGGACCAGCTCAGCTATCATACTCGCAGATACTGAGAAAACAATGTGCGAGCCAATGAGATTACACAGTCGAATTAACGAAATTAAGCGGACCAATCAGGAGGCGGCAGGAGGCGGCCACCTCCCTATAATTACCCCGCTCGGAGCCCTCCGAATTCATTCTACTCTCCGCTCTCGACGACTACACCTCGAAGTACGAAGATTTCTACATGCTCTACGCTGACGAACCTTCTGCTCCCGAGTTCATCTCAAGAACGGCTTCCTACTGCTTTCTACAAGGCCTACCTTCTCTCCACACAGATCTCGCATTGGCATCTACGAGTCCAGTGATTATTCATCCTGCTCATTGCCCAACGTAGTTCATCTGTCAGGACGCCACCCGGTACATCTATTGATATTCTCTTTAGATCGTACGCCCGCTGGGACGTTCCTAGTCGTGTCGCCCGGGTTTCGTAGCACTAGGCTCGTCACCGACCGCTGTGGGCACGCCGGTAAATTACTCAGCTCATACGCTCTAATTTACCGTCCAAGGAAGTCTTTTTCAAGACTACAAGGTAGGACCCTGACATACGAGCAAAGGAAAGAAGCTCTGTCAAGCGAGTCCACCTTCTAAACCCTCTATTTCTATACATAGAGGCATCGAACACGAGCTAATAACTCGGATATTTCGATGGAACGTCGGCCGTCCTATTTCCTCATGCAAGGGGAGGTAGAACACGGCGCGGCCGGGCCTCTTAGCCCACGCAGCGCTACCTACCCGCTGCCCGGCCAATCCGCTGTTCCTAGCGACGGCTCAAGGCTCGATCCTCGTGACGAGATCGCCTTCTCACCTAACGTATTCACGAAGGAAACGTTAGATCAAGCCTCACCTATACAAAAGTTCGAGGATACCTTTCAGACCCGCTCTGAAGTCAATCATTATGATTCGACAAAGATTTCCGAATATCCACGATATTCGACGCAAGGCTACCCGGCCGATCCGAGTGTCAAATACACTCCAAATGTACAAAAAACAAAGGATACTTTTCAGTACCTCAACCAAGCTCAACATATTCCTCCTACAGATATAAATCTTAGGCCGGAATATTACAAAACGGCTCAGTACCAAACTGATCGAACCCAGCACCCACTATGCGAGCCCAGTGCTCCACGCGGCTGCGACACGAACTATCTCTCAGTTCCTCCCGCCAAGCAAGCTGACCTTGACGGTTTCGCTCACATTCCTTACAGGAATAACCCAGGGACTAACCCGCATAATCAGAATATAAATGTCCCACTTGGTCTACCTACACCAAGTAAAACATATTTAAATCCACTACAAATGGTGACCCCGCCTTTGAACAGGCTTAACACGGAGCATTTCGTTCCCTCTTATGAAGCTAGTGGATTTCAGGGAACCACTGCGGGCGTGCGACCCCCGCCGGGCCTCTACGCCCCACATCTCACTCAACAACCCTCTACACAAAGTGGCTTTCGAGCACTTTTAGAGGAGATGGGAGATTATCAAAAACCAATCTTCCAAAAGAAGAATATCGATCGTGCACTCGCCGAGTTCGATCAATACTGCGTGCGAAAACACCTGAGAACGCAGAACGAATGCTTCTCAGCTATATACAAGTGGTTACCAGAAGAAATGAGGGAAGCTATCGACTCAGCTTACCTCACGGCACCCCACGCACCTTATGAAGAGGCCAAACAGCGCCTACAACGAGAATACGGGTTGTCCTTACAGGACAGGCTCCTCGCACTCGAGGACCCCGCATCTCTCGCCAAAAAACCCAGCACCAAGTACCACGAAATGTACTCTAAAGCTGTTGGGTACTTCTCAGAGGCTCTGATCACTCAAAAGTGGATCGAAACTCTACCCATCGAAGCACGAGGTATGGTCGCAGCTCAGCCTACCACGACCGCCCGGCTCGACCTAGCTGATACGCTACACGCGTACAAAACAGAGAATACCTCTCTCAACATACGAGGAGTAGAATCTACTCCGAAACCCATGAAAACTGGTTTCAAAAAGGCCCTCTCACAACAAGCTGAGTTCAAACCCCAACCAGTAGAGAGTAGGCCTCACAAACCGACGGCCTATGTCTGTCGAAACCACGCACGTTTCGGTAGCGAAACTCGCAAATGTGCAGACCCAGAACACTGCACTTGGAAGGCAAACACTGCTTCCAAAACTAGCAAAAAGGCAGCGACTATAAGCCAGCCAAAAACCTGGGTTTCAAACGAAAATACTCAGAGATCGGTACAAGAAAGTACCGTTCCAACCTCCGACGTAGAGAGTTCGGAAAACGAATAACTGCCAGTGTATCTGAGCCTATACACCGGCAGTCTACTGAGTATAAAAGGCTTTTTTTCAAGTGCAAACTAAATGGCACTGAATTTCTCATCGACACGGGAGCAGAAGTGAACATTCTGCCCCACAATGTCACCAAAAAATTGGGCTTAAAAATTCGTAAGTCCAACGTAAAGCTCACAGCAGCTAACGGAGCCCCTATAGACACACTAGGGCGAGCTGACACGACAATTAACATCGGCCTCGGAGACATGACCACCGATTTTATGATCACGAAAGTTGATCTAGCGATCCTCGGTATACCATTCCTCGAGTCTTGGGATATCGGAATACGGGTCAAACACAAATACATTTATAAAGATAAAATAAAAAGCTATGCCGATCAAAAAATAGCTGCAGTCATGAACAAAAAATTCACTGACGAACAAATAGCAGCTACTATCCCTCATCGTGACAACAGCCCTCAACCAGAGGGCGTGCAAATCACGGAGGACGAAAACATTCGCTCTATCATTGAAAAATACAATGATAAAATGAGCAAACTTCAAGGAAAGTGGAAAAACAACGGGGTTTACCACCGTATAACCACGGAAGGAACACCAGTACACTTCCGAGCAAGACCCATGGCGGGCGAAAAACGGGCTCAAGTCAAAAGTACTTTTGACAAAATGCTTTCCGAAGGCATAATTGCACCATCAGATTCCGAATGGGCATCCCCGTTACACTGTGTGCCAAAAAAAGACGGGTCATGGAGAATCACCGGCGACTACCGTTTCCTGAACGCGAAAACGAAGAAAGACGCCTACCCTCCTCCTCACATTCGCTCTTTCCAAGCGAATTTACATGATACACGAATCTATTCGACAATAGATTTAAAATCGGCATATTACCATATTCCGATGCACCCAGATGACGCTCATAAAACTGCAATTATTACACCTTTCGGTCTTTATGAGTTTAAGAAAATGAGCATGGGTTTAGCCGGAGCGGCTCAAACATGGCAAAGATACATGGACAGCATCATGCGAAAATTTGATTTCGCATTTGTATACCTAGATGACATCCTGGTGGCTTCTAAAAATTATAAAGAACACATGAACCACCTCAAACAAATTTTTGACAAGCTAGGGGAACACGGACTTCGAGTAGGTTTTGATAAATGCATTTTTTCAAAACCTACCGTCGATTTCCTAGGTTTCACTATCTCGAAAGAAGGGATAATTCCTAAACGAGATAAAATAGAAGCCATAGAACAATTTCCTAGGCCAATAGACGTACGAAGTCTACGCAGATTCCTAGGTATGTGTGGTTTCTACCGAGCTTGCTCAAGTAAATTCGCTCACACGGCACAACCTCTGTATGACTCCATTCAGTCAAACAAAAAAAATGACAAAACACCTATCGAATGGACATCAGAGAGAGAAAAAGCTTTCAACAGCTTAAAACAAGCAATGATTAAAGCTACATTACATAATATCGCTCATCCACACCCTACAGCAGAGTGGAGATTAGTCTGCGACGCATCCGACACACACATCGGAGCGGCACTTGAGCAGGAAATTACAGACAAACACGGCTCGAAATCTTACCAACCATTGGGATTTTTCAGTAAAGAAATTCCGCAAAGAGATCATCATTCGACAAAGAGATGTTCGCCGTTTACCAAGCTTGCATTCATTGGCCCAATGACTTGGACGGCCGATCTTTTCATATTTGTTCAGATCACAAGCCTCTGCTAGGCACGATGCTTAAGAAAAATGCACATTTTTCTAAAATGAGATTAAGATGGCTAACATACATCTCTCAAATGACGAGCGACATTCGTCATATACCCGGAGAGAACAACGTCGTCGCCGACGCACTCTCCAGACCCTTCGATCCAGTTGAAATTCAAACAAAATCGATTTCAACCCAAACTGACGAGGGTCCACCCATAGCCGAAATTTCGCAAATTACGGCTGCAATAGAGTGCAATCTTCTACTGCACATTTCAAATGCACAAATTCGTTCTCCCCCTAACGCAGAGGACAAATTGAAACTCACACAAGTTGAATTCCCTCAAGGAGAAATTTGGTGTAACCTAGACCTAGGACACCCAAGACCTTATATTCCAAACGAAATAAGGCAAGAAATAATCAGCCAAATTCACAATTTGGGACACCCAGGTATACACTCTACAGTGTATACAGTTAAACAAAGATATTTTTGGCACGGACTCCGTGCAGATGTCTCCAACTGGGTCCGAGCGTGCGAAACTTGCCAACGAGCAAAAATCACTCGCTCCGTGAAGCTCCCTTACTCCGAATTTGAAACGGCTAACAAATTTTCACATGTACACGTTGATATTACCGGACCCTTACCTTTAGCTAAAGGAGGGAAACGTTACATTCTAATGATGGTCGATAGAGCAACGGGTTGGCTAGAGGCAGTCCCTCTTAACAACATCGAAACAGCCACGATCACAAACGCCTTTATCAATATTTGGGTAGCTTCAAAGGGCGTACCTAAATACATCACAAGTGATCAAGGCACACAATTCGAATCAGATCTATTTAATTCCATTATGGAACGTCTCGGAGTAAAACATACTCACACGTTACCATACAAACCGTCAACAAACGGAATGGTAGAACGCAGAAATAGATCTTTGAAAGAGGCTCTCAAAGCACAAAACGAAAATTGGCTCGACGCACTTCCAAAAGTTCTACTCGCCATGCGTACGGCAGTAGACCCAGCAACGGAAACTACACCGTTCCAAAAAGTTTACGGAATTGACGTACCACTCCCAGGAGACATTTTCGTAACTTCTACAAACCTTTCTGAGCCTCTCTTCTTCCGGCCTACACATATTAAACATAATAATACGAAGTATGCCGTCAACATGCCCAAAAACTTGGATACATGTACACATGTCTATATCAGAGTGCCCACACAGCTCTCCTCCCTGCAATGTCCTTACACGGGACCATTCAAGGTTATTAAGAGAGATAAGTTTTCGGTTACAGTACAAATTGGCGAACACACGAAAAAAGTTCCCAAACAACAAATAAAACCGGCTTACACTCTAAACTCGGACGAAGCTGTGTCACGAAACCAAAATCAGGCAGAAAATAAGGAGAAAACTCCCCGAAAATCCGCCAGAGGGCGCGTCCCCTCTACCAAATTCGACGAGAAGTGGGTGACTGCACTCGAAGCAGGCCACGCCCACTTTTCTCGGGTAGGAACAGTGGGAGATATAAATATGGAACACCCCACGCCAGGAGCTCATACCAACTTTGACCATGGCAGCTTCCACTCCTACAGAGCAGATGATCACAGAAGAAGTGGAGAATCTCCTCCTAGCCGAGGAAATTCCGGCAACCATCAGCCCGCTACCGCCTTCGCCAGAAAAGAAGGCACCGACGGACGCCAGCGCTTCGAAGGTGGTGTGGAAAACACCGGCCGCATACGCGACGACCGCTACACCCGCTCCGCAGCTGCCCAGGGCTCCACCCGCTCACCAGCTCCCCACGGGTCCACGAAAGTGGATCAGCTCGGGCGACGTGCCCGTGCCTCGGTGGGACGAGATGAGCGCAGCGGGGTGGACGGAGCCGGAACGAGCACCTCCGCAACAGCCCAGCCGCGGCCGCGGGCCAAGCTCTCGCGGGTTTGGCTCCCGTCGGCAAAGCTCGGGCCGGCCACGGCCGCCCCGCGGCGCTCGTCGAAACCGGCGAGGCCGGGGCGCACCCCAGGCGCGGGACGCGAGGCCTGCACCTCCGCCTCCGCCCCAACTGGTGAGGGTTTCATACGGAGAATTCCGTGTGGACCTCCCAGTTCTCCCCAACCGGCGTCGTCGTTAGTAACACGACGTCTTGGGGGGCGCCTGTGGTGAAAACCACCCCCTCTTTTCAACAGCCCTTTTCAGGGCTACCAAAAAGAGGTAGACACAACACAAAAATATTTATAAGACGTCGAGTTACAACTCCGTCAAACAAAATATTTCACCAGAGAGAAAATACGAATTTCTCTCTCAAAAGTGAAATATTAACTAATAACATACAAGGCGACCTCCCTAGACACTTACTGGGCGAGAGAGATGCGACAAGTATCTCGAACCAAGTCGCCTTGAACGAGAAAACTCAAACAGAAAATCAAACGTCCTCTAAAACTAACAAGGACAATTCAAACAAGCCTACTCGCCAATCAGAAACACTGATTACACGAGAGACAATAGGCGAACCAACCAAGAGGCGGCAAGCAACCACCTCTGGTCCAGCAGCCACCCCGGGGACCCCGTCTGAACAACGGACGCAGAGAAAGCACCCGAGGTCCCTGTCTAAACTCAAGGTCGTCGGCTCCGCGACGGACGCTCGTAAGCCACCCCGGGGACCCCGTCGCAGCGACGGACGTGGGGAAACCACCCCGGAGGACCAGCTCAGCTATCATACTCGCAGATACTGAGAAAACAATGTGCGAGCCAATGAGATTACACAGTCGAATTAACGAAATTAAGCGGACCAATCAGGAGGCGGCAGGAGGCGGCCACCTCCCTATAATTACCCCGCTCGGAGCCCTCCGAATTCATTCTACTCTCCGCTCTCGACGACTACACCTCGAAGTACGAAGATTTCTACACGCTCTACGCTGACGAACCTTCTGCTCCCGAGTTCATCTCAAGAACGGCTTCCTACTGCTTTCTACAAGGCCTACCTTCTCTCCACACAGATCTCGCATTGGCATCTACGAGTCCAGTGATTATTCATCCTGCTCATTGCCCAACGTAGTTCATCTGTCAGGACGCCACCCGGTACATCTATTGATATTCTCTTTAGATCGTACGCCCGCTGGGACGTTCCTAGTCGTGTCGCCCGGGTTTCGTAGCACTAGGCTCGTCACCGACCGCTGTGGGCACGCCGGTAAATTACTCAGCTCATACGCTCTAATTTACCGTCCAAGGAAGTCTTTTTCAAGACTACAAGGTAGGACCCTGACATACGAGCAAAGGAAAGAAGCTCTGTCAAGCGAGTCCACCTTCTAAACCCTCTATTTCTATACATAGAGGCATCGAACACGAGCTAATAACTCGGATATTTCGATGGAACGTCGGCCGTCCTATTTCCTCATGCAAGGGGAGGTAGAACACGGCGCGGCCGGGCCTCTTAGCCCACGCAGCGCTACCTACCAGCTGCCCGGCCAATCCGCCGGTCCTAGCGACGGCTCAAGGCTCGATCCTCGCGACGAGATCGCCTTCTCACCTAACGTATTCACGAAGGAAACGTTAGATCAAGCCTCACCTATACAAAAGTTTCGAGGATACCTTTCAGACCCGCTCTGAAGTCAATCATTATGATTCGACAAAGATTTCCGAATATCCACGATATTCGACGCAAGGCTACCCGGCCGATCCGAGTGTCAAATACACTCCAAATGTACAAAAAACAAAGGATACTTTTCAGTACCTCAACCAAGCTCAACATATTCCTCCTACAGATATAAATCTTAGGCCGGAATATTACAAAACGGCTCAGTACCAAACTGATCGAACCCAGCACCCACTATGCGAGCCCAGTGCTCCACGCGGCTGCGACACGAACTATCTCTCAGTTCCTCCCGCCAAGCAAGCTGACCTTGACGGTTTCGCTCACATTCCTTACAGGAATAACCCAGGGACTAACCCGCATAATCAGAATATAAATGTCCCACTTGGTCTACCTACACCAAGTAAAACATATTTAAATCCACTACAACCTCTCTATTTGTGATTGGAACCCAATCTCTGCTCTCCCACTTGATCAAGCTGTCAACTATTTCTATCGGAAATCGCTGATCTGCACAGAGCAATTGAAATTGTTGTTCCAAAGACTAGGGTGGTCGATAGGCTTTCCCCAAGTGACTGTATGGCTGGCTCCCATCGGACGGGCTCCTATCTCTTTGCTAGCTTCTACTCATCAGTATTTGAGCCACCCATCCAGTCAACACCGCCCTATCTGGCGCTTGATGTGGTGTCATTGGGTTTGTTGAGGTTCAGTGAGGATGAGGTGCGCAGGGAGCCCGGACTGCTTGATCCTATGAGGGGTTTCAGGCCAGGTGGGGTGCCTCCGATATTGCTGAGATCATGCTGTGTATTGGTCTCTACCCTTAATCATCCTCTCCAATTGATCACTGGCTGCAGGCATTTTCCTGGAGCGGTGGAAGTTGTCTTATATGAAACCCATTCACAAATCTGGGGATTGTGCAGCGATTGATAACTATCGAGGTGTATGCATGATATCCTCTGTGCCTAAGGTTCTTGAGAGGTTTGTGGTTGGAGTATTGACTCCACTGTTCTCAGGGTTCATAGTCGACAACCAACATGGTTTTTACAAAGGTAGGTCTACCTCAACGAATCTATTCACATTTACTGAATTCGTTCATGCTAATTTAACCAGGGTACACAAGTGGATGTGATTTCCACAGATTTTGCCAAAGCCTTCGACAAAGTGTCACTTGCTCACATTCTGGCTCTGCTTGAGTCACTTGGTATTTTTGTTGCCTTACTGCAGTAGCTGTGAAGTTATTTGGAGGGTCATACTCAGCAAGTTCGTCTTAAGAGTGTCATTTCTGACCCTTTCGAAGCAGCGTCGTGATTACCTCAGGGGTCTAATATTGGGCCACTGTTATTCTCATTGATGAAAAACAGTGTTCAAACTGCATTTGTAAATGTGGAGTTTCAGAAGTTTGCAGACAACCCCAAGATTTTTTGCCCAGTGAGATCCCGTGATGATTGCCGTCAGCTGCAGTTGTCCATTGACACACTTCTCATGTCCTTCGGAAGAGCAAAGTCACCAGTGGTATATGACTACTGCATTGATGGGGCAGCGTTGAGTCACATCTGGTTGAACCGTGACCTAGGTGTACTCTTTGACATGCATTTGGACTTCTCAACACATATTAAGGGTGTGTGTGTGGTAAGGTGCTAAGGACCCTTGATTTTCTGAGGCACTTCACAGACCCCACTGTCATTACTATATTGCACAAAACGCTTGTATTATTGCCCATCCTTGATTACTGTAGTGTTGTTTGGTCTACACACTATGCCACAAGTTTGTACCAGCTTGAAGAGGTTCAATGCCTTTTCTTGCACTTTTTGGCTTTCAGGTTGTGAGTGCCTTGGGATCAGGTTTGCTACCCAGATCTAATGACAGTCTATGGATTGGAACCTTTGGAAAATTGGAGGAGAGTGGCCGATGTGTCGTTCTTCTTGAGCTGTTGAGAGGTCAGATTCGATGTCCGAAACTACTGTCAGGTATAGGTTTGTCGGCACCACTATATCCCACACGCTCTCATAAGGCGTTTTTCGTGCCTTTCGCTGATAGGAACTACCTATTTCATCATCCCGTGCTTTGAGTGTTTCGTGGAGTGAAAGCTGATAGATCAGATATTTCGACTTATTCGTTGGATCTCTCTCGGCGCTCAAATCCAATGCTACTTACTCTGTGCTGCCATGATGGCTGACGACGCCCTAATTGAATTTTATCTATGTTTTAGATATGTGACCTATATAATGTATTACTTAATTCATTATTTTTATATCTGTATACTTCAACACAATTTCTACATTTATCTTCAAGCACATTTCGCCCTGCAATGGCAACAATATTGTTTTTCATATGTATAGCAACAAACAAACACAAATTATCTGCCGCAATTGGCACAAAGTGCCGTTCTTGTTTTAAATAAATAAATAAATAAACCTACCACAATCCACGCATTAGTTTACGAGCGGACCTCAAAAAATTACGGACCTTTTTCTATGATTTCTATGATCATCGCGCCAAGCAACCATCCTATGGAAAGGGTGACTGGGTTTGAGTACATGACCCAAAAAGGGTTCGAGGATTTTGCCCTAAGCTTCAGCCGCAATGGACTGGTGGTGGGGTGGTGAGAATGGGTCGGAAAAGACGATTTCTCCATGCAAACAGGCTTGCACGAGCAGATGTCAGGCCCGAGGGCAGGCCATTCAAAGAAGGGAGGGAGTAGTGTGGTAAGCCCATAAACCGGACACACCGTGTCCAGCACCGCACCCTCTCCGCAACACGTCCGAGTGTCGGAAACGGAGGTAGGAGGCCACACGGTTCCGAGGTTGGCCGTGCATACAGAGGTGGGAGACCATTGTTCCGTGTGTTGGCTGTGAATACGGAGGTCTATCCATAATTCGGTTTGCACTCTAAGACGAAGATTGGAGACAAAATCGTGGGTCCACAAGCCAAAGAAGGATGTGGGTTCACAATACATGGAAGAAAAGAAGTGTCGAAGGGGAATTTGTCTCGCTGCTACCTCATCTGAAGTACGATGAGACGAAGTTTTATGAATATTTTAGAATGTCAATGTACACTTTCAACCAACTAGGAACAGAAAGTACAGGAGAAGCTGAGGAAACATAAATTTCAACAAAAATCTCTTCAATTAATAGCTCTGGATCCATTGTAGAGGTCACCGCGTCCGTGTTAAAACTAAACCAAACTAGTCCGGTACGGTGCGGACAAGTAGCGCTGACGCGGAGGGATGACGGTGCGGATAGGTGTGGACTTCCTGGTCCTGGTAACCTCCCTTCTTATAACTTTTTCCCCGTGTGTTGTCCAACACACGGCCGTCATGCGGTGCGGACACAGCTCGGATATGTGTGTCCCTGCCTTAACAAGCAGGTGTTTCTGTTAGTAACGTTGTTGTTAGAGTTCAAAAGTTGATTGTTAAGTTTGGATTGTTGAGAGAATATACGATCTTGTTTTAATTTAAAATTGTTTTAAAATGCTCCAAAATTGAAAATTTAGATTTGCACCAATATAGATTTGCAATAAGCCCTGCAAATAACCATGTTTTTTGTTTTATTAGATTCTATGTGCGTTTTGACGTAAAGAATTTCAACAACGTAAAGCAGCAAATTCTATACAGAAGGTACTGTCTAAAAACCCAAAATCTGATCTGCAATGAAGAACATCTGAATAATTAAGGGACATCGTTAATGGTATAGGGGGGGGAGAGAAAAACACTTTATTGGACATTGTAGAAGGAATGAAGGTGGAAAAGGACTCCAGTAGTTGTCGAAACGTAATGGATTTGCCGAAAGTTCAAAATGAGTTGCCAAAAATTCAAATTGGTATGCCAAAAGTTTGCCAAAAATTGAAATTGATTTATGCCAAAGGGGTTTTTTTTTTTTTTTTTCTTGCGAGCGTGCGAGCAAGCGAGCGTAAATGTGTGAGGAGTTAGTCTTGTGGGAGCCAAATTGCTGCTCCGTCCTCCAGTCCGAGTCCTCGGACTTGTTTCCTTGGGCCTCTTAGCCTCATGGACACCGCTCGATGGACAGAGAATTGAGTTTTCACTCGCGTCCACATCATCACTTGAGCGTAGGATTTGGACCATTTGTTTTAGGGAGGCATTCTTGAGAAAAGCGTCATACTCTTTATGCAATGCTCCATCGCATGAAATTACGAGTGGCGTGAAAGACCCTCTCAGATCTTCAGCTATTCTGTCGTAATTTGCATGCTTGGCTTGGGCAGCATGGCGAGAGATGGTTGGCCAGTCCATGGAAGAGTAAGAGACTGCGTCAGCGTTTATAACGCGGGTATCAAAATAGGTACTTGTTATTCTTCTTCGACGGAAATGGAGAACTTTCATGTGTTGGAATTTCACACTTTTGACTCAAAATTTGGATTCAGTGCTCTTGAAAATCCCCTAGTACCTATTCAGCTCAAAAGACCAATAAGCGGATTGGAACATCACGCGTGACTTAGTAGCGCAAGGGAGTCCTGGGGGAGGTCCTGGGACTGTGACGTCATCACGCAAATTAATTTCAAGTGTCACATTACTGGTCAGATACCCAATATATAGCACCTTTTTGGATCTCGTTCAAAACTTTCTACTTAGCAAATAACAAAACTAACAATGAAAAATCCCCATTATCTTATTATTTTCTAATTTCTGGAATGTAGCAAGAATACGTGAATGCACATATATAGCAACTGAGATATTATAAACAACATAACGGCATGACATTGTTAGAAAACTTGATAAAAAGGCCTGTCTGTCCTTAATTTGGGTTTTTAGCGAATTTCCGTAGAAAATGAAACTATAGCAATGACTCCAAAAAATTTAAAATAAAAATCTTGGAAATAAGACTTATAAGAAATAAGGGTCATTCCATGTCAATTCAACACACCCAATTTACCTGACTACATTAGATTTCACTCATATTTAAATTTGGTATACTCATAGTAGGTGTTGAGACTAAGAAAAATACCAAATTTTAAATTTTTATCTCCAACCGTTTTCTTTAATATGACTATGTGAAACTTACAAAATCTCGCCAAAAAAACCATGAACGGATTTTATACTATTCGCTCTAGGAACTGTCCTAGTTGAGCTAGAGAGCTGGGAGAGGTATAATTTTGCAGCTTTTTTTATGCGCTTTCCAGTGATATACAACAGGATATACAACAGATTCTAATAAAAAAAATTTGGTCAAAATACAAATACAAATTTTGATTTAATTTTTTTCTAAAAATTACATAATTTAAAATTTTCAAAATATTGCTATAAATACTTAGTACTGTTGTAAACAATGTGACAAAATATAAATATGGGATGATGATGGGTTCATTGTTTAAAAAAAATATTCCTGACACTAGTTTTCCACTAATAGCCCGGTTTTGACTAAATAATAAACATACGTACTTTTACCAAAGAGGTATACTATTTATAAAGGTAAAAAAATATCAGAATTGTTAATTCAAAATACTATCTTGTTAAAACGAAACCGATAACCATAGATATATTCTAATAAAAATTAAGTTAATTAGGTTGCTAACTTTCATTTTATACAATTTAAACTAAGTTAATCGCCTATTAATTAGTAAAACAAAAATCTTGAACATTTTTATAATATAAATTTGAAAAAGGTATGAAAATAGTCTAAATAGTTATGTAATAATTCTGGTACAAACAGATTAACCAAAATTTACATAATATTATACATATTTATGATGATGAGTAGGTATTCGAGTAGGTAAGTAAATGTAACCCAACTGGCTTTTACAAAATGTAATTCCGTAAACTGAGATAATGTTTAGGGAAACTGCTGTCAACTCGAAACTTAACTTTTCCTCAGGTTAGTGTTAATCTAGTTTGTTGTTTAAACATTATCGTTAGTACTGCACCAAGATAGTATTTTGAATTAATATTTCTGATATTTTTTTACCTTTATACATAGTATACCTTTATATATTTAATTAAATAGCTTACCTCTTTGGTAAAAGTACGAATGTTTATTATTTAGTCAAAACCGGGCTATTAGTGGAAAAATAGTGTCAGGAAATATTTTTTTTAACAATGAACCCATCACCATCCCATATTCATATTTTGTCACATTGTTTACAACAGCACTAAGTATTTATAGGAATATTTTGAAAATTTTGAATTATGTAGGTACTTTTTGGAAAAAAATTAAATCAAAATTTGTATTTGTATTTTGACAAAAATTTTCTTATTAGAACCTGTTGTATATCACTGGAAAGAGCATAAAAAAAGCTGCAAAATGATACCTCTCCCAGCTCTCTAGCTCAATTAGGACAGTTCCTAGAGCAAATAGTATAAAATCCGTTCATGGTTTTTTTGGCGAGATTTTGTAAGTTTTACATAGCCATATTTAAGAAACGGTTTGAGATAAAAATTTAAAATTTGGTATTTTTCTTAGTCCCAACACCTACTATGAATATACTAAATTTGAGCAAAATCTGAAATGATGAGGTAAAATTCATATTCAAAGTGTGTTGATTTGGCATGGAATGACCCATAAGACTCGTTTCTCACGTGAAATAGAAATAACACTTTTTCATTATATGTATGTATGTATCCTTCCAGACGATAACTCTCCCTAGGATTGAGATAAAAAATTCCGTTCTTGCGCCAAAAAATCAAGCTTTCCAAACGAAAGGATGAGTTCGTTGGCCAACACCTTTTGAGGACATTAAATTGGTCAAATTTCAAAAATATACAACAACAAAAATTACTAAACTGCTAAAAATTGTCAAATTTATATTTTTTGCAGAATTTTAGCCAAAAAAGTTGATCAATAACGAAATTGAACATTATAAAGTTTACGCAAACAATTATGCAGAAAATTGAATCATTTTGCAGCTTTTTTTATGCTCTTTCCAGTGATATACAACAGGACATAGGTTCTAATAACAAAAATTTTGTCAAAATACAAATTAAAATTTTGATTTAATTTTTTTTCCAAAAAGTACATAATTTAAAATTTTCAAAATATTCCTATAAATACTTAGTACTGTTGTAAACAATGTGACAAAATATAAATATGGGGTGATGGTGGGTTCATTGTTAAAAAAAAATATTCCTGACACTAGTTTTCCACTAATAGCCCGGTTTTGACTAAATAATAAACATATTACGTACTTTTACCAAAGAGGTGAGCTATTTAATTAAATATATAAAGGAATACTATGTATAAAGGTAAAAAATATCAGAAATATTAATTCAAAATACTATCGTGTTAAAACAAAACCAATAACCATAGATATACTCCAATAAAAATTATTTGTTATTTAGGTTGTTTACTTTAATTTTATACAATTTAAACCAAGTTAAACAAAGCCTATTAATTAGTAAAACAATAATCTTGAACATTTCTATAACAATGAATTTGAAAAAGGTATGAAAATAGTCTACCTAAATACTCGTATTCTTATGTAATAATTCTGGTACAAACAGATTAATCAAAATTTACATAATATTGTACATATTTATGATGATGAAGTAGGTATGTAACACAATTGGTGCAGTACTAACGATAATGTTTAAACAACTATCTAGATTAACACTAACCTGAGGAAAAATTAAGTTTTGAGTTGACAGCAGTTTCCCTAAACATTATCTCAGTTTACGGAATTACATTTTGTAAAAGCCAGTTGGGTTTTCGCTAAGATCGCTTTCAGCTAGATTTACTTTTTTTTTCTACTTTTTTTACTCTTAGATACATTTAGTTACCAACTCGTATACCTACTTCATCATCATAAATATGTACAATATTATGTAAATTTTGATTAATTTGTTTGTACCAGAATTATTACATAACTATTTAAGTAGACTATTTTCATACCTTTTTCAAATTTATTGTTATAGAAATGTTCAAGATTATTGTTTTACTAATTAATAGGCTTTGTTTAACTTGGTTTAAATTGTATAAAATTAAAGTAAACAACCTAGATAACTTAATTTTTATTGGAGTATATCTATGGTTATTGGTTTTGTTTTAACAAGATAGTATTTTGAATTAATATTTCTGATATTTTTTACCTTTATACATAGTATTCCTTTATATATTTAATTAAATAGCTCACCTCTTTGGTAAAAGTACGAAATATGTTTATTATTTAGTCAAAACCGGGCTATTAGTGGAAAACTAGTGTCAGGAATATTTTTGTTTAACAATGAACCCATCATCACCCCATATTTATATTTTGTCACATTGTTTACAACCGTACTAAGTATTTATAGGAATATTTTGAAAATTTTAAATTATGTACTTTTTGGAAAAAAATTAAATCAAAATTTTAATTTGTATTTTGACAAAATTTTTGTTATTAGAACCTATGTCCTGTTGTATATCACTGGAAAGAGCATAAAAAAAGCTGCAAAATGAGACCTCTCTCAGCTCTCTAGCTTAATTAGGACAGTTCCTAAAGCGAATAGTATAAAATCCGTTCATGGTTTTTTTGGCGAGATTTTGTTAGTTTTACATAGCCATATTTAAGAAACGGTTTGAGATACAAATTTAAAATTTGGTATTTTTCTTAGTCCCAACACCTACTATGAATATACTAAATTTGAGCAAAATCTAAAATAGTGAGGTAAAATTTATATTTAAAGTGTGTTGATTTGGCATGGAATGACCCATAAGACTCGTTTCTCACGTAAAATAAAAATAACACTTTTTCATTATATGTATGTATGTGTCCTTCCAGACGATAACTCTCCTTAGGATTGAGATAAAAATTCCATTCTTGCGCCAAAAAATCAAGCTTTACAAACGAAAGGATGAGTTCGATGGCCAACACCTTTTGGGTACATTAAATTGGTCAATTTTCAAAAAATATACAAAAAAATAACTAAAAACTGCTAAAAATTGTCAAATTTATATTTTTTGCAGAATTTTAGCCAAAAAAAGTTGATCAATAACGAAATTGAACATTATAAAGTTTACGCAAACAATTATGCAGAATAACGTACTAAATTTTCATTAATATTTGCTGAAAAATCTATTAAAAAAACTCCCAAAAAGGGCTAAAATTTCCGATCTTCTTTGAATTGTAGAATATTATTTTTAAAGAGTTTTACTGCCATAAAATTAGTTAACTATATTATGCTAGGTACGTTAACTATCTTAGATGCACCCAAAATGCTCGAATTTCAAAACAGTTCAACAAATTTCAAAACAATGTATTCTAAAACAATAT
>CM061043.1:132037350-132059850 GCA_030762985.1 Adelphocoris suturalis | reverse complement strand
CCCCTTTTCTGTTCCAGGTTCTGGTTCGATTCCAATCTGATTAGGGACTGTGTCTTTGGACTAACCTTTAGTGAGACAATCACTAAATTCCATGAATGCTAGAAAATGCATTCTAGGAAGTGCAAGTGTTTGTGAAATCAGAACACATAACACTTGCCTTGTAAATTCCAAATCGTATCAGCTGATATGATTCCAGTGGAATTCTGACTTTGGGAAATCGAGTTTAACATAACTATTATCCCTACAGATGGACTAGTGAAGAGTTGGTCGATGTTTTAAATTTTCAGTTGGTAGGCAGGTATACCAACTTAAATGTTGTTATACTTAGATAAGAGTACTAGTGAAGTTCAGATGTATTAATTAATTGCATTAATTAATTCCTCTATAATAATCAATAAACCATGTAGGCATATTGACGAAAATTTCAGCATCTCACCCGACCACCACGAAATTATTATTACTCAAATCGTTTACGAAGAGTTGTTACGCCAAATACCTGTGAAGCTAATTTCTTCCTTTATCAACCTACCCACGTGTTATGCTCCAGGACTGTATAGGACAGTGCCACTGTTACGGCCCAAAAATATTCGATAACCTTGGCCTCATAGCTCAGAACGTTGGAATTTTGCAACTACAGGAAATTTCCCGTAATTGAAACAATGCGAGTTTGAACTCCTGTCGAGGTATCAAATATTTGTGGGCTGGTACAGTGGCGCAGTCGACATAGGACTCGAAGTAATACGAAACAATAATTAATTAAATCCCTCTGAAGCCAAAAGACTGTTAACATCACAATTCCTTGTCTTAGCACCTTTCCCTTCCTCACTCACTTGAGTCTAAACACACTGTGACAATGACCTCGCTTGACTGCTGACTTGTTCCAGCGAGCATCTGCTGAGCCAGTGGCCTGCAGTTCCACTTCGTCTTTTGTCCGACCATGAACCAGCCAAGACGGCTGGTATTAGACACAAGGGAAATGTTACACTCCAGGAATATAGTTGAAGAGGTTTGATCACCCTGGCCTCATAACTCAGATCATTGGAGTGTTGCAACTTGGGGGAAATTTCCCCTTAGTTGTAACGACGCAAGTTCGAACTCCTGTCCAAGTATCAAATATTTTTGGGATGTTACACAGAGAACCGAAATTTGAAATGAAGCTCATTTGGGATATGTAGTATAGAATCTCAGTATATTAATTTAGGTGCACTGATCCTCTGAGCTTAATTTGTTTCTTACTTGACTAATGGTGTTGAAATGGCGCTCCAGTGGGACATCCGGAATTACAAAGTTTGGAGAGGCCCTCTGAGGTTAATTTCTTTTCTTTTTTTTTCGACCAACCGTTTTTTTTCCAATTTTTTTCTGAATTCTTACAATAAAGCGTAAAACTGTGGGGTCCTGAAGCTGTAAAGGTCTGAACCCTGAGGCACGAGGTTCCAAGTTTTGATTATTATTAACGAGATTAAAAATAGGAAATTATAGACCAATGATTTGCTATTTAATACAGAAATAATAAACCTTTATGTAATAATTTGCAGGTCCCCCTTCACCAAAAATTCCTACATCATTCCAAAGAATGGTTTAGAATGGAAACCACCCAGGTTGCTGCAGGTTCATGTTACGGTCCAAAAATATTTGATACCTCTGCCAGATTCGACCTCGTGTCCTTACTACTTAAGGAAAATTTTCCCTTATGCAACACTCCAACAAGTTGAGCTATGAGGCTGACTATTCAAACCTCTTTGACTGTTGGTTATTTTACATGGGCATAACATTTCACCAGAGTCAAATACCAACCGTCTCGGCTGGTTTGGGGTCGGACGAAGTGAAACTGCAGTTTGCTGGCCCAGCAGATGCTCGCTGGGAGTAATTCAGCAGTCGAGCGAGGTCATAGTCATGGTGTGTTTTGACTCAAGTGACTGAGGAAGTGAAAGTGATGCTACGACAGAGAATGTGATGTTTACAATCTTTTGGCTCGAGAGGGATTTAATTAATTATTGTTTCGTATTATTTCGGTCCTATTTCGATTGCGCCACTGTAATGGCCTCAAAAATATTTTATACCTCAACAGGAGTTCGAACTCGTGTCCTTACTACTAAGGAGAAATTTCCCTTTACTTGCAAAACTCCAACAGGTTGAGCTATGAGGCCAGTTAACCCTACATTAACACCGCTATTTGCACGACACCGTGGGGTAAAATTCACCCCATATTTAAAAAACCATTAAAAAATACTTCCGAAATTTTCTAAATTTTTTCCTTAGCAATAATGATATATTTGGATTTGAAAATTGAAAAAACAAAGCCAAACAGATTAAAATGAAAAATATTTATTGAAATTCACTAATATCCCAGACTCACTGGTACTCAAACTATATAAAATTATTCTCAGTAAAAAAAAAAAAAAAAAAAAAAAAAATGAAATCTTCTCAATGTGGTAACTGATTTTGAAAATTTCAAACTAGAATAATTTAACAGCCTTGGAAAAAAAGAATTATAGGAAAATATCACGTCCTGTCCATGTGAGGCACTTCAACATTCATGGCATTTTGAGGAGCGGTGATCGTGGCACATCGCTCGTTGGCACATGGAGCACAGTGTTTTTTTTTTGTCATCCTTCCTGTCGCAGAATGAACATCTCACGGGCTTGTCCAAGGTAGGAAGAGGTGCCAAGGGTTCATCAGACGTTGTTTCGCCCTCCAAAATAGCGAGAATCGATGTTTTCAGCGGTTTCGATATATTGCGCAGCTGAACTCTCTTTTCGACATGAGGTTTGATCAGCTGGTAGCCCAAATCAAAGAGAAAGTATTTTCTGGGAACTTTATTTTGCCAGTTTACCATGCCATGTAAGACAAAAGCATTGACTCCAGCCTGGTCCAGAATCCCCATAAAAAAACCGGCGAGGCCATCACCGAGTCTTCCTTGCCACGGAGTAGTTATGGCAAAGTTGGTCAAAGGAATCTGTTCCACCTTTTGTTTCATTGTACTTCATGATTGTGTTTCCTGATTTCCTGAGGATCAGAATACTTCTTTGAAGTAGCCATTTTGCACTTCAAAAACCGAAAAAAACACCGAGGACCTCTAAACTGGAGAGCAAAAAAGTTCACTGTTAACTACACTGTGGGGTGAAAAATACCCCAGTCACTATTTACATCTTACTTCCACGTCGTCTAGCATTGAACTGACCTTTATTGTCACTTTCTGGGGAGAGTTTGGACGCAGGGGAGTATTTAGGAGGGAGGGGGAAGGTTCTGTGATTCTCCGAGATTGAGGAACATGAGAAACTGCAACTGCCGGGGTATTTTTCACCCCACGGTGTCAATCTAGGGTTAAACAAACCTCTTCGACTGTCGGTTATTTTCTTCGAACATAACTCATCCATCCGCTGTCTACGTCAAAGAACGTCAACATGATTTTGAATGAGAACTAGAACTGTTTGGACATGGAAAAATCCCCCTCGACGAATCAGCTGATATAATCCAATGACATATTACGAGATTATCAAGATATCGAGTTTATTTTCATAGTTTTAGTTAAGTATAGGTTTTCATAGGTTTGGTTATAGAAATACAAAAAGTGCGGGAAGGGGCAGTGGCAGGCTCATGCGAGACTGGGGGGGCAGGTCTAAAACCAGGACCAGGACTGGTCCTGCAGGACTGGAAGTGGTGGTGGTTGTGGTGCTTGTGGTAGTAGAGGTGTGTGGTTATTTCTCGTTTTCCAAAAATTTAAACCAATAAAAAGAGTTGTTTTCCTATTTTAATGAATGTTTACTACCTTCTCTAATATTTTTATAACCATTTACACATTATTATTGGTGTTTTAGTTGAACCCAGGACCAGGACTGGAAACGCAGGACTGGCTCCATATCTCCTTTTCCCATGATTCAAACCAATAAAAATAGTTGTTTTATCTGTAAATGAATATTTACTACCTTCCCTATTATTTGTATCGCCATATAAACAATGTTATCAGTGCTTTGGTTCACCGCAGGACCACGAATCGTTAATTCAGGACCAGTCCTGGCCCAGGCGGATTGGTCCTGCGGGACTGGGAACACAAAAAGGATGGTGGTGGTGGTGTGCGGTTATTTCTCGTTTTCCGAAGATTTAAACCAATAAAAAGAGTTGTTTTCCTATTTTAATGAATGTTTACTACCTTCTCTAATATTTTTATAACCATTTACACATTATTATTGGTGTTTTAGTTGAACCCAGGACCAGGACTGGAAACGCAGGACTGGCTCCATATCTCCTTTTCCCATGATTCAAACCAATAAAAATAGTTGTTTTATCTGTAAATGAATATTTACTACCTTCCCTATTATTTGTATCACCATATAAACAATGTTATCAGTGCTTTGGTTCACCGCAGGACCGCGAATCGTTAATTCAGGACCAGTCCTGGCCCAGGCGGATTGGTCCTGCGGGACTGGGAACACAAAAAGGATGGTGGTGGTGGTGTGCGGTTATTTCTCGTTTTCCGAAGATTTAAACCAATAAAAAGAGTTGTTTTCCTATTTTAATGAATGTTTACTACCTTCTCTAATATTTTTATAACCATTTACACATTATTATTCGTGTTTTAGTTGAACCCAGGACCAGGACTGGAAACGCAGGACTGGCGCCATATCTCCTTTTCCCATGATTTAAACCAATAAAAATAGTTGTTTTATCTTTAAATGAATATTTACTACCTTCCCTATTATTTGTATCACCATATAAACAATGTTATCAGTGCTTTGGTTCACCGCAGGACCGCGAATCGTTAATTCAGGACCAGTCCTGGCCCAGGCGGATTGGTCCTGCGGGACTGGGAACACAAAAAGGATGGTGGTGGTGGTGTGCGGTTATTTCTCGTTTTCCGAAGATTTAAACCAATAAAAAGAGTTGTTTTCCTATTTTAATGAATGTTTACTACCTTCTCTAATATTTTTATAACCATTTACACATTATTATTCGTGTTTTAGTTGAACCCAGGACCAGGACTGGAAACGCAGGACTGGCGCCATATCTCCTTTTCCCATGATTTAAACCAATAAAAATAGTTGTTTTATCTTTAAATGAATATTTACTACCTTCCCTATTATTTGTATCACCATATAAACAATGTTATCAGTGCTTTGGTTCACCGCAGGACCGCGAATCGTTAATTCAGGACCAGTCCTGGCCCAGGCGGATTGGTCCTGCGGGACTGGGAACACAAAAAGGATGGTGGTGGTGGTGTGCGGTTATTTCTCGTTTTCCGAAGATTTAAACCAATAAAAAGAGTTGTTTTCCTATTTTAATGAATGTTTACTACCTTCTCTAATATTTTTATAACCATTTACACATTATTATTCGTGTTTTAGTTGAACCCAGGACCAGGACTGGAAACGCAGGACTGGCGCCATATCTCCTTTTCCCATGATTTAAACCAATAAAAATAGTTGTTTTCTCTTTAAATGAATATTTACTACCTTCCCTATTATTTGTATCACCATATAAACAATGTTATCAGTGCTTTGGTTCACCGCAGGACCGCGAATCGTTAATTCAGGACCAGTCCTGGCCCAGGCGGATTGGTCCTGCGGGACTGGGAACACAAAAAGGATGGTGGTGGTGGTGTGCGGTTATTTCTCGTTTTCCGAAGATTTAAACCAATAAAAAGAGTTGTTTTCCTATTTTAATGAATGTTTACTACCTTCTCTAATATTTTTATAACCATTTACACATTATTATTCGTGTTTTAGTTGAACCCAGGACCAGGACTGGAAACGCAGGACTGGCGCCATATCTCCTTTTCCCATGATTTAAACCAATAAAAATAGTTGTTTTATCTTTAAATGAATATTTACTACCTTCCCTATTATTTGTATCACCATATAAACAATGTTATCAGTGCTTTGGTTCACCGCAGGACCGCGAATCGTTAATTCAGGACCAGTCCTGGCCCAGGCGGATTGGTCCTGCGGGACTGGGAACACAAAAAGGATGGTGGTGGTGGTGTGCGGTTATTTCTCGTTTTCCGAAGATTTAAACCAATAAAAAGAGTTGTTTTCCTATTTTAATGAATGTTTACTACCTTCTCTAATATTTTTATAACCATTTACACATTATTATTGGTGTTTTAGTTGAACCCAGGACCAGGACTGGAAACGCAGGACTGGCGCCATATCTCCTTTTCCCATGATTTAAACCAATAAAAATAGTTGTTTTCTCTTTAAATGAATATTTACTACCTTCCCTATTATTTGTATCACCATATAAACAATGTTATCAGTGCTTTGGTTCACCGCAGGACCGCGAATCGTTAATTCAGGACCAGTCCTGGCCCAGGCGGATTGGTCCTGCGGGACTGGGAACACAAAAAGGATGGTGGTGGTGGTGTGCGGTTATTTCTCGTTTTCCGAAGATTTAAACCAATAAAAAGAGTTGTTTTCCTATTTTAATGAATGTTTACTACCTTCTCTAATATTTTTATAACCATTTACACATTATTATTCGTGTTTTAGTTGAACCCAGGACCAGGACTGGAAACGCAGGACTGGCGCCATATCTCCTTTTCCCATGATTTAAACCAATAAAAATAGTTGTTTTCTCTTTGAATGAATATTTACTACCTTCCCTATTATTTGTATCACCATATAAACAATGTTATCAGTGCTTTGGTTCACTGCTTGATTGCGAATCGTTAATTCAGGACCAGTCCTGGCCCAGGCGGATTGGTCCTGCGGGACTGGATGTATTTCTCGTTTTCCGATGATTGAAACCAGTAAAAATCGGACTCCTGTCGAGATATAAAATATTTTTGGGCCATTACAAATTCTTTCCCAAGTATTCGTTCAACGAATACAAGTATTTACAAAAATATCCTCAATCAATTCTTTCACAAAAGCTATACTCCAAACTTGGACATTTCCACTGTAAGAGGGATAATTCCAGGATAAATACAATACAAAACAATAATTAAAAAAGTCATAAATCAAAATCATATTCTAATCTAACCAAATTTTAATCAATTTCAAACATTTCTGTCTCAATCTGTCATGATACTAAGACTACTATTGATACTGTCATGACCTACTTTGGTGTCTTCTTATCTGCGTTTTTCGATTATTTTGTTACACGAATGATTGCACATCAAAACCATCGCCTACGGATCGATATGAGGTGGAATCACCAGAGAAAATCGCCTTTTGAATGAAAAGTTTTCACTCATTGCAGGTGAACTTCATCTATAATTATAGATCCTTATCATGAATCGTGCACTATTTTCTGTATCAATGGCTCCCCACCCTTATCAGTTTCTCCACAAATCACTCGAGTATTCAATTGTCAAGTATTACAAAAACATACCAGTATTCATTCAACAAAATCTAGTGTTTTCAAATATATCCTTAATAAATTATTTCACAAAGTAGTAAAAGCATTGTTTTACTTTGAACCCACGGTGGAAATTCATGATATGATACAATTGAAAAAGGCAGGAAATATGAAAAGAGATAGCTTTGTAAAAAAATATATTACCATGCTGTTCATCCTTCAACAGCACAATCGCTGCTATTTTTCAAATTAAGAGGTGAGTGCAACACAGCCACCTTTCATGGTAACTCTTTCTTCACAACAAAAGGGTTCAACACCGTATATTTATATCAGTCTCCAGAACGCCTTTAGGAACAATCCAGCAAGACAACTCAAGTTTTTATGATTGCATTAATTTATCACGAAATACCTACCTATGTTCTTTTATTCACCCTTGCATTTCAACCCCTGTTTCAAAACTTTCATAATTTTGTTCAACATCTGAAGTCCGCCGCCGCGCTCATTACCCCTAGGAAATTGAAATTGTAAGGGAGACTCTCTGGGACACTGAAAACTGATTGAAATGAGTGGCGCTAGGGATGCTAATCGATTTTCGATTAAATCGAAAAATCGATTTTTTAACCTCCGATTTCCGATTTTTTGCAATCGATTGATTGTACCGATTTTTATCCTGAAATCGATTGTTTTTGTGAAATCGATTTTTATTGAGGTATTTGTTTTTTGTATTTTACTAATCTTTGTATTGTATGTGTATATACGCAGTAGACCCACGAAAAGGAGAGAATAGACAACAGACAAGTATAAAAAACCAACCAGAGGACAATCATCAATGTTCGCCGGGAGAAATTTCCCTGCGGACCCAAGATTATCACCGCCATCGCTACCTCCTCGTTCCGTTCAGTTGTCACACTTGTTACGTGTTTGGGTTTATCCTTAGTCAAGCAGCAGTCAAGCTAGCAAATCTGCTAGTTTATCAAGTAGCAGAAACAGTCGAGTACAGTAACAGTACCTACCAATATTTTCCTAAATAATTTTAAAAGGTAAAATATTTAATTAACTTGATACATCAAGCTGTTTTTATGTAATAAATAATTTTTTTATTGTTAAAAATCGATTTTTATTAAAAATCGATTTTTTTGCCCGATTAATCGGTACAATCGGTCGTGAGCTCTCGATTACAAATCGATTGTCAAAATTGATTGTTGGCTACCGATTTTGCATCCCTGAGTGGCTCATTCCTAATCAGCTGAGTGAGATGAATTCTCTCCTTTTCATCTTAGGAAGTTGACATTTGATTTTGAGACTCCCTGGGACATTAAGAGACAATTGAAATAATTGGGTAACTCCTAATCAGCTGAGTGAGCTAAATTCTATCCTGTTCATGACAGGAAGTTAAAATTTGATTGGGAGACTCCCTATGACATTAAGAGACGATTGAAATTATGGGCTCTTCCCTAATCAGCTAAATTCTCTCAAGTTCATCCTTGGAATAAGTTCAGTGAAGACATCCAAGAACCGATGTGTCTGCATGCAGTGTGAATACTAGTTTTTCAGTTTCCTGAACAACGATTGGCTCATTCCGAACCAGCTGAGTGAGCTAAATTCTCTCCAGATAGACGATGTATACATTATAAATATCTATGTAAAAAATAACCACGCACAGACTTTGTCTGTGTGGGTTTTGTGGGGTCTATTTTTGTGATGTAGCATTCTAAAAATATTTATAACTAGCCGCTCCGGCTCGCTTCGCTCGCCTCCACGTCCAGCCGGGGGGCAAGCCCCCCGGTCCCCCCCTCAAATTCCTCGCTTCACTCGCAAAGTGTGGCATGTAGGGAATGTAGCTCGCTTCACTCGCAAACGGTAGATCCCTAAGGTTAGGTTTAACTTGTGTAGGGAATGTTGCTCGCTTCGCTCGCAAACGGTAGATCTCTAAGGGTAGGTTTAACTTCTGTAAGGGATGCTGCTCGCTTCACTTGCTTGAGGAAGTTATACTGCCCACCCAACTTGGCAGACTTTTTTTCTGTTGGAAATTCTTACAAACAAAATAAATCTTATAAAACTACGTGGAACCACAAAAAAGTTTATTTGGGGATGTTGCTCACTTCGCTCGCAAGGTATTGCGTAAAAGTGCAAATGGGAAACCCCCTGTGAGTCATCAAGTCCCTTCTGGTAAGCAACGTTGTGAAACGGCGGTGGGCTCGATTAACTTCTGATGTTAATCGCTTCGCCTCGCTTCCCCTCGCACTTTGACCGACTTCACGTCACTTTTTTCGATATTCGATTTCGGATTCAGATTCGGCGGGATCAAACCTTTATTTCGCCCGTGAAAACCGTTCCGAAAAACGTACCTTAATGGGGTATATTTTAATCGGAAAAAACGTAGTTTTTCGTCGGGCTTTTCGAGAAAACAGGTCCGTACTCTTGCATTTTTTTGACGTATTTCCCGATACTCTTTTTGCGATCCGATCGCGCCGTCGTCTTTCTCGTTGAAAAACCTACGAAACCGGTATTTTTCCGGAATTTTCAACAGCCGTTTAGAGGGGTAGGGGATGCGGGGAAGTCGAAAAAGCGCATATTAACCGGAACTTCGACCCCCCTCCCGCCCTACGGCCCATGGTTCGGCTGGGATTAGAAAATTTTAAATTCGCTTATTCACCCTATCGGAAAATCCCAAGAAGATCCCCCCACTCGTAGACTCCCACCACTCAGCCGTGCATAGACATGACAGACAGACAAACAGACGGATTTTCATTCTCATAAATAATAGAGATAGATTATGGTTTTTGTTGTATTTTTATTATTATTATTGTTATGTCACATTTGAAAAATATATAGATACATGTTATCTATCCCCCAAAATATCATTTTAATTTAAATTATTATATTAATTAATATAAATTTTGTTGATATTTTTAGTAATTTCTTCAGCACTTTTTTTGACATTTGACATATTTAATGTGATACAAAAATTCTGGTTTCATTTGGAAAGCTTGATTTTTTGCGGAACAACTAAATTTTTATCTCGATCCTAAGGAGAGTTATCGTCTGGCAGCAATATTCAGCACTTTTGTGTTTAATGTGATACAAAAAAAAAGCTTGAAACAACTAAATTTTTAATAAATTTAACGATTTTTAGCCATTTTGTTTTTGTTGCTATTTTAGTAATTTCTTCAGCACTTTTTTGAAATTTGACATATTAATTGTGACCCCCCCTAAAACCGATCATCAATTCTGCCGGGTCGGATGGTTTTCTAACATGGTTTTTTGAGCTCCACAAGGTGGCTGGCCGACCCGCCAGGATTTCTCAATGGAAATGGTCGAAATCCAATTTGATTTTTCTGATTTTTCACCGTTCTACCTGTTTTAGATTTTTTTCAGAATGATAGGTGCAGGACATGCGCACTGAGTGAATGATACGACAGTCGGAGTCAGGAACTATTTAGTTCATCTCGCTGCCGCTAGGTTCACATGTGTTTTTTGGGGATCCGGCGGACCCGTTGTTTAGACACACCCTATATATCCCCCTCTCGCCGCCTGGGGTGGCGTGTCATTGGCTCGTCTAATTGCTGGGTTTTGTTTCCCCCGTCCTCCGGTATGGCGCTGTTGTATTATTCGCCCTTGACTTGGGGTTTCAAGGGCGTTAATTACTGGCTCTTGTATTGTTTGCCCTTGACTCAGGGTCCCCAGGAAAGATTCCACACGGAAATGGCATCCCCTGAAAAATTAGGGGAAAAAAAATCAACGAATTCGTTCAAAGGAAATAGTTGCCGCATTTTCCTATAGAAACTTGATTTGTTGCGTTCAAACTGTAGCATGGGATGTTCAAAATACGTTGATGCTTTCCAGAAGTTCAATGAAGTTGTCAAAGCATCTTTCTCAGTCAGGCTGGATCCAAAATTCATTGAATACATCAATGAATTCAAAGTATCATATTTATCTTTGGATATTCCAGTCACTCCAAAAGTTCACACGGTTTTCTTTCATGTGGAAGAATTTTGTACCAAATATGGAAATGGCCTCAGCTCTTACAGTGAACAGGATATGGAGGCCGTGCATCATGATTTTTCTGCGACGTGGCCCAAATATAAAGTATGGCGAATCAATTCTGAGTATGGACAACGTTTATTAAGAGCTGTATGCAAATATAATTCTCTGCATATGTAAAATGTTAAAATGCCATTATTTTTATTTTCTATTCAATTTAGGTATATATTTTATGTTAAAATTTATACGATGAATCATTATAAACTCACACACAAGCGTACACATAGACACACACGCACATACTACACGCATACTCATAGGCATTTATTAAAGGCTTCATGCAAATATAATCATCATTTTGTTCAATAAAATGTTGTTATTTTTGTTTTTCTAATTATATTTGATCACATAATAGGTCAGAACTATGAAACTAGATGAAGATTCTATTTTATAGTGACACATAAATAATATTTTTTTCTGAATTTTGCCGATTATAGCGTATTTTCATGATTAAAGTATCAATTAAAAATTCAAAAACTGAATTTAAAAAAACGGCTCAATGTTTGATTTCAGTTTTTACTGAATTATAATCCTAACGTATTTCCACATCATATTTCAAAAGAAAATTTTAAAGGCAAGCACTCTGAGGTCAAATCCGATCTAGGACCACCGTGTATGTTATTGTGGCAGCAGGTAGAAGATCAGGCTCTCAGAGAAAAAAAATATCGCATTAAAAGGGCCTCCCACCCCCCTCCCGCCCACCATCCCATGGTTCGGATGGGATTACGAAATTTTAAAATAGCCTATATTCTGACTGGGAGACATCCGGTCACTATGAAAGAAACCCCGTTCGGCGGGCAGTAAATCCACCATGGTTTGTTGCTCAACTGGACTAAAATTGAAATCGAACCAAATAAGAATCATGAAAATTGGTTGAGAATTGTAGACTGGGTGGCGTCATCAAAATGTGACAAAATACGACGTTTTTCCAGTGTTACCTTCACCATTCCCCCTCTTTCAAGACGAAATTAAAAATTTCGGAGGTATTTTGCACAACTAGACTAACATTGGGATCGAACAAAGAAAGATTATCAAAAATTGATTAATAATTGTGGCCTGAACAGCGTCACAATTGTTCAGTTTCAGAACTGTCACTTTCAGGATTTGCTGGTTATGGCTACTTTTCTACGAGGACCGTAGAGCGCTCTGAAAATCCTTCGCCCCTAGGTGGAAAGACATGCAACTTACCACCCGCACTTACCTGCACTTACCTGCCTGCCGTATCCATGCGTTACATGAACCCCCTCCTAGGTTCATGATGCGTTAAACCGAACCACGATTCCTACCTGCGGTGAATTAAAGCACTGATAACATTGTTTATATGGTGATACAAATAATAGGGAAGGTAGTAAATATTCATTCAAAGAGAAAACAACTATTTTTATTGGTTTAAATCATGGGAAAAGGAGATATGGCGCCAGTCCTGCGTTTCCAGTCCTGGTCCTGGGTTCAACTAAAACACGAATAATAATGTGTAAATGGTTATAAAAATATTAGAGAAGGTAGTAAACATTCATTAAAATAGGAAAACAACTCTTTTTATTGGTTTAAATCTTCGGAAAACGAGAAATAACCGCACACCACCACCACCATCCTTTTTGTGTTCCCAGTCCCGCAGGACCAATCCGCCTGGGCCAGGACTGGTCCTGAATTAACGATTCGCGGTCCTGCGGTGAACCAAAGCACTGATAACATTGTTTATATGGTGATACAAATAATAGGGAAGGTAGTAAATATTCATTTAAAGATAAAACAACTATTTTTATTGGTTTAAATCATGGGAAAAGGAGATATGGCGCCAGTCCTGCGTTTCCAGTCCTGGTCCTGGGTTCAACTAAAACACGAATAATAATGTGTAAATGGTTATAAAAATATTAGAGAAGGTAGTAAAAATTCATTAAAATAGGAAAACAACTCTTTTTATTGGTTTAAATCTTCGGAAAACGAGAAATAACCGCACACCACCACCACCATCCTTTTTGTGTTCCCAGTCCCGCAGGACCAATCCGCCTGGGCCAGGACTGGTCCTGAATTAACGATTCGCGGTCCTGCGGTGAACCAAAGCACTGATAACATTGTTTATATGGTGATACAAATAATAGGGAAGGTAGTAAATATTCATTTAAAGATAAAACAACTATTTTTATTGGTTTAAATCATGGGAAAAGGAGATATGGCGCCAGTCCTGCGTTTCCAGTCCTGGTCCTGGGTTCAACTAAAACACCAATAATAATGTGTAAATGGTTATAAAAATATTAGAGAAGGTAGTAAACATTCATTAAAATAGGAAAACAACTCTTTTTATTGGTTTAAATCTTCGGAAAACGAGAAATAACCGCACACCACCACCACCATCCTTTTTGTGTTCCCAGTCCCGCAGGACCAATCCGCCTGGGCCAGGACTGGTCCTGAATTAACGATTCGCGGTCCTGCGGTGAACCAAAGCACTGATAACATTGTTTATATGGTGATACAAATAATAGGGAAGGTAGTAAATATTCATTTAAAGATAAAACAACTATTTTTATTGGTTTAAATCATGGGAAAAGGAGATATGGCGCCAGTCCTGCGTTTCCAGTCCTGGTCCTGGGTTCAACTAAAACACGAATAATAATGTGTAAATGGTTATAAAAATATTAGAGAAGGTAGTAAACATTCATTAAAATAGGAAAACAACTCTTTTTATTGGTTTAAATCTTCGGAAAACGAGAAATAACCGCACACCACCACCACCATCCTTTTTGTGTTCCCAGTCCCGCAGGACCAATCCGCCTGGGCCAGGACTGGTCCTGAATTAACGATTCGCGGTCCTGCGGTGAACCAAAGCACTGATAACATTGTTTATATGGTGATACAAATAATAGGGAAGGTAGTAAATATTCATTTAAAGAGAAAACAACTATTTTTATTGGTTTAAATCATGGGAAAAGGAGATATGGCGCCAGTCCTGCGTTTCCAGTCCTGGTCCTGGGTTCAACTAAAACACGAATAATAATGTGTAAATGGTTATAAAAATATTAGAGAAGGTAGTAAACATTCATTAAAATAGGAAAACAACTCTTTTTATTGGTTTAAATCTTCGGAAAACGAGAAATAACCGCACACCACCACCACCATCCTTTTTGTGTTCCCAGTCCCGCAGGACCAATCCGCCTGGGCCAGGACTGGTCCTGAATTAACGATTCGCGGTCCTGCGGTGAACCAAAGCACTGATAACATTGTTTATATGGTGATACAAATAATAGGGAAGGTAGTAAATATTCATTTAAAGAGAAAACAACTATTTTTATTGGTTTAAATCATGGGAAAAGGAGATATGGCGCCAGTCCTGCGTTTCCAGTCCTGGTCCTGGGTTCAACTAAAACACGAATAATAATGTGTAAATGGTTATAAAAATATTAGAGAAGGTAGTAAACATTCATTAAAATAGGAAAACAACTCTTTTTATTGGTTTAAATCTTCGGAAAACGAGAAATAACCGCACACCACCACCACCATCCTTTTTGTGTTCCCAGTCCCGCAGGACCAATCCGCCTGGGCCAGGACTGGTCCTGAATTAACGATTCGCGGTCCTGCGGTGAACCAAAGCACTGATAACATTGTTTATATGGTGATACAAATAATAGGGAAGGTAGTAAATATTCATTTAAAGATAAAACAACTATTTTTATTGGTTTAAATCATGGGAAAAGGAGATATGGCGCCAGTCCTGCGTTTCCAGTCCTGGTCCTGGGTTCAACTAAAACACCAATAATAATGTGTAAATGGTTATAAAAATATTAGAGAAGGTAGTAAACATTCATTAAAATAGGAAAACAACTCTTTTTATTGGTTTAAATCTTCGGAAAACGAGAAATAACCGCACACCACCACCACCATCCTTTTTGTGTTCCCAGTCCCGCAGGACCAATCCGCCTGGGCCAGGACTGGTCCTGAATTAACGATTCGCGGTCCTGCGGTGAACCAAAGCACTGATAACATTGTTTATATGGTGATACAAATAATAGGGAAGGTAGTAAATATTCATTTAAAGATAAAACAACTATTTTTATTGGTTTAAATCATGGGAAAAGGAGATATGGCGCCAGTCCTGCGTTTCCAGTCCTGGTCCTGGGTTCAACTAAAACACCAATAATAATGTGTAAATGGTTATAAAAATATTAGAGAAGGTAGTAAACATTCATTAAAATAGGAAAACAACTCTTTTTATTGGTTTAAATCTTCGGAAAACGAGAAATAACCGCACACCACCACCACCATCCTTTTTGTGTTCCCAGTCCCGCAGGACCAATCCGCCTGGGCCAGGACTGGTCCTGAATTAACGATTCGCGGTCCTGCGGTGAACCAAAGCACTGATAACATTGTTTATATGGTGATACAAATAATAGGGAAGGTAGTAAATATTCATTTAAAGATAAAACAACTATTTTTATTGGTTTAAATCATGGGAAAAGGAGATATGGCGCCAGTCCTGCATTTCCAGTCCTGGTCCTGGGTTCAACTAAAACAAGAATAATAATGTGTTAATGGTTATAAAAATATTAGAGAAGGTAGTAAACATTCATTAAAATAGGAAAACAACTCTTTTTATTGGTTTAAATCTTCGGAAAACGAGAAATAACCGCACACCACCACCACCATCCTTTTTGTGTTCCCAGTCCCGCAGGACCAATCCGCCTGGGCCAGGACTGGTCCTGAATTAACGATTCGCGGTCCTGCGGTGAACCAAAGCACTGATAACATTGTTTATATGGTGATACAAATAATAGGGAAGGTAGTAAATATTCATTCAAATAGAAAACATCTATTTTTATTGGTTTAAATCATGGGAAAAGGAGATATGGCGCCAGTCCTGCGTTTCCAGTCCTGGTCCTGGGTTCAACTAAAACACGAATAATAATGTGTAAATGGTTATAAAAATATTAGAGAAGGTAGTAAACATTCATTAAAATAGGAAAACAACTCTTTTTATTGGTTTAAATCTTCGGAAAACGAGAAATAACCGCACTCCACCACCACCATCCTTTTTGTGTTCCCAGTCCCGCAGGACCAATCCGCCTGGGCCAGGACTGGTCCTGAATTAACGATTCGCGGTCCTGCGGTGAACCAAAGCACTGATAACATTGTTTATATGGTGATACAAATAATAGGGAAGGTAGTAAATATTCATTTAAAGATAAAACAACTATTTTTATTGGTTTAAATCATGGGAAAAGGAGATATGGCGCCAGTCCTGCGTTTCCAGTCCTGGTCCTGGGTTCAACTAAAACACGAATAATAATGTGTAAATGGTTATAAAAATATTAGAGAAGGTAGTAAACATTCATTAAAATAGGAAAACAACTCTTTTTATTGGTTTAAATTTTCGGAAAACGAGAAATAACCACACACCTCTACTACCACAAGCACCACAACCACCACCACTTCCAGTCCTGCAGGACCAGTCCTGGTCCTGGTTTTAGACCTGCCCAGACTGGGCCGTTCGTGGCCCCCTCCCCTCATCTTCCCTCTCCCGTTGATGAATTTGCGTACCGTGATGCACCCTTATTTATTCCTCGGTAAATTTAGCAATTGAACAAACATTTTATTTTGCTTATTTTTCTTTTCATTTTTGGGAATTACTGAATCTAAGTACAGTCTGGGATGAAGAGATAACATATCAACATTTACTTGATTAACATTTTTTAGTACAATTTTCAATCAAATGAAAGAAAGAGTAATTACTTCCTATTCCTTATTGGTACTTACCCGCAAAATATTGAATTCAGAATCCAGTTGGTAACACAACTCGTACTTAACATCACTTGATGATTTGCTCTGTCCGAGGTTTCCATAAACGAATTACTCACTTCAGCATACCTTTCATAAGTGAAAAACCTTTTTACACATCCATTTCCTTTAGGTAGGTACAATTATTTGAATCCGCCCGCTCAAAATTGGTATTGGTTGGTTGGTTGGTGGCTCTCACTTTGGCCGTGGTCCATCTAGATCGTGTGACCATTAGTTTTGTTTTCTGTTGGGCCGTATTTCGCCTTTCCTCCTCATTTGTCTCTTATTCTTCCAAGGACACCGAATGTGTCACTAGTGCCTAGACGCAAGGTGAATAAAGTGAAAGACGACATATAAACGTCAGAACACATCCGTTAAAGCCATGATACCGATGTCATGTGTAACATACTTCCTACACACAGCGGCATATGCGACAAAATGTGTCACATAGGTACGTCATGTAGAAATTGCAACATACCATATCAGCATGCAAAAACCTCAAGCATGAGACTGAATCACATAGAAATGACGTGTGTTGCAAACTTCAAGTATACAGCGACAACTTACAGTGCAATGCACTATGATTGCCTGGGAGCAGGTGAACCAAGCCTAATGTGCGTTACCCACGTATTTGCTTGTTCGGTGTGGTGAAAACCACCCCCTCTTGTCAACAGCCCTTTTCAGGGCTACCAAAAAGAGGTAGACACAACACAAAAATATTTATAAGACGTCGAGTTATAACTCCGTCAAACAAAATATTTCACCAGAGAGAAAATACGAAATTCTCTCTCAAAAGTGAAATATTAACTAATAACATACAAGGCGACCTCCCTAGACACTTACTGGGCGAGAGAGACGCGACAAGTACCTCGAACCAAGTCGCCTTGAATGAGAAAACTCAAACAGAAAATCAAACGTCCTCTAAAACTAACAAGGACAATTCAAACAAGCCTACTCGCCAATCAGAAACACTGATTACACGAGAGACAATAGGCGAACCAACCAGGAGGCGGCAAGCAACCACCTCTGGTCCAGCAGCCACCTCGGGGACCCCGTCTGAACAACGGACGCAGGGAAACCACCCGAGGTCCCCGTCTAAACTCAAGGTCGTCGGCTCCGCGACGGACGCTCGTAAGCCACCCCCGGGGACCCCATCGCAACGACGGACGTGGGGAAACCACCCCGGAGGACCAGCTCAGCTATCATACTCGCAGATACTGAGAAAACAATGTGCGAGCCAATGAGATTACACAGTCGAATTAATGAAATTAAGCGGACCAATCAGGAGGCGGCAGGAGGCGGCCACCTCCCTATAAATACCCCGCTCGGAGCCCTCCGAAATTCATTCTACTCTCCGCTCTCGACGACTACACCTCGAAGTACGAAGATTTCTACACGCTCTACGCTGACGAACCTTCTGCTCCCGAGTTCATCTCAAGAACGGCTTCCTACTGCTTTCTACAAGGCCTACCTTCTCTCCACACAGATCTCGCATTGGCATCTACGAGTCCAGTGATTATTCATCCTGCTCATTGCCCAACGTAGTTCATCTGTCAGGACGCCACCCGGTACATCTATTGATATTCTCTTTAGATCGTACGCCCGCTGGGACGTTCCTAGTCGTGTCGCCCGGGTTTCGTAGCACTAGGCTCGTCACCGACCGCTGTGGGCACGCCGGTAAATTACTCAGCTCATACGCTCTAATTTACCGTATAAGGAAGTCTTTTTTCAAGACTACAAGGTAGGACCCTGACATACGAGCAAAGGAAAGAAGCTCTGTCAAGCGAGTCCACCTTCTAAACCCTCTATTTCTATACATAGAGGCATCGAAAACGAGCTAATAACTCGGATATTTCGATGGAACGTCGGCCGTCCTATTTCCTCATGCAAGGGGAGGTAGAACACGGCGCGGCCGGGCCTCTTAGCCCACGCAGCGCTACCTACCCGCTGCCCGGCCAGTCCGCCGTTCCTAGCGACGGCTCAAGGCTCGATCCTCGCGACGAGATCGCCTTCTCACCTAACGTATTCACGAAGGAAACGTTAGATCAAGCCTCACCCATACAGAAGTTCGAGGATACCTTTCAGACCCGCTCTGAAGTCAATCATTATGATTCGACAAAGATTTCCGAATATCCACGATATTCGACACAAGGCTACCCGGCCGATCCGAGTGTCAAATACACTCCAAATGTACAAAAAACAAAGGATACTTTTCAGTACCTCAACCAAGCTCAACATATTCCTCCTACAGATATAAATCTTAGGCCGGAATATTACAAAACGGCTCAGTACCAAACTGATCGAACCCAGCACCCACTATGCGAGCCCAGTGCTCCACGCGGCTGCGACACGAACTATCTCTCAGTTCATCCCGCCAAGCAAGCTGACCTTGACGGTTTCGCTCACATTCCTTACAGGAATAACCCAGGGACTAACCCGCATAATCAGAATATAAATGTCCCACTTGGTCTACCTACACCAAGTAAAACGTATTTAAATCCACTACAAATGGTGACCCCGCCTTTGAACAGGCTTAACACGGAGCATTTCGTTCCCTCTTATGAAGCTAGTGGATTTCAGGGAACCACTGCGGGCGTGCGACCCCCGCCGGGCCTCTACGCCCCACATCTCACTCAACAACCCTCTACACAAAGTGGCTTTCGAGCACTTTTAGAGGAGATGGGAGATTATCAAAAACCAATCTTCCAAAAGAAGAATATCGATCGTGCACTCGCCGAGTTCGATCAATACTGCGTACGAAAACACCTGAGAACGCAGAACGAATGCTTCTCAGCTATATACAAGTGGGTACCAGAAGAAATGAGGGAAGCTATCGACTCAGCTTACCTCACGGCACCCCACGCACCTTATGAAGAGGCCAAACAGCGCCTACAGCGAGAATACGGGTTGTCCTTACAGGACAGGCTCCTCGCACTCGAGGACCCCGCATCTCTCGCCAAAAAACCCAGCACCAAGTACCACGAAATGTACTCTAAAGCTGTTGGGTACTTCTCAGAGGCTCTGATCACTCAAAAGTGGATCGAAACTCTACCTATCGAAGCACGAGGTATGGTCGCAGCTCAGCCTACCACGACCGCCCGGCTCGACCTAGCTGATACGCTACACGCGTACAAAACAGAGAACCCCTCTCTCAACATACGAGGAGTAGAATCTACTCCGAAACCCATGAAAACTGGTTTCAAAAAGGCCCTCTCACAACAAGCTGAGTTCAAACCCAAACCAGTAGAGAGTAGGCCTCACAAACCGACGGCCTATGTCTGTCGAAACCACGCACGTTTCGGTAGCGAAACTCGCAAATGTGCAGACCCAGAACACTGCACTTGGAAGGCAAACACTGCCTCCAAAACTAGCAAAAAGGCAGCGCCTATAAGCCAGCCTAAAACCTGGGTTTCAAACGAAAAATACTCAGAGATCGGTACAAGAAAGTACCGTTCCAACCTCCGACGTAGAGAGTTCGGAAAACGAATAACTGCCAGTGTATCTGAGCCTATACACCGGCAGTCTACTGAGTATAAAAGGCTTTTTTTCAAGTGCAAACTAAATGGCACTGAATTTCTCATCGACACGGGAGCAGAAGTGAACATTCTGCCCCACAATGTCACCAAAAAATTGGGCTTAAAAATTCGTAAGTCCAACGTAAAGCTCACAGCAGCTAACGGAGCCCCTATAGACACACTAGGGCGTGCGGACACGACAATTAACATCGGCCTCGGAGACATGACCACCGATTTTATGATCACGAAAGTTGATCTAGCGATCCTCGGTATACCATTCCTCGAGTCTTGGGATATCGGAATACGGGTCAAACACAAATACATTTATAAAGATAAAATAAAAAGCTATGCCGATCAAAAAATAGCTGCAGTCATGAACAAAAAATTCACTGACGAACAAATAGCAGCTACTATCCCTCATCGTGACAACAGCCCTCAACCAGAGGACGTGCAAATCACGGAGGACGTAAACATTCGCTCTATCATTGAAAAATACAATGATAAAATGAGCAAACTTCAAGGGAAGTGGAAAAACAACGGGGTTTACCACCGTATAACCACGGAAGGAACACCAGTACACTTCCGAGCAAGACCCATGGCGGGCGAAAAACGGGCTCAAGTCAAAAGTACTTTTGACAAAATGCTTTCCGAAGGCATAATTGCACCATCAGATTCCGAATGGGCATCCCCGTTACACTGTGTGCCAAAAAAAGACGGGTCATGGAGGATCACCGGCGACTACCGTTTCCTGAACGCGAAAACGAAGAAAGACGCCTACCCTCCTCCTCACATTCGCTCTTTCCAAGCGAATTTACATGATACACAAATCTATTCGACAATAGATTTAAAATCGGCATATTACCATATTCCGATGCACCCAGATGACGCTCATAAAACTGCAATTATTACACCTTTCGGTCTTTATGAGTTTAAGAAAATGAGCATGGGTTTGGCCGGAGCGGCTCAAACATGGCAAAGATACATGGACAGCATCATGCGAAAATTTGATTTCGCATTTGTATACCTAGATGACATCCTGGTGGCTTCTAAAAATTATAAAGAACACATGAACCACCTCAAACAAATTTTTGACAAGCTAGGGGAACACGGACTTCGAGTAGGTTTTGATAAATGCATTTTTTCAAAACCTACCGTCGATTTCCTAGGTTTCACTATCTCGAAAGAAGGGATAATTCCTAAACGAGATAAAATAGAAGCCATAGAACAATTTCCTAGGCCAATAGACGTACGAAGTCTACGCAGATTCCTAGGTATGTGTGGTTTCTACCGAGCTTGCTCAAGTAAATTCGCTCACACGGCACAACCTCTGTATGACTCCATTCAGTCAAACAAAAAAAATGACAAAACACCTATCGAATGGACATCAGAGAGAGAAAAAGCTTTCAACAGCTTAAAACAAGCAATGATTAAAGCTACATTGCATAATATCGCTCATCCACACCCTACAGCAGAGTGGAGAATAGTCTGCGACGCATCCGACACACACATCAGAGCGGCACTGGAGCAGGAAATTACAGACAAACACGGCTCGAAATCTTACCAACCATTGGGATTTTTCAGTAAAGAAATTCCGGAACAATGGAAGAATAAAGCATCATTCGACAAAGAGATGTTCGCCGTTTACCAAGCTTGCATTCATTGGCACAATGACTTGGACAGCCGATCTTTTCATATTTGTTCAGATCACAAGCCTCTGCTAGGCACGATGCTTAAGAAAAATGCACATTTTTCTAAAATGAGATTAAGATGGCTAACATACATCTCTCAAATGACAAATGACATTCGTCATATACCCGGAGAGAACAACGTCGTCGCCGACGCACTCTCCAGACCCTTCGATCCAGTTGAAATTCAA